>VZRE01008969.1:98696-147659 GCA_013396775.1 Cephalopterus ornatus
TTCCCCCGTGTCCGCCGGGTCCCGGCGCTGACGGGGGGCTGTTCCTGCAGGTGGCTGGGCATCGCCGCCGCCGGCGGGCCGGAGAAGCCGGGCTGCACCAGCCCTCCGCTGAGTCGCCGGCAGCTGGACCTGTGCGAGCAGAAGCCGGAGCTGGTGCCCGCCATCCGGGAGGGAGCGAGGCTGGGCCTCCAGGAGTGCCGCAGCCAGTTCCGACACGAGCGCTGGGACTGCCGCTCGCCGCCCGCCGCCCGCCGAGGCACCGCCGCCCCCGACGCCTTCGGGCAGCAGCTCAGCAGCGGTGAGTGTCCGCCCCAGGGGGGCCGCCGGGCCGGGTGCGCCCGCTGCCGACACAGCGGGGCTGTCCCGGTGTGTTGGGTTTGCGTGGCGAGGAGTCCCGCGGGGCGGCACCGGGGACCGTCCATCCGTCCGTCTCGACGGCAAAGCCGGGCACAGCCCGGGCGGCGGGGCGGGCGGTCACCGCAGCCATCGCGGGAGGCTACCTCAGGCACACGAAACACACCCAATAGACGCAACCTGCCCTTGTCGTTGTTTTTTGTAATTTTTGCTTAGTACGGCCGTGGACGACACTGCCCGTAGGTAGATCCATTTAAATATGTTGAAATGTTGTTATTCTTAGACTTACATTGGGTTGATTCCCTCATGTTGTAATTACTAAATGAATGGTATTTCATTATTACTAAATAAATAGTATTTCAAAAAGTTCACTTGTTTGCAGGTAAAAAATCTGCTCAAGGCACCACATACAGTGTGAATTGCTTTAAAATCTATCATATGTGCTCAGTGACATGGTATTGATCAGCACAGCAAGACCTAAGCTCTTTTTGTTGCATAAACTAATTATGGAACTGCTGAAATTTCCACTGAAATAAGGAGAAGCCTTTGGTGCTTGCATTTGATTCAAATTATGTTTGAATCAAATGTCAGCGCCAAAGGTGTCCTGCAAACTAATTTTTAGCACAGTGATTGTGTGATTGATGTGAATTTAAGTATTGTGGCATTTCCTTTTGTGTTTATGCAATCTTCACTTTGTACTGGAACAGTGTAAAAACCCCAAGCATTAACCATGAAAACATAAAACGAGCAATAAAAAGTGATTCCAAAAAGGAAAAAGAGAAAATCGGAGAAGTTTGCCCCATTATATGTAGCCATATGTATTGTATGTTAGTGCTTCTGTCCAACAGGAAGGACCATTCCTGAAGACCCATAGATGAGTGCTACTGCTCACCCACTAAGCTTCACTGGTGTGTTCTGTGGAAGCTTTTTATGATGGTACCAGCACCACAGACCACTACGAACAGGGGAAACAAACAGGAACTTTCCTGCCTGTGAGCAGGAACCTGAGAGACTGTTTCACAAAAGTGAAAATTAGCGCAGTGAAATTTTAGCTACAGTTATTCACCACTCTTTGATTTTCAGTTTGCTTAGAGTATACCTTGCTTAACATGGTTTAAAGCTGCATGCCACATTATGCTGGAAGTCTCAGAGAATGGAACTAGCTTAAGAAGTCCCATCAGGTCACTCCATGATTCTTCTGATATATAGTCTAGAAATTAAAGGCCTTTTATGCTGTTGTCTTTCCCATGGCCATCTTATTCTATAAAGAGCACATGGCCTAAATATTCTTGTGCCATCTTGATTTCTATCTGGTTTAAGATTTCTGGGGCACTTTGCAATCTTTGTGAATTAGAATAACATCAATGTTTGCTGAATCTAGCATATGGTAAGTTCTGGTCCTATACCAAAGTGACCTGGGATTGTGACAGCTTCTCTGAGATTTAAACTTTACCTTTTCTTATTCTTCAAATGAATATGAATAGTGAAAAGCAGACTGGAGAGTAAGGGGTTTGGAATGTGGTTAGTTTGGGGTTTTATTTTTTATTTTTTATGATTAAAACTTATTTGGCTTGAAAATTTCTGTGGCAAATAAAGTTCTCAATCAGATTTAGAAAGAAGTTACCAAAAAATGCAACAAGAAACAGCACCATTAGTAGCATGGTCCTATGAAGGGGCTGTGAAGTCATTTTTGGATATGAACATCCACTGCTTTAAACAAATTAACACTACAGACCAAGCTGTGATGACTTTAAATTTGTAAATGTTCCCTTTTAATAATAGTCTGGCTTGTAAAATTGCTTTCTACAGCCCAGCCAGGAGGTTAATCAGAGGGAGTTATGAAGTAATATTTTCATGCCTTGCTTTGTAGGCACAAAGGAGACCGCGTTCATCTATGCGGTGACATCAGCGGGACTGGTGCATTCGGTGACGCGATCGTGCAGTGCGGGGAATGTGACCGAGTGCTCCTGCGACCTGAGCCTGAGGCACGGTGGCTCGGCCAGCGAGGGCTGGCACTGGGGCGGCTGCTCTGACGATATCCACTACGGAATGTCATTCAGCAGAAAGTTCCTGGACGTGCCTTTAAAGAACATAACAGGCAAGAGTGGGAGCGGACTGGTGGTGATGAACCTGCACAACAATGAGGCTGGGAGGCAGGTATGTGTCATTCAGATGTGGTCAGCAACTGTTTGTTCTTTGACAAAATGGCATCAACCAAAGGAGGCCAGCCCTTGACTGCAGGTGTATGTAGAGCCAATGGTAAGAACACCACTAACCTTCACCAAAGCAAGCACGTACAAACTCAGAATCAGAGCTGGTTTTAACCAACTAATCCCCATGGATTAAAATAAAAGACACAAACTAAGAAATAGATCTGAAATGCTTAAATAATAAAGTTATTTTAAATAGATATTTGATATTCTGTATCAATTTTGAAATAATCCTTGTTACCAGCGTAATTGAGTTTTTTTACTGACTATTCTGTTATCATCATGACCTGCATTTTTAATTCTCTTTAGTACTGAAGGAGAAGGCCAACTGGACAGAAGGCCTCATTACTTATCCACAGTCTGGGGTGCACACCTGAGACCACAAATCTAGCATTGTTCAGAGAGGAAATCAAGAGTTAATATTGTCTTTTAAAACAAGAGATAAAAATGACACCTCTGTTTTAAAATAGCTCATTGGTTAAGACATGAATCAAAGAAGTGAGAGGAGACTGGTTTTGGATAGCTTTTTGTCAGCCCAAAGAACTTCAAACCCAAGTTTGCAGAGGAAATGTGTATGTGAGGGTGTGTGACATTGGGTTCTCCTGTCCTGTCCTATAGAGGGTGAAAAATGGGGACCAAAACAACCTATACAGGGAGATTTGAGCCCGTGAGTGCTTGGAACTTACATCTGGAATGACAGAGACTTGGATTCTGGTTCTTGCTTTAAAATTACTTTCTCTGCTTTACCTTGGAGTTTTTAACTTCATCTTTAATGGCTCTCTCTGGGTCCATCATAGTTTAGGTCTGCTCTGCTCAGTGACACAGATATAACTAAAGAAGAAAAAAAAAAAGGAGAACCTTTGGTTTTAACTATATATATTGATGAACTCCATTGTAATTCAGTAATTTCTTGTAGCCAGAAGCAGGATCAGTGGGTTTTACTGAACCCAACTTTCCTATCTGCCATAGACAAGGAATAACCATAGTAAGCCATCATAAGAGCTATGGTGGTATTACTGAAAACTATTTTAATTTTAACTAATTTTTACAGGTAATATGTTATTTCATTTAAGCTATATAGTTGGAAAACCAGAAAATCTTTCAGGTCCCTTCCAACCCAAACCATTCTATGATTCTGTGGTTCTATGACATAGACCCTTTTCATAACTGAAGTGGAAGAAGCAAACTTTAAACCTAAGTAGATGTTGAGAACATTTACTTTAAGTTTAATTAGGTGCCAGTCATCTGGCTAAATCATCTCCAAGTAAAGCAATTGGTATCTTGTAGTAGGAGATGTTAATAAGAGGAACAGAAGCTTAAGTGATTATTTCCTTAGGGAAGGAGCAAAGGATTGTTTCTTATGTGTGGAGAAAGAGATAGTTAAGGAAGGAGATCATAATTTCCATAAAATGGTCTCTCTTAATGTCATGATTTTTAATACACAGTACAGATATAAATTTTTTTTTTATTACTCATGTTTGTTATTAGGCAGTGCCATTGGCTCAGATTGGGTGACAGAAGACTGCAAGGCTCCACAGGAACTTCAAAGAGAAAGAGAATGTGATTTTACGGGGTTAGGTATCAGTGATATGGGTTTCTCCTTGATACTCTATTATCTTGTTGGCCTTTAGCTTTATATTAGCAACAGCAGTAGTTTGCTGTCCTTTTGTCTGCAGTGACAGTGTTTACTTGTGATTCCCATACAATCCTTGTGCTCATCATTCTTTGATGCTGGTGGGCCAGGAGAACTGTCTGGAGTCTTCTGCTGTGAATTGTACCAAGGAACTGTTTAACTTTTAAAAAAACCTACACACACAAACACAGAGCCTAGAAGAGAAACTTTTATTTTGGTGTTGCTTTCTTTGAAGTTGGATCAATTTCCAGATCATACCTTTAGTCGTGCCACCTGTGTCATGGGGATGGGATTGACTGGCAAAGGAGAAAAGTGCATTCAGCCAAAGAGAACATGTTTTCAGATGGTGAACTAAAGTTACAAGGGGCTGGAGGATCTAGTTAAGTGAGTCTTCATTTTCCATGAATAGTATTTTTGACAGAATCCAAGTTACCTTATATGTTGGCTACATGTGTAAAATATAGTGGATTGTGAGTCCACATTTTTAATGACAGGCAACTGTAGTATTTTCTATTTTTATTCATGTTGAGTGGTATCTCTTATTATACATAACCACATTGAACCAGAGTTTTAGACTAGACTGACAGTCTCTGGGAATGTGGTAGAATTTGGCCCAACAGAAACCATTAGATACTGAGGACCTTTCAGGATGTTGTGGTTGAACCACAGCTGCTTGCTCACATCTCCTGAACCCTTCCCCTCCCCTCAGTGGGCTGGGGAGAAGGTTTGGGGGAAAAAAGGGTAAAACTAGTAGTTTGAGACAAGAGTTTAATAATTCAAATAGAATGTAATAATAATAATGTAATGAAAAGGGAGATATCAAAGAGAGAGGAACAAAACCTGAGAAAAATTAGTGATGCACAGTATAATTGCTCACCACCTGCTGAATGATGCCCAGCCTGTCTCCCAGCAGTGATTGACCCCTCCTGGCCAAGGCCCCCTACTTTATATACTGGACATGATGTTCTGTGATGTGGAATATCTCTTTGGCCATTTTGGGTCAGCCTTCCTGGCCATGCTCCCTCACAGCTTCTTGTGCAGCTCCTCACTGTAGCACAAGACACTGATTTGCAAGCACAAGTCCTTGATTTAATGTAGGCACTACTTGGCAACAACTAAACCATCAGTTTGTTATCAACAGTATTCTCATACTAAATACAAATCAGAGCTTTGTGCCAGCTAATAAGAAGAAAATTAATTCTATCCCAGCTGAAACTAGAACACGTTTCAGGTTTTTCACAGTACTGAACTCTCCAAAAAGATTCTGTACCTTATTTGGTGCACGTGACACATGAACTCATTCCTTTTCTGAGGCACTGTGGCATTTTTTCCTTAAGAAAAATCAAATTTGCTGCAAGCCTGAGAGGCCAGAAGACTCTTATTTCCCTGATGTTGTATGAACAGCATATTTGTTGTTCCTTAGCTTGAAAGAAAACATGAAGAGTATTTAGGCAGCTTTTGTGCACAAATATTTTGTAATTTAATGGCAAACTGTAAGATAAAGCAAATATTTTGACCGCTGTCCAGAATGAAAGAATTGTTGATACAGCAATATTATCTGAAGTAAAGTTTAGCATAAGTCTTCCCTTTTGTATTTTTAAATCTTTACATAGGAGATGCTGGAAAATGTTTATGTTCATGTTTTGGGGCTAATAAGAAGGATATTTTGATACCTTATGACCTTTTGTAATGACTACTCTCATGTTCCTGGTTCCACGTCTTGCAAGAGCAGTCTTCCAGGGATAATACTTCTGGGTTTTTTTTGAATTAGTAACTAACTGGTATGTGCCGAATTCTCTTGTTTCTCTCCTATTTCCATACAAAATGCTATTTTACAATTCTAATCTCATAGTTATCATATCAACATATATCAGTTGTGAGTATCCTTTTGAGTTGTCCACTAACCTGACTCTGAGAAGATCCAGATTGCATTCCATATTCTTCCGCAAGATAAATATTCATCATCTTCTAGCACTGTAACCAGTGGCTGAAATTGGGCTGTTTACAGGCATTGGTTCTCATTACAAAACAAGTACTGGCAGTCTTTGTCTCAGAGCTGAGAACAGTGCCTGCAAACAAAAAGCTTAGGGTGGAGATATTAAGCATTAATTGGCATTAGGGAGTGTGCAAACTGTGATTCGGTTGACACTGTCCTTTGTTGCAGACCCATCTCTATTTTCTGCCCATCTACCTGTTCTAGCCACAGATTCCCACCCCATGCCACTCCCTCTGTTAATTGCATTGGATTAGTGAAAGGAAGTCAGTTTAAAATTATCTTTCTCTCAGGTTAATTTTTAACACAAAACAATGTTCAGCCCTGCTCATCACTTTACCCTGCACTCTGGTTGTACTCATACCACCAAGGCTGAGGCAGTGAATGGCAATAGGGGCAAGAGGAACTGCACAGGTGGGCTTGAGGCTGACCACAATACTTGTGGACCCAGCTCTGTTCCACACAGATCATTTCTCACAAGCTGTCAGACAGTTTCCTGAACAGCCTAAGAAAACCTGTCCCAGCTTGCTCATAACAACACATCTATCCACTATGTTTTTGTAACAGTGCTCCTCTGAAGTTGTCTATGAAATTTTGTTTCTTAGGGAGAATTCTCTCACAATTTCCTGAATAACTGAACAGATTCGAGGTATGAAACCAAAACTGGTCATGGAGTCAGTCTGGAAGTCATGTTCCCAGTAACTCTGTGCTCTGCTGAGACACAGCTGTGTGCTGAAGCTGTGTCACACCGGAAGGCCCTGTTGGCTCTGTAGGCACCATCTTAGGTTTGCTTGCGAGGAAACATCAGGAGAAGATGCCTGGACCCTAAATTTTGCCAGATGTTCATTAAAGTTCACAGGGCAGACTGAGATCCAGTGGCATGTTCTGTGATCAGATAAAGCAAGATGCCACCTCCCTGTGCTGGCAGTAGAGGCAACCCAAAATACTTTGAAGTCCAACTGAAAACTTGCCCACCCTAGTAGCTGGGAAGCAATAGCCTGGGGTCATGCTCTGTTGTAATGACACCATAAATCATTTGGAACCAGAGTTTATCAAAGCTTCATGTGAGAATACTGAGCCACACAGAATAAAATCCACAAGTGTTTGTAACTGCTATGGATATTCTCAGTGATTCCACGCTGAATCACATTTGTAGTTCTTGCATTCATCTGATCATCCATGCATTAGTACGCTGCATTTTTATATTTTGATATCAGTCTGAGACTGCAACATGAGTTTCTGTGCCTGTTTAGAAACTCTGTCTCCCTTCATTTTTCTTTAATTCATCCTCAGAGAAAGACTCTGAGTGTCTTCCGCTGGGCTACTTGCCCACATGGAAGTAACTCACCGTTAGCAGTTAGCAGACATGTCCAGTGCTTCCTCTGACAATTTCTGGATCCTTATGCCCTCAGTAAGTACCTTATCATACTGACATGAAAACAAGGAGTACATCTGTAACCTTATAAATCTTGTAGCACAATATGATTTCAAACTACTTTGAGATTCTAATTACTTGATGAAAATAACTAATCACTCAAAATGGGAAAAATACTATTAAATCCTCTCTGTTTGTAAACTGTGTGTAAAATTTATCTTTTGATATTGTGTTTCTCTTTTCCTTGACATTTTGCCTTGTCCTTGCTGCATCTGTGAATGTGTGATTTTTCAGTCCACTTTTCCAAACTCTAATGTGAGATGTGTCACAAGACTAACTGTGTAATTTTATACTATAAGATATTCGAAAAGGAAGGATTAGATTGATTGTCTGCTGAGCATTTGAGTTGTAGTCTCAGATAAAGAAAGATACACCGTGTTTACAGGTTCCAGTTCTTCGAAGCTTGGTCTCCTATAAACTGAACAAAAATTATCGTGTGTTACAAAAGCTTAACACAGACTTCACATTCCCATTGTTGGCCAGACAGTTATCGTTCAGCCCAGCCCCTGCTTCTGCAGGGGGACGGAAAAGTGACTCATCTAAGAGTATTTTAGTGTTGGCAATAACTGTGGAATCTTTGCTAAAACACTGAAAATTATAAAAGTAATATGAATGCAACTATCTAATTGGTTTAAATAGAGCCATTATGAAACTGGAAACACTAGAAACCCATGCTAGTACTAGTATGCATAAATTGCAAGAACTGGGCTTGATCCTGTAAGTGAAAAGCACTTAAGATTTACTCCAGAATACCTGAGTTGAAGACACCTCTGCTGAGCTGTGGTGGCTCTTTTGATAGACTTTCTGTGAAGCTCAGAAAGGTGGGCATCCTCCTGCTCTTCCAACAGAAGTCTGCCCTGAGGTGCTTCTGGGCTGCACGCTGCACTGCTTCGGGTGCTGAGCCACACTGTGCCAAGGTGCTGTTGTGTGACCTCAGCCATTCTCAGGGTGTTAGGTAGAGACTGGGTTGTGGATGTTTAGTGATCTTGGTGGTAGCTGAAAGGCACACTTAGCAAGCAACATAACTGGACACTTATCTGCCCAGTAAGTGTCTTCCAGCATAGGAAGGGGGCTTTGACCTGCCCTATCCATGCTTTCCCTTTCTGCTATTCCTCATGAGAGCTATTTGCATTCCAGTGTTGGGAGGAGTGACACAGGACATGCAATTTCAGGTATTTAGGATTCTCCTGTGGGGACTCCAGAATGAAAAGCGATCCAGGAATCACAATTTTCATTGTTGTGATTTGGTATTGCTACATTATGGCCATTGCAAAGTCCAAATGCAGAGCATTTCTGAAGATAGGGCTTCTCATAGTGAGGGTCTGTGGTTTCTAACACGTGCTCTAACTTCCCTGTCACTGAAATGGCAATGGCAGCTGTAATATTAAATACTTTGAGACCTCCGTGTTACTGCTGTCAGGCAGCATTCCTAAAGAATCACATCCAAATGTTGTTCTCCCTTTCCTTTCAGGCTGTAGCAAAGCTGATGTCTGTGGATTGTCGCTGTCATGGTGTTTCTGGGTCCTGTGCTGTGAAAACTTGCTGGAAAACAATGTCATCCTTTGAAAAGATTGGCCGGTTTTTAAAGGATAAGTATGAAAACAGCATACAAATATCAGACAGACTGAAAAAAAAGCTACGCAGGAAAGAGAAAAGCCAGAGAAAAATACCGATTGGGAAAGAGGACCTGCTATATGTGAACAAATCACCGAATTACTGTGTTGAAGATCAAAAACTGGGGATCCCTGGAACTCAGGGTAGAGAATGTAACCGCACCTCACAGGGACCCGACGGCTGTAACCTCCTGTGCTGCGGGCGTGGGTACAACACCCATGTTGTCAGGCACGTGGAAAGGTGCGAGTGCAAGTTTGTCTGGTGCTGCTACGTGCGCTGCAGGAGGTGTGAGACCATGACCGATGTACACACCTGCAAGTAAGATGAAGTACAGGAAACGCAGCCAAACCATCCTGCCCTGTCTGGTGCACAGCTGCCACGCAGGCAGCAATTCCTATTACTGTGTGGGATTTCAGTGGGATCAACCTCGGGGAGAATGGGTACTGCCAAACAACGGGTACTCCAAGCATGTGGCAACTGAAAGAACAAGTGAGTGAACATCAGACTGCATGCAGGGACAGCTTAAACAGCAAAAACGGACTCCTGGTGACACATTTGAACATGTTACTCGGTGAGCAGGGACAGATGCTAAACTTTCCAAGTCTTCAATAGCCACAACATCCTGAAGATCTATGTGCTGGGCAGGTACAGCAGAGAAAACTCAAGATCTCATTAGCCAGAGACTGAAGAGTTAAGAGGGCTTGTAAGATACATTAGATATAACCTTACGTCTGTGTTTTTAAAAGTGGGACTAGATGAATCTACTGGATGGTTCATTTCTGCGCTTCCGAAAAAATCACATGGGTAAGGGAGGTGTTCTGCTGTTGACCACTAAGCGTTTGCTTTGCAGCCATTTGGAAAGCTGTCTTCTGTGTAATATGCAGGAAAGCATCTGATACTGAGAAATGTGCACAACTGCAGAGAGCTCAGCGCTGCCAGGTTGGGAGTGGAGGGTCTGTTGGCGTGGGGCAAGCTGTGCCCAGAGTAGAGAGGCGAGAGCACAGCTTGATGAATGTGAACAGTGCACCAAATAGCAACCTCAGGATTTTTTTACAGCTTGTCCTTCAAATGCACAAGGGACAGGTCTGAGGAGGGACAAAAATACAGTTTAATATTTGAAGGAAATAAAAACCCTTGCAGGCATTTCCTCAGTGTCTGAGCACACATTTTGTGAGTCAGCTGGTTGTCACCTCACTGTTCAACTCTATGCAATAACCTGCCATGTTCAACCATCTCACTGGTGTTTCACCATCATTTTCAAAATTAACCCTATGAAACTCATCCCAAAGAAATCTGCCATAAAGCAAAAGATTTTTTAAAACATGTTTTCTTTATAGAAGCAGCATCTAAAATTTTTCATTAGGTTACATCCTCATTAAATTCAATGCACAATGTAATTTATGGATTGGCTCACACCACTGCAATATTTAACTGTTAATGATGATATTATCTCTCCCTTCATATGTTGGCTTAATTTTATTTTACATCTGTGAAAGGTTGTTTATTTTCGTGCAACGATTTAATGCCTGACTTAAAAAGCAGCATGTGAAAGGATTACTGTTGTTTAATTGTGCAAATACCTATTTTTGATAAGACAAGAAAGTTTATATTTTGTAAATATTTAAATTATGCAAGTTATGTAAAAGGTTTCCAAAACTGATGTGATAAGACTGCAGTCTTTAATATTTGTTGGTTAGATATTTGTTAATATTGTAGTAGCCTTTAATTGATTTTTATTTGCATGTACTGAGGGAAATTAGTCAGAGAATTACATAAATGTTCTTTTTTCTTACCATCAGGGTGCTCATAATTATTGCAGTTAATACACACTGATGAGAAACACTATGATTTTCTAAATGATCAGCTAATTAGTATTCTGAATATTTTCTTTTTTATTATTATTCTTTTAAATGCATTTTACAAACACTGAAATCCTAGCTCCAGCAGTTAGTGCAGAACTCCCACTGACATCAAGGGGACTTACAAGGGTTTGCAATCCCTTAACTTCTTCCACACTTACAGTTTTTAGAAAGAAATCATCTTGGACAGTTTGGTTGAGGCTTTCAAAGTTACTTTGAAGAACTCATTTCCTAGTTGTCAATTATTTTTCCATGAATGATGGTGACCAGATTCCCTGTCACTCTTTATTGGATGTGTGGGTCAGGAAGAAGGAAACAAAATCTTCTATGTTGTGGTATTTCACTGCCTTATGTGGATTATCTTAGGAACATCAGAAACAATGAAGTCCTTAATCTGCTGGTTCTTTTTGGACCTTTACTCCACATTTGACCAGTCTGTCTCTACTGACCTAGACAGATTATTATCCTGAGGCCACAAAATCTGCTGTCTGTGAGAAGGGTGCTCAGCATGCCAGTCACTGTCACAGGATTCAACACCCTCTCTGTGAAAATTCGGATGGGGAGTACACATGCTGTTGAAAGACTCTGAAGAGAGGGCTGTGAGCCCCAGGTTGTTCCCATCTTCTAGCAATGAAAGTAAAGCCAGTGGCTCCTCAGGCTGTGCCACAGCACCTATTGGCACCATGGATGGGAGATGATACTGGTCACTGTTGATACAAAGGTACGGTAGAAGTTGCCTCTCTCTCTTTTTTATGCTGCCCCACCTAAAGCTTCTTTCACGCCTGATCTGCAAAATACAGAAAATCGCCAATATACTTCTCAGCTTCACCTTAACTTTTCTCAGGGCCGGTAATGGGGAGGAAATGATCCTGGGTTTCCGGGCCTGAGGTCAACTGCAGGGATTTTCCCAGGAGGGGCAAACCTCAGCAGGATGTTTCTGTGGGTCTGAAGGAGAAGGACACTGACGTTGGCATTGCACAGAGACGTGGGGCAGCCAGAATGCAGCCATCACAGTCAGGGTGTCTCTTGCCTTTTTGGCTATTTATTCAGCATTTGATGCTGTGTTATTTTTAACAGCCATCGAGTTTAAAAAAAAAAAAACAAAAAACACCAAAAAACCCCTTTTTGTTCATAAGTGTTGTTAATAAAAGATTTTTTTCTCCTGGTTTTCTTGGGGGGAAGAGTTTATTTTTTCAAAGAATGACAGAAGACAATGAAGAGAAGTGGCAACATGTAAGGTTTATGAAAGCTTCAATGGCTGAGCAAACAAGATAACAAGGGTTTGAAGCTTCATTGGCAGCGAAAGAATCCATTTTGCCTCTGAGAAGCTGAGGGAGAATTTGATGAGAGGTGTTGTTACCCTTTCTGCACTGAGGGTAGACCAAGTGCGTACAATCTGAGACTGTTGCTCACTCACCTGCTATGTTAGAATCTGTGCTGTTGCTGGGGGCTTGGAGGGGAAGCAGAAGCAAAGCTGAGTGCACTGGAGAGACTGGAGCATGAGCTCCTCTCTTTACCTACCACAGTTTAAATTGCTATTTAAGTTAAGCTTCACTGTAACTTACCTCAGTTACATCCATAAAACTAATTCTGGATGGGTAGTGCCTGTACAAGCAATTTTGGATCAGAATATGAGCACTGTTTTGTAGTAGCATCAGGGTTAAAGAAATTAGCTGACATCTATTGCACTATTTATTCCACAAAACTGCCTTTACTTCTTCCACACTCTCAAACCAAAGCTTTCCTTGCGGGACAGCAAGAGAGAGAACGATCTGTAAGACAGCATGGCTTCTCTTTCCAAGAGGAGCCTATGTATGACATATGTAGTTCAGCTACTTTTGTGGGCATATGGCACTGGGATGAATTTAATCCAGTTTAATAGGGTGGGGATTTTTTCCTCGTGCTGGGACTGGAGGATCAAGGCTGTTGACTTCAAAACTACAGCCTTATAATACTCTTGTACAGCTTTGCAATAATACATCCTTTGTGTTTGAAAGTAGCTGCATGTGTGCTTATCTGAGCAAGTGAGATTAGAAAAAAAATTGGAAAGAAATTTGAGTGGGGAAAAGGTCTTCTCTCAGTCCTGTTCCCACACAGTGCCCTTTTATGCATGGAGCAGCAGCTTGAGAAAAGTAGCAAACCTGTGAAAAATACCACAAGTTTACTTTTTGAAGGAAGAATAATTGTAACCTCTTCTGAAAGTTAAAATTATGTTTGCTATTTTGGACACAGAAATACATGTGCGCTGGCTGCATGTTTTAAGAACAAAGTTGTGTTGATGACTGAAGTGCTGACGTGCTCTGAGGAGTTACCGCAGGAATACAGCTGGTCATTCTGTCAACATGCCAACCAGAGAACACCATCTTGTCTTTCCCTATTGGAGATCCCTTGTCAAAGGATGTGTAGTAAATGGAGATTGTTTCCACTGCTGTCAAAACATCTCTGTGCTGCACAGCACTTTTCAGTACGTTACAAGTATGTGGAGTGTATGTGTAAACAATTATCATTGGTCATTCAAAGGAAGTGATGTTAGAAGGACATCCACTTTGGCTGAGGTTTCTGATGGAGCTGAGATACTCGATTTCATTGAAGGATGAGGTTTCACTAGATAACAGACAACTTTAGAGTGGGAAAGTGCTGACCCCATACCAACTGCATTCAGCCCAATGGCTAAAATTTTATTAAAAACATGTAAAGGGATCATCCCACTGCGGCAGACTTCATGCCAAATGAGGCACTGTTTGTCTGAACCCTCTGTCTTATGGTAACTATCATACGAGGGGGATATCATGAAGTACTATACCGAAAAAAAATGTTATTTGTTCTAGAGAATGTGCAAAAACTGTTAGTTGCCAATCCTCTTCTGACTGTATCCCATCTGTCCTGCCAGGTGATCTGGAATGCCCAGATCCAGCAGCAGTAGTAATAGTGAATGTGGTATCATGACTTAATTTTTCATTTCATGCAAGAATATGCAAAAGCAACTTCTAGGATTTTACAGACTCTCACAATTTTTAGTGAAGTGGTATGGGCAGAAGACAGTTGAGACAATAACTGAGAAGTGGCCTCACCCCCATATGTCCAATGAGCATCACTAAGGAGGGTAGCAGTAATATTCTGACTATAAACAGGAAACTTGGGGAAATGACTTAATGACTTGCTCAAAATGATGTGCAAGAACAGTGACAGACCTAGATTTGGTGGAAAAAAAAAATCAACCTAATATTTTGGCTACCTTGTGACTGCATTTATTTTTCAGCCCATGTAGTTAAAAAACTGTGGCTTGCTAGTTAGGACTGTACAGTGACCACACAGTGGTCACTATTGCACAAGTCTTCCTGCAGAGCTGAGTACAGTTTTCCAAGGACATGCACAGACTAAAATAATTAGCTCGCTATTGCAAACTTGGCCTTCTCTGGTTTGTATTTCTGGAAGTCAAATATGCTTTCCCCCCCTGCCCCGCCCCACAAATGACAAATTCATCCTGAAGGGAATGGTGCCTCCATGTGATCTTCATGTTAATGCTGCAGATAATTAGTGCTTAAATACCCGTGTCTGTCCCAGGGTCTGCTGTTAAACTGGATCAACAACTGTCTAATTTCATCGGTAGTTCTGTTAAATAACTAATGGTTTACTCAGCGGAGAATGAAATGTGAATTATTCCTCTCTGGCCACTGTGTCATCTCTGCAGAGCTGGAAGGGTGGTGGCAGATAGGAACACAAGACTGCATTTCATTTCACAGCTAGCAGGGAATGCTGACTGCTGATACCTCTGGCTGAGGCTGGAATTTGGATGCCAGGGGTGACTGTAAATGGATGGCCTTCAGTGGATGGGAGCTGTAAGTTTTTTGCACACCAAAGTGGTGTAACAAATAAAGCATATAGAAGAGTAAAGGCAGACACACATGGAGGTAAGGGACACTAACTGAACAGGAAAATGATAAAGTGATTCATTGCAGGGTAGTGCCACATGCCTTGAGAAACTTTCTGCTGATCCTGTGCCTGTGAGCATGAATACAGCTTGTCATGGGCTGAAAGACCAGAGCCCATCTCAGGGTTTGGCCATTTCCTTTTCCTCTCAGTCTTGCTATGTTAATTACTATACAGTGTATTTTAAATGACCTGCACATTTTTCTTCTTAATACTTCAACAATCATAAGCTTGCCATGCTTTTTTTTTTTTTTTAAAGATCAAGTCATTTGTGTATCTGGATGCCTTAATTAGAAAGCTGAAACTTGATTGCGTAAGACTTTTATAATAATTTTCCCCAAAGCCCTGAAAATTTATATTTGATTGTGGAGCAGCGCGAAATACATTTCATGAGCATTTCTGTTTTCTAGAAAAGAAGTTCGACACTATACTGGGGGTTAAAAAACATACTGCAGTATTGTTTCTGTGGATGATGATTTACCTTCTGTGCTAAAATATACATTGTGCCTCATGTCAGTAGCATAAACTGGAAAAATGTCCCATTCTTTAGCATGGACCAATCTGCCCCATAGTCTAAGAAATTAATTTGACACTCCATTGTGTCTCAGTATGTGCTAAATCATATTTTGACATTAAACATACTGAGTTTTTAGAAGATCATTAAGAGAAACAATGTTCAGAGGAACACAAAAGTGAGATACTACTCAATTCCAGTTTAAGACACACCATTTGTTTTTTAAAAAAAATAATCTGGCTAGTCATTGCTGATTATGCCAATGGGAGCAAAACCAGAATTTACCTGAGACTTTGAGAACTAAGTTGTTAAGTTTTATACATGCTGATTTTGGAGCTGTAGGCTGTAGTTTCATGGCAGGCTGGGTTTGCCTGCCAGGTTGGCTGAGCTCAGGCTTCCTACTCCCTGTTCTGAACCACAGCTCATTGATTGGTTTAAACAATATCGTTCACAGAAATGCTGCATAAACAGTAGATTTGGCTCAGTTTGGAACAAAAAACTGCAGCAAGGGCATTACAGTAAGAACTCAGGGAGGTGACCAGGAGTAGTAACTCCTTGACTGTGCTGCTAGCATTAGAGTATTGTCCAACTATTGTTTCACACTTCATGTGCATTGAAAACTCCCGAGTTTTAACATAAAACCAACCAACAAAACCAAAACCCACACAGCATGAATGGAGAGAATGACAGAAGTTCTGCAAAAAACCAGCTAGCAAAATAAACCAATTTCAGGGATTTCTATGCAAGAAATCTGGGTAGAACCAAACTTTTGGAATTACCCAGTGCTCAAGCACTTCCTGCAGTTTTATGATCCCTCACGACATGCTAACGTAGGAGCCCTCTCAGGAAAACAAGCAACCCATGTACAGTAAGAAAGGTTAATGCTTCAGGGCAGGTATATTTTCTATTGATCAATGATTTTATGGCAGTACAACTGCAAGTAACCTGATCAAAAAGCCCTGCTTGCCCAGGACTAAACAGCACTAAGTCAAGACAGAACAGTATCATACGCTCTGCTAAGATCCTATTTGGGATAATACAATTCCAACCACTTAAATAACCTTCAAACATTAGTTGAGTTCAGTGGTTTGTTGTTTTCTTTTTTCCCCTATTTGCTGATTGTCCCATAAATGCAATGCTAAGAAACACTCTAAACTTCTTGCACTCTAGTGCAAGATCAACAAGAGGAACAGAATTAATAAGCTGCTTTGGGCTGTCTCCAGGGATCAGAAATTTCCCATGGGATGGACTGATTTCTGTGCATTTTACATAGTAGACAATGTAGCTAGACTACTACAGTGCTGTATACTGATCTCCTCTCTCCATATATATTTTCATGCCCTGAAACAAAGTTTTCATATCTGCATACTTTAACAGATAAAAACCAGACAATATTAATTTTATTTACTAATACACTACAAAACTTATCACAAGGTGCAGTAATCTACATGGTGAGTTAGGTGCTTTCAAGGCATCTATGAGGACTAAGATAAAAAAGCCATAAATCAAGATATCATCCCCCAAGTTTTCCAATGGGATGATTCAGCTGACAAGATCTGGGAACATGAGGCTGTACTGATAAAAACAATGCTGAAATATTCAAAGCTGAGAAAGACAATTAGTCAGAGAAGATTGCTGCAGGATTTGGTAGGAAAAAACATTTACAGACTACATTCCACAGAAAGCACTCTCTTCCACTGCCATCCATCAAGCTCAAAGAGGAGACATGATTCCTCCTCTGTTGGGATTGCCTTTTTTCATGACCCCATAGCTATATCCTGCTATGAAACAGACCTTTCCGAGGGAATAGGTGATTACAGATTTACAGATTATAGCAATTCAAATGCAAGATTAAAGGAACTGGGTTGTATGTTCTAGAAAGGAAAAGATAAGGCCAGGAAAAATGTAAAAGATATCTAAGTAGAATCATCAACTTTTAACTTGCAAAAAACTAATTGTTAATTTTCAGCAAAGGAGATCTGGATGGCACATGAGCCAACCTACCTAGATGGATACTTAAGCATAGGAAGAGATATCTGAGGAACCTGTTTCAACACCTAAGTCTATGAAGCATGTTTTAGATCTTGTTCGTAAGAGTGAAAGGGCTAACTAAAGAGGCAGCAAGGAGGAACTAAAAGTGGCTTTAAACTAGATTACCAGAAATGAATGAAACATCTCCAGTAGAGCACATTCTCTCTTGCCCTTCTTTATTTTTTCACTCCCAGGGAGGCAGAAGCAGGATGAAGCTGAGCTCAGTTGTTTGTGCCCTTCTGGCACATTGCTCAGAGTGTCCCTTGCATCCCTTGTACAGCACCAGGAGCCACTGACACCTCGTGGTATCACTGAACAAGTCAAGAGCTGTTCTTGCACCTTCCTGTTTCAGCCTCAAAGTCCCCATCCAGCCTTACAGGTTTCTTCAATTTTCTTTGCCAGGCCCCTCGTATTAAGGCCAGGTTATGGCCTTACAGGCATAAAACTGAAGATTTCACCAAGAAAAAGCCCCTCGCTTGTTATCCACCTTAGCCATGTCCCAAGTCAGTTAGTGAAGCACAGCAGCCCTTCCCACCCTCATACAGGCAAGTCAGTCAACACTTACTTGTAGTGTTGACTTGGAATATTATTTCCACTTCTGAAATTATCCACCTGGCCTCTTATTTTATTAATACATGTATTCTTGAAAAACTCCCAGACTGCAGAAAATCCAAACAGTTTAGGAGACATTACATCATCATCATCATCATCATCATGGCTAGGCTTCGCGAACGAAGATTTGTGAAGGACTCTACCCACGCTTGCTACAAGCGCGCTGATGGCTAAAAAGGCCAATGCGAGATAGACACGTCCGGTTGCAAAAGGCACAGCAGAATGGCTCCCCAGGTGGTACTGAAAGGACACGGTTCTTTCTGCGTTGCCTTTTCTCCTCGAGAGTGATCCTGCGTGTATTTTCAAAAGATATTGCAGCATTGTGAATAGTGTGTCTCCAGGCCTCCCGATTGGAGGCCAGAGCAGACCAGTGATGGTGATTGATATGGCCAAGGCTGAGATGTTGTTTCAGGGAGTCCTTATATCTCTTCTTCGGGGCTCCTCTCTTGCGGCAGCCAGTGGCAAGTTCACCATAGAGCACAATCTTAGGGAGGCGGTAGTCCTTCATCCTGGAGACGTGCCCTGCCCAACGCAGCTGCATTCGCAGTAACATGGCCTCAATACTTGTAACTCCTGCCTGTTCAAGAACAGACGTATTGGTTACATAATCTCTCCAGTGGATGTTTAGGATTGTACGGAGGCAGCGTTGATGGAAGCACATCAAGCATTTAGTAGTCACGTCAATGTTTGAGGAAACTAAGTGCCACAGTAAGACACCTGGAAAGCAAAACATGCTGAGCAAAATGAAGCTTTTTCCAACCTAGCACTCAGGAAACTGAGGCTGTAAAAGGGTCTGCTGTTTCCAGAGGAAACAGAAAAAATTAAAAAGTTGGATCATGAAAACTAGGAAAGGTCCAGAGGGTACATCATGGCAGAGACCTCTCTTCAGCTTCTTTCTTAAGACTCTTGTTAATCCATATAAAATACCACTAGTACAACAATTGAAAGCTGTGGTTTACAATGAAGTCAGCTTCAGGTGGCTTGAATCCCAACTGGGTGTGCCTTGGCGAAAATTAAGCTACAAGCTTTTTGTGCCCTCCCCACATTTTTCTCACAGCTTTTCATTTCGAGGTAGACATCCCCCACAACCTTTTGCTTCCCTCACTGCTCTGTCCTCAACAAGTCTGCAAGATGTTGCAAATGTTCCCATCATCTTGCGCAGGAAAATGGAGCTGGAGCTTTGTCACAAAGAGGTACAAAACGCCCTTCATCTCTGCAACAGACTTCTTCCTACCATCAGTTGTGGGAGACCAGGGAGGCCAGAACAGTAATCTTTGTGCTTGGCAACTCAAATGAAATGCAGACAGAATGTCAGAAAGTCTCACTGCTTAATGTTCAGAAAGTTCTCCTCAACAGCAGGATACTGTAACTTTCCCACCAAAGGCAGAGATGGCATGACCAGATCCTGCAGTAAGTCAACAGACCATGACAATGGAAAAGAGCAAGGAGACACTTGTGTGGCCTCTCCAGAACAACTTTCATATACTTGACAGAAGTCTTACTAAATTTGATACCATACAGCTCTGAGGACATGGGTTAGAGAATAAGAGTAAGAATCAAATTATTTAAGAAGATACAAAAATAATCCTACCATTTTATTGCTTTAAAATCCATTGTTGAAAACATTTGTTGCAGGTTCAACTTCAAGAGGTTAAGAGAATCATAATATATTTACTCAATTTGCACTGCTAAAAAAGGCACAAATTTAAAAGACACAAGGGCTAAAAGAGAACTGCCGTTAGTCTAATTTCCTCTCCATTTAATTTTGTAGAGGAAATTTGAACTTTTCGATTTGATGAAAGATGAAATATTCATTGGCATTAAAAGCCAAAAAAATGAAGACAAAAGTAGTCCAGGGAAACTATTAATGCAGCCAGATGAGGGGTTTTTTAATCTTAAGCCCCTGCCAAGTAACTTCAAAATTATTGTGATATTATTCTGGATAGCAGCATAGCCAATAGTGGCATATACACCAACAAAACTGTATTACTGTAAAAATTCCAGGACTTACTCCACTTGTTTTCCACAACAGCTTAATGTTATGAAATAAAATTTCAAATTCATTAGAACAGGGGGGTTTACATCGATGAAAAAAAACCATACAATTATGAAATATCCTCCTATTCCAGAAAATCTGAAAGATTTAACAGAAGCACTTGTACCGTGTCAGGTGTGTGTACTGCTGTTCTACATTAAAACTGATGGAAACCCACGTTACTTAATAGGCTAGTTAAACATAGAAGACAACTCAGAATCCAGTTTTACTCTGGTATCAGAGGTTATTTATTTGTCTTACAAGGTAATTCTCAATATTGCTTGAAATTTTTAGTGCACAGAATTTGTCTCAGAAAACATCAACAATAATAGTATTTCTAATGCCTCTGTGTTAAACTCACTGTGGGTTCCTGAAAAGTCCTTTGTGGTTTTTGTCCCATGGCACTAGCTTGAAGTTTATACAGAATATACCAAAACTCATGACACAAAGCCCCAAGAGACACAGCCAATTGTGTGTCAGCCCTTAATTCGTCAATACAGACACCATCAGTTATACCTTACTTAGTTTCAGGAAAAGTTCAAGCTGGGCCTACTTAAAAGAAACAGAAATTTACAAAGAAAGCAAGGTCTTCTCACAGCTCTGATATAAGCTACAGAATAAGGCCACTTAAACTTGGTTCATTTTTTTTCCATTAAAAAAAAAGGATGAAGGAAGCATTGTCAGTTAAGTTTACAAGTAACACTTTGCATAACCCAAGACGCAATGCTCTTAACACTTCACTGGAAGAACGGATTGCCTCAGCTCACATGGGTGGTAAAGGATCACAACTGTGTACCCCGAAACAACTCTCATTAGAAGGCAGACTGCTTTCCAACAGGCTCTTTGGGATGTGAAATCTAATTCTGATGTTAGAACTGAAAGAAGGAGCTATTCCATTAAGCACATTTACTACATGACCAGCCACTATAGCTGAATAGCCATTGAGAGAATCAATGGTTAAGCAGCAGTACAAGAATTGCAATAAAAACTGAACAAATCAGTCACAGTACCGCTGTTTAACATGCCAAGTCTATTCCATAAAGTAAACACTTTCAAGTTAAGTACAAGTTCCTCCAAGCCTGTTTTAAATATCACGCACACTATTTATATATTTACTTCTGTTCATCCCCTGAAGATAAAAATAATTTCTATTGTGCTTTTCGTAGCATATCTGTGTTATACAATCATGTTTTCTTCCTTTGCTGATTATTCAGTTTTCATAGGGGGTTACAAAAATTTTTGGAGCATGTGGTATCAGAGTAACCAAATAGCTTTAATAAAAAGTGATGCTGCCATTAAAAAGGCAGAGGATAAAAAAAATTAAAGATCCTTATTAATGGAATATTGTAGATTTTAGTGATAAATTAAGTTTACATAGTCACAGCAACACTGCACTGTTAAGAAGACAGTACGTTTGTCAGGATCTATTTATTGTCCACATATGTAATTTATTAGCCAGTTATCTACAAGTTATTATTTACCACAGGCAAAACTAAATACTGTGCTTTTAAGAAACCTGCATAGAAATGATTTGATGTTTCTTTTATTTTGGACATATTTACAAAAAGAATTTCTATGTGTGTTAGCAATAAATAATCCCAATATTCAAAATGTCAGTGCTCATGCACACACTGACAAGATGGCTGCATGCTTTAAAAATATTATTTACAGTGCAGTCTCCTTCATAGCCCTCTCTCTAATAATAGCAGAAAGTGCATTTTCTTCCATATTCTTTATCCTTTCCTTTTGTTTTCATTTAGTCTTGCTTCTGAGGGATGCAGCCTTCCATCTCAACAACTTCTGGCCAGCCTTCATACTTGTTTGTGTCCTTGTTATTCTTTATATGCTATAAATGGAAAACATCAATCTGCTGTTAATGCAAAGTATTTATCCTTCTGCTTTAACTTACAGCTTTAAGACATTTACTTATTTTCAGGCTATGGACAAAGAAAACATCACAATTAGCCTCTTATCCTTCGTATCAAATATAACGATCTCTCAGTATTCACCACTTAATGTAATTTGCTCAGAGAAGTGTATGCTAAAAACAGTTAAGCCACACTAGGAAAAGATTTTTAAATTTTATTATGCATGTTTATTTAGGAAGAGAGACAACCAAGGAAAGACCAACTGCATTAAAGCATGAACCACCACAAAGCAATGACCTGCAGTCAGGTAAGACACTATTGCCTCCAAGAGTTTGCCACTGCTTCTGCATTGCTTTCCACTCCCTTGCAGAGCTGGCAAATGAAAATACATCTTCATTCCTCTCCTAGTTCAAAGCTGCTTTTACCAGTAATTAAAGGCAACATTGACACATACTGAATTTTAAGAGCTAAAGCATGGGAACACACTATTTCACAAATTTTGCTGTAGCAGCAATAATTTTTGAGAGGAGAGCAAAGCTAACAGCTGGGAACACCAACACCTTAACTATCACTTATCTGTTGGAAGTTCACCATTGCTAGTGCATCTAAAATACAAGCGTTAGGCGGTAAGTTTTGAATTGTTCAGTTTAATTTGATTCATTAAAAAGACAAATGATCTAGTTATTGGCATAATAAGATCCACCCCAAGTAAGATTTTTTTTTTGTTATTCAAGAGTCACCAAAGAATCTTTTTGTTATATTTAAAAGGAGAAGGCTACTCAAGTAAAAAATTTGAAAATAACAGTGTGCCACTACTGCAGTAGATAGTCACCTTGAATAAATGCATGGTATTTATAAAACATGGTACACCTTTATTAATGCAAGTGCTAAATTCCAGTAAGTTAAAGAATCACAGACCTGTTCAAATGGACTTTTAGTCTTAATTCCTTTTCCACCGCAGAAGACCCAGTTGTCTCTGAAGCCAAGGTTGGTAATTGATGTGCTTCCTAGTTCAGCAATCAGTTTCCGTGCTTCCTCGTTAAGCCTTGAACAAAACAGAAGTTCAGTATGTGAATAAAACATATGCCCTTAGAGCTTTCATTGCTCAGTGCACCAGTCAGCTTTAATCTGATTAAATATAGTTTAAGTCAGTAAATATTGGGCAAGATTTATCTTTCAAAATCAGATAAGGCTAGTTCTAACATCACCTGATGCAGTGAGTGCTGCTCTTTCATACTACAATCTCAAGGAACCAGGATACAAACCTATTAGTACACAAACAAGAGCCAAGAACCCTCTCCTGTGAGAGCTTATAAATATATCTCAAGTCATGTTAGCAATTCTCCAAGCAATTAAAAAAGTCAACCTTTAAAGTAAATATAGTTTGCAGGCTCAAGCTGAAGTCTAGATAAAGTGAAAGCTATTTTAGATTAGAAGAATGACCTGAATATACGAAAAAAGTTCTTATCTGCTTGGGTCTGTTAATTCAAAATTGAGACCACAGCCCCACAGCACAGTTCAGTGCCTGTAGGCCCAAGTAGGATAATTTTAGTATGGAAGGGAAAACAATTCTGTAGGATAAGTTATCATTCCAAAATCTCCACATAGCAGCTCTTTATTTCTTCCTTTAAGTTACCTACAGGGTCTTCAGAAACAAAGACTCATGATATTTCTGCTAAGGGTCTAATTTAGTATCTAATTTACTTTTGTTTCTCACAAAAGTAACAGTCCTCTAAATAAGTATGTACATACATCTGCTTAGTTTCAATTCGATCTTTGTTGTTCCCAAATCACGTCGGCATTATAAAACTAATAAACTGAAAGTATAGTTTCAAGTCTGTCATCTTGGTAAAACAAATCCTTATCAAAAATGATTGCGTGAAAAGGAACATATCTTTTTTCAGTATAAACCAGCATTTAAAAGTTTAAAGCAACTTGCTATTTAAAATCGATTACATACTTCGTTGCACCATCATCATATGTGGCCATCAACACTATTGTTCCGTCCTGGATGGACTTCAGAAATTCAATAAATGGTGCCACATCTGAAAAGAAAGAGAACGCAAAACTGTTTAATAACAAGCCACAATTCTATACTTAAACATCTGCAAGGTCTTTCTGAGAAGATATTACTTTTAAGAATATTTTTACGTGTACTTAGCATTTATAAAAAGATGTTGAGTGAGAGAAAGCTAAAATGCACCAGAGAACTCCTACTTAGAGAAAGAGTTTAATACATATTGTATAAAGACACAACCACTAGTGAGAACTACTCTGGAGAACAAGTCTGTTTGATTACCAACCATACCATTTCCTTCCACCTCGGCTATTTGTGTAAGTTACACTCTCCTCACAATTACAAAGCTAGAGGTGAAGCATTCCCTTAACTATCCCGTTAAACCATCACAGCAAACGGAGTATGGAGAAGGGAAAAGAGCACATTTGTTGTTTCTCTCTGACCAGCATAACTGCACCTACCTCCTCCCCACATGTCAAAGAACTTAGTATCTAATGGTTCTCCTGTTTTACCTGGAGAGAAGGAGAAAAAGAAATCTTTGGTGTCATCGAATAGAAACAAAATTATCTTACAGAAAACATGTCCAGCACTCCTGTTACTGACTCCTTCAGAAAAAGTGCTGCAGAAGACACTATATAAATGATAATTCTTGACTTCTATGAAAATTGTTCCTTAAACAGTAGTTTGTGAAAAGGTGCAGGAAAACATAAGAGGAACAAAAGTGAGATGATCCATAAAGTGTTGAAGGATGGACTGGATGGGGCTTTGAGCAACCTGGTCTAGTGCAAAGTGTCCCTATCCATGGCAGGGGGTTTGGAGCTGGGTGATCTTTAAAGATCCCTTCCAGCCCTGACCATTCTATGATTCTTTGCAAACTTCTGATTTTGCTTCAAGTGGAATCTAAAATAAAACACCCACATCCTCTAGAACAGAGTATCGAGTACATAAATTTGCCTTTTTTAAAGTTGGTTTTGCAAAAGCAGACAGTACAGCTATAGACTGCCTTTAGTGCCACATGCAAAGTAAGGATCGTTAAAATTACACTGCATGTCTCACTATAGACTGGAAATTGTTAGCAGATTTAAACATCCAGAATAGATAGAAAAAAGTGGACAATATAGCATATCTCATTACCTTTTTTTTATTATGCTGTCTACAAAGGCAGTATTTGATGGAAGGTAGACTTTTTTTAATATATACTTTCATTAAAGTTTGGAAGACAGAGAGAAAGACTGGAGCTATAAAATACAAAGATAGGTATTTTGGTTTTGAACAGATTAAAACAATTTAGGAAAGCAGCATAGGTTTAGGGAAATAAAAAAAATCATACTTTAGATGATGTAAACCTAAGTACAATCCAAAATTAACATGAATTTATATTACAGTGAATTTACAAAGTGCTATCTCAGTGCTACAAGGAATTGCTTCCTACACATTAAGGACAAATCTGCCAGTACTGACATTCAGTTCAGCTTTCAAGGTAACACACAGTTAAATTTGTTTGGTTTTAATGAAAATTAAGAACCCTGAACAAAATTACGTAACATGATTTATTTAGGGACAAGATCTATAGACCAAATATAAAAATTCAAGCTAGGAAGTAATGAGCTAGTCCTTCCCTGTAGTAACAAAATTGTTAAAGAAGTTTCACTGAAAACAGAGCAACTGAAGAATTTAGGCTAAGTTTTATCAGTGGTGGCAACACGTAATAGCAAAAGAAGTAGGATGCATCTCATGTCTTTTTCCATCTTATTGTGCATTAGGAATTTATCTGATGTAACACCAAGTAACCACAGCACTCCACTGTTGCTATTTTTACAGCTCATTTTTAGAAACAAAAATGCACTGAGTTTTTCTACTTTGTAACAAAAAGGCGTCAGTGCCAACATCTGACATTATCTCAGTATAAATAAGCTGAATGCTTCCTTTTCCCATACTGCTTGCCTTTCATCATCCCTTATTTTTTCACCTTAAATTTCAGAAACAATTTGAAAATGAAGACAATTTGCTGACTTAAACCGTCACTTACCATTGACCAAGGCCACATTTATTCCTCTGCCAACATTATTTTTAACTCCACTCATTAAACTGAAACAAAATAAATGTTTTTGTTTTTAATTGGAAAATTTTCTGATGTGAAATAGTTCTGTTTTTTAAATAGGATCAAACTCTAGAAGTCACATAGTTCAAAGACCACACACTCACGAGTACTTAAATGAAGCAAAATCTCCTTGAACTAATCTGTGTGCTCTTATGGCACCACTGAACCGAGAGTAACAAAATTATCTCCAGTTATATTGATTTCATTTGATTGCTTAATCGTCTTTGTTTCAAACTATGTCTGCATATTAAAAATGTCACAAAAAATAATGTTATTAATTTATTTAAAAAAATACCTTGCAGCTAAAGAGCCTGAACCAACTATTAATTTGAGGAGCTTGGCACAGTCACACAGTCAACATTTTAAGGTTTTTTTTTTGTTGTAAGCACATGATAAACAAAAATGTGTTAATGAGTTTAAAAGCTAACTGAACAGAAGCATTTAAACTCATATCAAAGCATCACATCAAGAAATGAGATTTTCATGTCATGTGTGAGCATCCGTTCTAAACAAGAAATAAAGACTGCAACATAAATGCAAGAAGGCAGTGAAGTTCTGAACACACTCCTTTCCTCATACAAAAGTTAGTGGACATTTAATTTACAAAAAATAATAAGAATTTCCTTTCATTTTTATCAAAAATTCTCTGTAAATAAATAATAGTTCAAAAATATCTAATACAGAGGTAACTAGACGCTGAAATTCCACACATCCATAAAGTTACAATGGATTCTGACAACAAAAAATCCTGCAACTGTGAATACAAAAATTACTGGTTAAAGGAATTTAGTGCAACGTTCTGATACCAGGTTACCATGGCACAATCATGCAACTGGCTTCTTAATAGAGGAAATAAAACTGTATGGAGAAGTTACTGGTAAAGAAGTAAATATCACCCCTTCTAAAAATCCCATTAAGTGGCAACTACAATAATATTTTGATGATGAGTCCAGTACTTTTTTTATAATTCGGATTATGTCCTCCCAATATAGAACAAGGCTATAACTGAACTTCTATACAGCAGAATTCCTGTTTCACATTAAAATATCTGTATAATTAATGACTGGGAAATTACATGCATTCTGAATTGTATCAGCACCTTTAGTGCTTTCATAAACCAAGTGACATCCTTACATTTAATACAAAGGGAAAAACCTACTCTGTAAATATCATTTACCAATTATGAAAACTTGTTCCTGCTTTCTTATCTTGGAAGTATGAAGAGGAATACAAAGTAATCAGAAAAAAAAACTTTGCAGGAGTGAGTTCACGAAATATCTTTAACAGCTACTGAAGAAGAAATAAGGTTTTTTTCAGAGTTCTTATATACTGCTTTATACATCTGAAACAGCTTGTGCACCGTCACAAACATAACAGGCTGCAGTACAACAGCTTCTCACGGGAGGGCAGCCCTTCATCAGTTTTAGAATTCTTCCAAGAATTTACAATCAACAAGTTATGAGAGCTTTTGAAAGAGAAATAAAACCTCTTCTGAGCAAAGCAGGAGACCATATAAAATCAATTAGATTTTCTGGTGGACATTTAAACAGACGTGACAAGTCCTCCTCTGAAGCAAACCAGAGAGATTTTTGCCTAGGGAAACTGGACTTTAAAATCCAATAGCTGTGCACTGAAGTGTGCACTAGGACTAACATAATAGAGAACTTTTGCCAGCAACTACTTTCTTGTCATCACTTTCTTCAGAATAATATCCAGTAGAAGATTTTTTTACTTTTTTGGACAGGAATAACAATCTCTTCTCAGTTAACCAGTAAGCGATACATTAAAAAAAAAAAAGTCAAAAAAACCAAACAAAATCACCCTACAATCCCAAAATTAAAAGATTACTTACACTCCCACAACTTTAATCACTGAATCAGCTTAAGTCTTCCCAGGTATTAAGCTTCCTACATTAAGCAACCAGAATGAGATCGTAACAAGTTTTGTAACACCAGCAAAAATACCTCGCCAGATTAGGTATGCTTGTCCAAGGTAACAAAATAAGTCAACGATAAGAATGGAAAGCAAAACCTAGCAGCTTGCAGTTAGTATGTGCCAAGGTGAGCTCATGGCTTTCTTAGCATGCGCTCCCCAACTACACCACAATGCTCTCCTGCCAACTGACTCCTACACAAGCGAGCAAGCTTGAGCTAAGAGCCTCACAGTGGAATGCCAGAGTTAGTGCTAAAAACAGTCTTCTCTTTAAGATCATTTGAGACTAGTCTTACAATTACTTTAGAGAGTAAAGTGACAGAAAATGTTAACCAGTATGTTTTATTGTCTTATAGATTAATTATCCTATTTACTATATTACATGGGGTTCTTTTGTTCACAGTGAAGTTGACATTTGCTCATTCATTAGCACCAACTGCTGTACATGTTTCTCTGCACTAACATAATGTGGGCTCCTAAACAGCTAAACTGAAGTAGTTTAAATGCAAGTGGAAGGCAAAGTCTCTAAGTGTGACTGATATTAAAAAAATCTGACAACACTAACATCATGTCTTTTCTGACGTCACCTGCAAAATCAAGTAGATAGATTATGCTAATAGGAAGCTGCACACTCTGGGTGACAATGAGGAGGAACAACCTAAGAGCAAAAAACAGTCTAAAAAGAAATATTATTATTCCCATTATAGGGATTACTGAAAGGTATGCAGTTAAATACTCTAGATGCAGTATTATTGATAATACTGTCCAAAATATTGTTATTAAAAATAGAGGACTTAAAACCAAACTATGTTTCAAGCAGTTCTTTTCCTCATTTCACAATTATTTTAAGTTTATTAACTTTAGTTACTATCAGCACATTTAAATACCAGTTGTTAAAATACTATTTTCCCTTTTGAAGTCAACCTTTAAAGAGAAGTGGAAAATCTGTTCTGACATTGGTACTATATGGTTTAAAAGGTGACTTGAAAAAGACAATACAATAATTCAGTGAATTACTGTTAGAGGCATAAGGACAAGTTACTTAGAAGTAAGTGTGCATCTGATTTAACAAAGTCTAACTAACTCTTCAGTCTGTAAACCTGAAACAAAATGCAAACTGTCTTGCATATGTATTAAAGTAACATACATTTCTGCATTTACTGCAGAGCATTAAGTATGCTCTAGAGATAAAGTTACAATGCAATGTAATTTTTTCATACGGTCAGACTGTTGGCAAAACAAAACCTAATTTAAGCTACTGATTTTATGTGCAAAGTGATCTAAGACAGTATTGAAAAGAGATACTTTGAGACAACAGGTAAAAATACTTACACATTATCCTCTACACAAATTTTAGGTCCAACTACATTCGCTGCTCCACTTGACATTTTGAATGCAAAATGCTTTTCAGGACAAGCTTTAGAGATCCCACATTTGTATCTTGGAGGTTTTGTAGCTTTCAAAGGGAAATAAAACAAGATTTTAGAGACAACACCATAGGTGACAATTAACATCGGTTACTTTTCTGAAGGAATTCAAGGAAAAGAGCAAAGGCAAAAAGTGTCACATCTGTAGTTGCATAGCAGCTTAAAATAATCTAGGTTTCTGAAGTACCTCATTATTCTAAGTTCTTGTTGTCACCCTGCTGCTTGCTCTGGCACTGTCATCAAAAGCCGCAAGCCAAAACTACAAAATAGACTTTACCAGAAATTAAGGAAAAATCAGGAAAAGAGGAAAATTAGTTTCTGATTGCATTAAAAGTCTAATTAAGACTTCCGTAACTACGAAAATTCAACAGACTTTCTGTTACTAGCAAAAGCAAGTCACAGCAGTAATACATGCATATGAATACTCACAGCGTGCAGCTGCATCCAATGCTGATCTAGCTAAAATGAAAAAGGAAAATTTTACAAGATGTTACTAATAAAGTGTCAACTGCTATAAAATATCCTATAAAGGTAAAATCTTTCTACACCCCTATAAAACCAGGTTGGTTGAAATGAAGTATCAAATACACCTGAATACTATGCTCCAATAAAAAACAACTTTTAGACAGTAGAATAATGATAGTGATCAGAAAACCCATTCAGAACACTGCCTTAATTTATTACTCTCTGATTAACACAAAGATCCACGGAGATACAAAACCTCCAAGGATTTATGGAGGTGTGGGCACTAAAGTGAAACGAATTCCCCTCCCAGAGCTTCACGAGGGTGCAGTTCCTTTCACCTCACACTGGAAGTCTGCAACTGAGGTGTACTTCAACCCAGCCGTTTGTGATTCCCTTTCTTGGGATAGGAAGTGACCTCATCATGCACACAACTTAATGACACCCCTGTCTCTTCAATGGTTATTAGATATCTCTGCTGATTGCTTCAGATGTTGGCTCACACTGCAGTAATCCAGAGTTAATGAACATAAATTCTACCCATGTACCTAAAATTCTTTGGTGTTTTTTTGGTAATAAAAAACACTTTTAAAGATAATGTTGGCTCAAAAGAGACTGAATTTTACGACATCTCAACTGCTAATCTTTCTCTGTGTAGAACCTGGGCATATCTGAAATGTTTTGATTACTGCACATTCAACTTAACATGGCAGTGTACCTGTGCAAGCAGAAAAGCCTACCGATTCTGAATTTCTTTAGCAGTAGTAAGGCAAAGCACAGATTTCCAGAAACATCATTCAGGTCACCTAGTTTCTTAATACACTAAGAATGCAAGTACCAGTAAACAAAAAAAGCAGGTAAAATTATATATACTTGGCAAGCAAAAGAATCAAACTGATGCACTTAACATAAGAGAGTATGTTAAGTATTTCATACAGAAAATAATTTAACACACACATTATATACTGCATATGTATAAAACAACAAGTATAAATATTAAAAATAAACAGAATTCTTAAGTGTAAGAGCCTAAGTCAAGCTTAAAGCAAAATGAATATGATGTTCTTGATTATGGCTCAAGTAAATATTAATAGATGTACAGAGAAAACAAAGTCACCACTTACCAAATATGTGTCCTAAGTTTGCATCCATTTTTATTTCAAACACTTGAGATATGACATAAAACGTCAATAAAAATATTGCTATGACAACTACCAACTTTGCAGCACCTGTTAGGAAACAGAGAAAAGTTTCAAAAAATTATCTGCAAATGGTAACATTAGTTCACCAAAACTGACAACATGAGAATTGTGAATCACGTCGCATTATGGGGAACTCAGAAACAATATGACCATTTGGGGACTTACTAAACAGAATGAATCTGCAAAAAATGGACATTATAATGTAGAATGTAACTGCACCAGTCCATCAGGTTACCATACCAAATACATACTCTGCTCTTACCTTTCTCCTGCTTCATTCTTGCCTGACACCACAGTCCACCAACTCCACTCAGAAGCCAGGAGAAACCAAAGACTTTTCCATGAAAATTCAGTTTGACAAGATGAATTAAGCTGATCTACCTGGCTGTTGTCCAAATGTGAAATTCCCACCTCTCTCATTCCACTTTCCATTCTTAGCCATGAGTACCTAGTTCTTCCCTGTTCACAAATACTGTGCTTCCTGTCCTTCTCCCCCCACCAAGTTGAGCTACTTCTATTTTATAATGTATGGCCAAGACTGAGACTGATTAGGGCTCTGTTAATATACTGTAGCTTGGCTGCTATGGTCAGTCAGCTCTGAGTATTATATTAAAAAAACAAAAACACCACAAACCCACCAGCCAACCAGAAAAAAGCATCCTCACCTACTTTTAAACAAAGTTAAATTAATGACCTTAAAAGCAAGTTTGATGGCTCAAAAGAACTATTTTTAAAAGTAAGAAAAAGCAGTACCTCTCCCCTCCCCCTTTAAATATATTGAGGCCCTGGGTATCTCGAAGTTTTAAAGCCAAACTTTCTCCAGCACTGAGCAGCCAATCTATCTCCTGGGAGAAGAGCTGGAAGCACACAACCACAGCAACTCACATCTGAAATGGAAACTTGAACGTATGGGGCACTGCTATGAAACTTGCCATTTTTAGCATAATTTGAAATACATTTTTACATCCATTTATCTTATTGTAAAATACTGACTGAGAGTAGAAGTTAGGTGAGAAGGCATCTGATCAACATCTTGCCTTCCTATCTCTCTGCAAGGTGTCAAACTGGTTGGAAGAAGAAACCTCAAATCGTGCTTCTGTTTCTCATATTGCCAGCCAAATACATCTTTCAGAAAAAAACAAACTTATGTATTCCTGCACATCTCAGACTGCTGCTGTGATGGGCTGTTCAGAAAACCCTAAAATAGATTACTCAGCCTTCAGAAGCATGAGAGAGGCTAATCAATCCTTCCAAAAGGCTAAAAAAAGGATAAGGGGATAAAAACAGAAAAGAAAGATGAAGAGATACAAGAGGGTTTTGCCTGTAGTTGGTCTTTCTTTTTTGTGTGTGAGCACATATATATTATGATGTAAGAAAACACAGATGCAAACTTAATTTAAAAATATTATGCTGGAACTCCAAAGATCACTGCACTTGAAGGGAAGAGAACCACATATAAGCATTGGAGAAAACAGATGATTTCAACATACGTTAAGAAGTGGGAAAAGGTTTTCAAAGCAACACTGCCTAAAAACACAAGATGGTACCAGATTTTGGAATGTGTCATCTAGCAAGTGGCACTTGGAGAGCATCTTGCTTCAGTATATAATATGTGAGACAAACGAGAACTCAGTCTGAGGACTAACCATCCGCTTCACTCTGTATCCTGAGCCTTTCAGCTGAACTGCAAGCACTCCCTCCTTTCCCCAAGAAGATTCTTTTAGCATTTGAATCAAAACTGGCCTGTTTGCTACAGGTAAAACATTCTATATGAACTGCCATATCTTCTTTGCCTGTGGTTTTTAGCAAAAAAAGTAGTTAGGTGAAAGGAAAACATATTAAAAAAAAGTTTGGAAAGTAATTTCCCAGCTGAATTAGCCATCTAAAAATTGCAGGATTTTCCAGTTATCAGATTTACTTTAGCAGGTTGCTCCCAGTTATACGTATTGTGGTTAATAAAATAAATTCAGGAGTAGTGACAAAAACCAGGACAAATTTCACACATTAAGAAGGTCTTGGAAAAGATGGTGTCTCTTTCTCCTAGAAGAGGCAAGAGTTGCTCCTTCTGCAAAATAACACTAAAACCATTGATAAAAGTACAATGCACCAGAAACTCAAAACTGTTCCATTGCTACACAGGCTATTCTACTGCAACAAAATGTCTAAAATAATGTTTTCTTGTAACATTATATTGGCAAAGATCTTATTTTCACAACCACTACACCTTCTGTCAAATAAAATTAGTTTCTCAAACCCTGTACTACAGTAACTCACCTTCATGAAAAGGCTTTTATAGCTTTTAAACTCCCAGTAACCATTAAAGAAGTTTCAGACACTTAAAACAGCACATAGCACTTTTGGTTGGGGTGTGAAGCAGAGAAGAAATGGTTTAAAACAACCATTGGCCATTTCCTTATTCCTTCATCATCTTACATTAATAGCAGCCTAAATACATCAAGTCATGGCACCTTGACCAGTCACTGCAAATCAGCAGCTTTCAGCCTTTTAACTAGCTGTTTTGTTCTTTGACCATCATAATTTCCAAAATTAGTTTCATTACACAACAATAAAATGGAACAGCAATGCCTGCTATGCCAGTTAAGTGAAGTAAACCCTGATGAAGCTTGATGAGGAGACCAAACTGAGTGAGGAAGTGGGCACTTCAAGAGGGAGAGACACCTTGCAGGAGGACCTGGATAGGCTGGAAGAGTGGGCTAACAAGAACCAATAAGGACAAGTGCAAGGTCTTCCACCTCAGAAAATAAAATCCAGGACTGAAGAACAGGCTGGGATCCACCTAGCTGGAGAGCAGTTCTGTGGAAAGGCAGCTGGGAATCCTGGTGGACAACAAGCTCAATATGAGCAAACAGTGTGCCACTGCTGTGGCAAAGAAGCCAACAATATGCTGGGTTGGGTTAATAAGGGCATCACCAGCAAAGAGAGATAAAGAAGTCATTATCCTGCTCTGCTCAGCACTTGTCAGGCCACACGTGTAATACTGTCTTCAGTTTGGTCCCTGTTATTAAAAAAGAAAAAAAAAGACATAGTCTGTAGAGGGAAGCCAGATGAGGAAAGGCTGAGACTGCTGGGTTTGTTCAGCCTTGAGAAAAGAAGACTTAGGGGAGACCTTAGTATCATGTTCCAGTATTTCAAGGGTGGCTATAAAGCAGATGGAAACTCCCTTTTTACCAAAAATCACATGGAAAACCTGAGGGGTAATGGGTACAGGTTACTCTGGGGGAGATTCCAATTGGACACAGAAGAAAAATTTTTCACGGTGAGAATAATGAGCCATTGGAATAATCTCCTCATGGAAATGGTGGATTTCCCAACGTTGGACATTTTTAAGATTTGGCTGGACAGGGTGCTGGACCATTGCAGAAAGATGGGTGCAGGTCAAATTAGAGGAAGTTATATTCACTTTCAAACAGAGGTTACAATGGTATGGAAATTATAAGGGAAAATGCAGCTGCTACTCCCTGGATGGAATGCCATAAGCATGCTCAACAACCTATCCCACAATGATTGTCCTGCCACATACAGTCTACAACGTTAAGCCCATGCTAAAGGGCATGAAACAGAAGGTGGAGCAGAATGGAAACACCATGGCCAGGCTGTTAAAATCCCTGCAGGGAGTGGAACTTGGTGGCACTTTGCAGCTGATAAACCGCATAGCACCTGTCAACCAAGTGAGACAGGAAAGACGTCCTGCCGCTGAGTCAACAACCGTGGTGAAATCTCTCTCCTCGGATGAACTTTGTTCATTAAAGCTTAACTGCAATATTAACACACGCCTCCATCCCAAAGTTGCCCACCTCCAAGGTATGACCACCCCCAAAGCTGTTTCTATATTTTATGTTTTATAATCACCCCCTACTAGTGCTCTATATTTTACTGACTGTATCTTTAAGAGCGAAGCAAGAGAATTTTACATCAATCAGTAACAAAAGCATGTATTGCTCTAGAGCCACTCAAGCTCCACCTAAAAATAAAGCAAGATCAGTTAAGAGTCCCCATAACGGGACACTGACAGACTGGGCAGGCACAATGATCTTTGCTTCCCTGGGGTGCTGACAGACTAATCAAACACTAAGCGTTTGAGAAAATCCTCCCTTTTCACATGACAACCATCTTGTCTAGACTGTGCTTTTGCAAAAAAAGGTTGGACCAGATGATCCTTGAGGTATCTTCCAACATGGTATTCTATGATTCTATGACTTTAAAACCTTATTGTCACAACTTGTTCGTATTGTCCATAGCAGTTGTTACACAAGTGACCAAAGTCTACTTTTATTGAGTGTGCTTACCTGCTATTCTCATGTTTAGTCTTCAGCCAGCTAATGACACTACTGCATTAAAAATAGCCACCTACAGGGAAAAAAAAAAAAAACAACACATCATTGTAATTACAGCCAAATAAGCACTTTTGTGATGAGTTAACAGAAAAAAGCCCACAGATTTTCTAGTCAATAAAATTAATAATAATTGTTCTGAACACCTTTATCTTAATGCTCACAGTAAAGGGAATATTTAAGATGGATTTCTGATGTCTTGCTTTAACTTGCTACTCCGTGAAACAAGTGTTCTGAAAAAAACATTAAATCAATGTCATCAAATCAGCTACAAATTCAGTTTAACTTTCAGTCCTTCAATTTGTGACAAAAGTATTTAGCAGTGCTCTATCTTTAATTTCCAAAAGTTATGTAATAGAAGTCAACAACTTCATCTGCACTGCTTCGAAGTCCTACCAACTTCTCAATGTAAGTCGTTATTTGGCAACGTAACATAGCAAACTATGCTTTAGAGGGAAAAGATTTAAGCGTTTTGGCCTTTAGGATATTGCATAAACTGCACTCAGTAGAACCAAAAGAAGATAATTTCAATACTTTAATCTATGCTTTACAGAAATGTAACAACCCATCTGTCACTCATAGCTACATCCAGAAGACTAACATGATGGTCAATGATGACAAGAAGCACCAAACTTAGTATTCAAACTATTTTAGAATAAGCGGAAAATCACTGTCTATGAGCAAACATCATGTAAGTATCCAAAAGCTTCTTCTCAAGAAGAGCTTGCCACCACACAGAGTCAAAATGGGCCACAAACTTCACAGGCTCTGCTCAAAGACTACCACCTCCTCCTCAAGTAATGCTGTGCCCCTGGGATGTACCAAATCTGCACTCTGTACGCTGGTCATGCTCAGCCTGCACTGAGCTTGGACATCTGGCTCAAGTTTCTCCTGAATGATCTACACTACGGCACATTTGAAAACATGTAATCAGCTAAAAGTGTAATCCAAGTAGCTGCCCCAGACCCCCCATCACAAAAGCTACAGCATCCCTAATGGTCTGCAGTCCTATTCCATGATTTTGAACATCTTTAAAACATTATCTTTAAAATTGTTTGAAAAAATACTGTTATTAGAAATGCAAATCATTTGGAGACAAGCACCAAAACCTCCACATAGTTTTCATGGTTTACAATAGGGAGATAAAAAAATAAATCGGTATTATGCAGACAAACTTTTGCCTTCACTTAGTTCAGTATCTTCAAGTTCAGTGACTTGTGCCCAGATCCTCTTTGACAAAGACTCACTGTGCTCTATTGCTTCAAGTTTCCAAGAAAATGGCTAGCAGAGAAATAAAGGAGAAAAAAAAATGCAAATATAGAAATATTTATTTCTACTATATAAGAATTTGAAAATATGTATCAACAAAGTTTGAAAAGCAGACACATGTTTTTGAGTGCTAATGTTGTACTATAAGGGAAATTTCATAGCATATTATGGACATCATGTATCCATTATATTTATATCCAGATATTATATCCACATATAACATCTTCTTTCAGTGAAAGGCTAGTATTTATCTGTCTTGTAAAAAGGCAAATAATCTGTCAGGGCAGATAAACTCATTTTATTTCAAAGTCTGTGAACAGAATGACTCATTCCTCTCCCCACCCCCGGAAATATATCACTGTTAAAATAAACGCTGTCTGTAATTTGAACAACTACAAGCTTGTTTTAAGGCTGCACTCAGAAAAAACCTAAAAAGTTTCCTATTTTGTTTTACTCTAAACAAATACACATCATTAATTCAAAGCATGAAAGCAAAAATATGAACAAAACCAGAAAGTAGAATCTAAGTGAAACAACCACAATCCAATCTTGACTGCCTTTATCCCAACATCTCCTTCCATCCATTTCAACGCTTGTTATTTCTTGCCATCAAAAAATATACAACAGAGAATATAGTTTGGGGTTTTTTTGAAGAGTGGAATGTTTTTGATTTAGGAAAAGGAAAAATGAGTATGCCATGTGTCATCTTGAAAGGAATTTCAAAAGTGATTTACAGATTCTTTTTCTAAATTACAGTATATCAAAATATTGTGGGTTTTGATCTACATGATAAATACAGTAATGCTACAGTACAGATAAGCATTGCACAGCACTTTCCAGCTGCAGGAGAATAATTTATGGATGCCACATCCTTTCCCTGCACCGTATTACCTTAAAAGGGCTTTTTTATTATTTCAAGACAGAACAGGTATAAAACAGGACAGCTCCTATGAATGCTTGAAGACCACTACTCCACATCTTTGGTATTAGACCTCACAACTGAAATTAGAGAACTGATTAAAAAAAGGATTTGGAATTTCTAATAGTGCACATCTTAGGATCATGTGAAAACAAAGAACACACGACCACAACCGAGCCTGATGCAGACTCAGGTCCACAAAACCAATACCAATAACATTCCTTTGATTGCTTTAGAAATGGGCCAAAATAACCCAAACACTATTTTTCTCTTCTTCGGCATAAGATTCCATCAAAAAGGGGCAGCAGAATTAGAACCTAAATATGTTCTTGACTTATGCATGTCAAGTAATACAAATAATCCCTTTATTACTACATAATTATTCTCTGTCAGGCAGTACAACAAGGCTGACATTTATCACTTAGTAGTCAGAAACTGAGGCAGGAGATGCAGCAGGGTTGACAGGCAGTACCCTAATGAGTACAGCAGGACCCTATACAGATGCAAAAGCCAAACAGAGCACCACAAAACAAGCAACAGAAGCAATCAACATCTCCAAGTTGCAAAGTAAAATGGATGGTTTTGAGAAGCATTACACTGCATGACTCCAACACAGATCTTTTTCTTCAGGTTGTTTTCTTAGCACAAAACTTAGGAGGCTTATCAGTCAAGGTCTAGAACTTGGGAAGTGCAAAGAAACCAAAAAATCCGTCAAATGCAGCAGAAAGTGCCTTCAAATGAGAAGGTGTCCTCAAAAGAACCTGAATGAAAGAAAACAAGTTAAAGGTTCTTGAATTTGCCCAGTTCCCTACATGGAATTGCATGCCTATCCATGCAGAAAAGGGTTATTTATTCTAGATGCAAACTGCTATAGAGTGGAAATGTGGAAAGACAGTTGGGAGCTTTTTATTGATTGCTTTTTTTTCTACTCCATCCATCCTTATACATTGTATTTTGTCCCAAAGCAGGGGCAATATCCAGATGTTGCAACTTCCAGTGCCAAAGCCACTCCAGACAACCCCCAAGATGCTATGCATTGGGCACAAAAAACAGCAGTTTACAATTAAAAAAAAAAAAGAAAGAGAAAAAACAAAGGCCTTTCCCCCCACTTTGCCCCACTTGTTCATTAACTTGTGTGGGATGACATAGTCAACACAAATACAACAAATCTGGCAGAGAAGTCCACAAAACTATTCCACATATTTTTATCCATACCTTCAATCAGTGGAGCAGCAGACACTTGCTTTTAAAAGCAACCTGTGTCTCTTGAGGTAACCCTGCTAGGTACTTCACTGAGGAAGCTTATATTATAACTTCATTCAGGAAAATTACGAGCCTATAATCATGTTTTATTAGATAATAAAAAGATCGAGTTCTTTCTACATTCATGTGTTAGACAGGATCATCATCAAGCAAGTTTACCTCTTAGAATCATGGTGCAAGAGGAAACTGCATTGAGGTAATTGACAAAATACACACAAACAGTACTTATTAATACTGCCACACTGACGCACTACTGAATGAAATCCAGATTTCAGTCCCAAGCTGAATGCAATTCAATTTGGTCAATTCTTCATCAGGCTTTCCTGATACTCTTGTCCAGAGATCGTGCCATGGGACACACGTCACTTGGGCATAGCCTCTGTCCTACTTACTGTGCAGAAAGCTGCAGCCACTTACGATGTACTTATGTTTAAAAGGGTTTTTCAAACACAATTGTAACTAATGTTTTTAAGGATAATAACGAAACATGCAGATTAGTTTATTTCAATCTCAGGTAACAGCATTTCCATTAGCAATATCATAACATGCATAGATTATACTTACTAAATGGGCACACAAAAACAAGCAAAGATGAGAGGCAAGAATTTAGAAGGTCAAGATAATTTTGAATTCTGACCTTAGCTGATAAGAAAGAGGTCCCAAAATCAACAACATTTAATGAAACAGAAAGTAATACACTTCAAAACAGACATTGAGTGCAGCAGGACAGGCAGCAGAAATGAAGAACAGGATTCAAGAGATTATAGCAGCTCTCTAATATGGGGGTCAACAATGTCGTACTGCCACAAAAGTGTAACTGTGCATTGAGAGCTGTACCATCAGGACTGCTGTGTATGGGGAAAAGAAAAAAGCAGCTAATCTGCTCTGCCTAAACAAACAAAAAATACTTTGCTCTGTGTGCTGTCTTGACTTCTATCTGAGACCCATGTGCAGTTTTTTCCTGTCTACCTTAATGCATAATCCCCAAATGGAAGAATCTAGGTAAGAATTACATGACCTAAATAAACCAACTAAGGGATAAAAGAATCAAGTCTGCTTTGCAAGAAACTGTGAAAGTGAGGGAAGTAAGGATCAGACACCTTTGCCTCTTATCTTTAAGGTGTCATTTTAAAATATATTTAATTTTAAAAAAATACTATTTATTCATAGCATAATTTTCAGTATATATTTTAAATACATATATAATTTTACCTATCTATTTTATAATATATACGTTGTAACAAAATATGCTGAGATCAGCTGTTCTCAGTATTCTGTGGTTGCTACTTACTTGTTTGTATTTATAATATTGAAGACAAACAACCTTCCACCTATAAAGATACACAAAAAATATAAAAGGAAGCTGTAAATCATCATAACAATCTGAAAAAATATCAGTGTAAGTTTTTCTTAACACAAGTAGTCTACAAGGTGCGAGTTAATGCCCCCTTCAATATTAACCTCATATTTCTACACCGTTATATGAAAATCTGTACCCAGATTATGTAATACTAAACCTGTATCAGCCTGAGATGCTTTGCATAAAATACTTTCAAACAAGATCAAATAATGTTATACTTGTGTTTGTCTACACTTACTATTGGTACTATTTGTTAATATGAAAGGCATACACTGTGCTAGAATTAGACAAGCATTCAAAATTACTTAGTAAAAAAAAAAAGTCTTGAGCTTTTATTTTTATTTTCAAGACATTAGTAGATTAGGACATTGGTTGTTTTTTTTGGTTTCTTTTTCAGCACAAATTGCCTTCTTCAGTGATTAGCAGATGCATTTCAGAGGATGCATTTCAGAGGACAGCAAAAAAAAACCCAACAAACCAACCAACCAAAAAATTTAGCTTTTCGTACCTGGTAAAAAGCAATCAATGAAACAAGATTTTGAATGATCCAGCCTCCGTCAATAAGATATTTCAGTCTGCTGTGTTGAAGCAGTTCACAGTAGTGGTGGTTTTTTACTCAAAATTACACAATGAATTAGACACATCAAGGACAGCATTAGTTATTCTTATACGAATTCTGGTTTTAAATCAGTGGTTGCATCAACCTGAATTATATGCGATGGACCAAACAGCTGAGACATTCAAAGTCATTCTAAGACCAAATTTGAGTGGGTATCTAGGCTTCTAATACAACAATTTTATTCAAACATAGGATGTATTTTCTTATCCAGGTTGCTTACTCTTCTGCTAAGCTACGAATAGTTTTTCCACCATGTTTACAAATTTCATTTAATTTGATACTAGTGAAGGACACACAGAGAAAAGAATTACGTCTTTAAAAAGTAAATAATGCAGCTCAATTTTATTGTATAATCATGCACAGTTTGTGTCTTCTGGCAACACAGGCTGTGACCCAAGTAGTTGTTTGCTACAGGCAGCAGTCCTACATCCATATGAAATCTTTGTGGTTATGGCAGAACTCCACACAGGCAAAAGGTTTGTCCAACACAGAACAACTTTGAGACTCATGAATATGTATTTTCTCCTCTGCGACACATACAACCATGAAGTATAAAGATTAATTTCTTACAAAAATGATACCACCTGAACTGTATTCTTCTATACACACATTAAGATTCAGCTTGATATTCCAGACAACTGAATTAGATCCAAAGTGTTTGCTTGTTAAAACGAGATTTTATTTTACTTCTATCAAATTATATCAACTCCAAATGAATGAAGATAAATTTAGGAAATTAAACCCAAGCTTATTCCAAAATTAAAAACAGGTAATTCAGCTACCATTTTGCATGTCCTATGTTGCAAATACTGCTATGTGGTTTCACTTCTAGGACAACAAATACAAGAAGCAGCATTGTGCCAGAGTGATTCCATACCTGATGTGCAAAACAAACATTTCCCAAATGGCACGTCAGATCACTGATCATGCCAGCTTTTGCTAATGGCATCAAGCCAGTACTGTCACACAACACAGAAACTAGTCAGTTTCAAACACTGAAAAATTCTTCTGAATCCTGGGAAGCCCAAGATAAAAGTACTAAGGCATTCTTCCCACATGAAACTCAATCCACATTCCTTTTGCAATTAAAACAATGAAACCAAACTAATCCAAGAAAAGAAACCAACAACAAAAAACCCCCAAACAAAAAAGTCAAACAAACAAAACCAACCACGCAACCTTATATGCACCCAATCCATACTCTGAAGACTCTCTTCAAATATTACACAAAATTTACTGGTTCATATAGTTAAAAATGGGATTTATGGTCCCTAAAAAACACATGATTTATATGTGATAAAGTAAACCATACCATTGCTGCTGACATATCTATTAAAGAGAATCTTAGCTCTGTAATTCATAGGGTTGGATAATATCACATTTTGGAGTTCAGATAGATAAAATCCTCAAGAACAATTTGCTGAACCTCATTCACACTTACTTCCCAGTTTCATCACAGAGAAGTATATAAATCTCACAATAAAGATTTAAGAGAGTGAGGTTTAACATTTTCTTCTGCCAAATGATGAACAAACTATTTCGTAATTGAAGCACTGCTGTAAATACTACCTGTTCCGAAGTTCACAACTACCGATTTGTTTTCTGTCATGTTTTTTTAAGAAAAAAAACCACCTTGATTTCATAAAGACAACAAAGTCTGTTCAGTTTTTCCACAACAGGAAGGAGTAAATAAAGCTTTGCAACACATTAATCTGTAGAATCACCAGGTCTCACTTGAAACAAGGTGTTGCCAGAATCTAGTAGATGTTTCAAATGTACAACAGCTTTCACATCTTCGTATCAATAAAAAATACCAAGTTTGTTATTAGAATAACAAATCACTAGGGTCTCCTAGAGCATATGGCACAGGATTACATCCAGACAGTTCCTTAATATCTGCACTGAGGGAGACTGTACAACCTCACTGGACAATCTCTTGTTAGCCTGGATAAGAGAAGGCTCAGGGGAGACCTCATCACTCTCTACAACTACTTGAAAGGAGGTTGTAGCCAGGTGGGCGTCGGTCTCTTCTCCCAGGCAACCAGCAAGAGGACAAGAGGGCACAGTCTCAAGCTGCACCAGGAAAAGTTTAGGTTGGACATTAGAAAGAAGTTCTTCACAGAAAAACTGGTTGGGCATTGGAATGGGCTGCCTAGGGAGGTGGTGAAGTCACCATCCCTGGAGGTGTGCACCATCCTGGATGTGGCACTTAGAGCCATGGTCTTTTTGACATGGTGGTGACAGGTCACAGGTTGGACTCTATGATCTCAGGTCTTTTGCAACCAACTTGATTTTGTGATTCCAGTGCTTGGTCACCCACGCAATAAAGAAATTCTTCACCATGTTCAGGTGGAACAGTTTCTGGCTGTTGCTTCTTGTCCTATTGCTCAGCACCACCAAGAAGAGCCTGGCTCCATCCTCTTGTCCCCTGCCTTCAGGTACTTATAGACAGTGATTAGGTCACATCTCAGTCATCTCTTCTTGAGGCTAAAGAGGCCCAATTTTCTCAGCCTATCCTTGTAAGATAGATACTCCAGTGCCTTGACTATCTTTGGTGCCCACCCCTGGACCCAATCCAGGAGTTCCATCTCTCTCATGTACAAGGGACTTGATAGAACCACACATGACCACTACGTAAATTTACCTGAGGCTACAGTTACAGCACATCACTTTATACTGAGGCCCATTTTAAATAAATTTGTCAAAGAAGCAAGAAATCAGAAGAGGAAAGGAGCATTACAAATAACTTCCTCTCTAGTTGCAGATTTACTGCAGGAGAACCAATCAGCTCCTCTGCACTATTCTTCTCCCCAAGCACAATAAGACTCTAGATAGTAACTTTCAGATGTCAGAATGAGATGATCATCTTTTCAATAAGATTCATTTACTGCACAGACCACTACACCCATCACAGAGCTGCACACTGAGACTGCAGACATGGTGAGGCACAGAGGTTCTATATACTTTGCAAGACAGAGAGGATTAAGCCTACTAATAGTAACAAGGGACATCTTCACACACTGTAGAAAAAAATCAAATCTATGCTACCAAGCATTTAAGCTTCTTTAACAAAAGCTCAGCATGATCTGAGGCTGTATGTTGGAAAGGAGTTTTAACCTTTGCTTAGTAGCAAGCTGATCTCACTAGGAAGCTGGGTACGACTCAGGGGAAAATACTTCCTGTTGACAGCCACCGCTCACAGCACTGTTGGTATCTCTCCCTTTAACGGATACAGAAACCCATGCTCCATCACAGAGCCCCTTCTCACCCACACATCTACCATGTAAGGCAGCATCTGGCAGGGCTTTGGCCCTTTCCAGGATTAAAAGAGCAAGTTCCTGGCCAAGCAGTGCACCCAACAGAGAAAGCATGGCACATCAGCTCTGGGGAGAAGGGGCAGCAGCAGTACAGCAGGCTCAACACACAGAAGGACCATACTACACCTACAGGGCACTGGATAGTGGGATCACACTGCACATATGAGATTGCTGCTGGTGACTGATAACCTCCATGCTGTGTGAGGCACTCAGAACCACAGAGCTCCTGTGGTACAGGCAAGTCATTACCACTGGTCCATAGTAGCACTGGTCAGGCCACCATTTGTGAGTGATGAGGTAGAAGATGCTTGAAAATGGAGAGGAAATCAGTCAGTGACACAATCCTTAACAGCTTAAGTGACTCACTTCTTCCTACTGAACACATACAAGACAGCCCCAAAACCTGCAGTTGCTAGACTGGTTTCTAAGCATGAAGATATTAAAATAAAGACCCATAACCTACCTCTTGGCTGGATACAGTATCAAAAGCAGTATCAAAAACATAAGCCATATCCAAGAAGAACTAATTTGAGAAATGGCATCCCTCAGTAAACGCAGTTCCAAAACCATTCAGCTATCACTGATGTTCAGCTCACCAGCAAGCTCACAGCCAGCCATGGCAGTTCCCTCAACCAGCTCACCTAGAAAACTCAAGAGTATCCAGGCTGATCTGAAAGCAAAACTAATGCCTAGGAGCAGGTCAACAGCTTTCTAGCAGCAGCAACACTAGCTTATATCAGCTTAAATGTTTGTGAAATGATGACTCAACTAACTGGTGATACCAAAACAGAAAAAAAATAAAAAAATCTTTCCTACTAGGAGATGATTACTTTCTCCACAGAGAAAAGACAACTAGAGAAAGGGTGGGAGAAGTAAAGGAAGTCAGCCAGCCACAAGAAAGCAAGTCATATAACTAGAGGGGAGACTGTGTCATATATTTCAATGTTAATTAGATTTTAACTGGACTGTCATGAGAACTAGTATGTGTTTGTACATATAAACACATTGTGCAACTTTCTGCCATTAAAACTGACTCAACAGCAGTGCACATTAAATGCAGGGCAGAGTTTACTCCAGCAGCTCCCTATGTCCTGATAGTCTTCCAAACTTTCTCCTCTCTTCGACAGTCTGTTCCATATCCTCTTGGCACTGAGGATGTATGAGGCCAACAAAAGGTATAAAATGCTAAATTACAGCTTAGTCTGCAAATGAAGATACAAACTAATTTTGTATCACAAAAATATGGTACTGTATATGGGGAGCAAAAACAGTTGAATAATTCCAAAAGAGTACCTATTGTTAATGCCCTGTGAAAAGTTTAGTGTGATTGAATTTCAGGAAGCCTGTATAAAATACCATTTAATAAGTCACCAATGACTTGTACTACGGAAGAAGGATAAGGTTTTTAAATTTGTGGATAATACCAACACACAGGCAGATGGAAAAAAATTACAGCATGGATTCAGAACAGGAAATTATCCAGAAAAATATTCCTTTTAAGAAAAAAAATCTTAAAGTCCTCTTGGGACACATATACCCACAACAAAAACATGAAGAGGCTATGCTTGAATTCATGGTTAAACACAGAATTTTAGATGATGAAACAGGAAGCGAGGAGCACCTATTTATAATTTGCAGATGCTTAAGCTAAGAAATGCTAAGAAATGAGGTTTCAAGCAGCAATACCAGTTTAAAGTTACTTCCTTGTCACCATTCTGTCCTGTTCTCATGTCACTGAGCTTTAGGCCTAGATAGCATCAGGAACCATGAAAATTCAAGAGACAGGTGAGCTCACCTGCCAGGCTGCTCCAGCCCACTCACTATTTCTACAGCCCAGGCGATGTGATTTTGCTCACTAGGGGAACCTAATGCAGTAAAAGAGAACATAACTTATGACAGATTAGTGGGCAACTTCCAAGAGTGTTGAGAGGCAAAGCGCAGCAGCATCAGGCTGCTAGTTTTGCTCACCCATCTCATGGTTTCAAGGACTCTCAAATTCTGACACCAATGCAAATTATATTTTTCCTGAGAATTTACATATAATCTTGGTTTCAGACCAATGTGTGACTTCTCAGAGGGATCCTTCTAAACTGCAAAACTATTACAATAATTCCAGTACTGTTGACAGCAAAAAGATTGTCACAGGGTTGCGCAGATGGCCACTGGCAGATAAAACATGGAGATTTACATTAATTATGCCTTAGACCCTATACATTTTCAGCAGATTTTAGTGAAAAACTTTGAACTGAACATATATATCTCTTACATCATGGTTCGTGGAGATACTGATTGCCAATATAAGTAGAAACACTTGCAGCCATAGCACTCACATGTCAATTCCCTCACTTCACTGGGACTGGTTTAAAAACTAGAACCTAAATTCTATTTGAATAACAAATTCTCTTTGAACAATTCAAAACCTGAAGAATGTGTTCTATGTGTCTGCTGCGGATTCATCTAATGGACACCTAATCTTCAGGCTACAAAATAATCTGTAGGTAGACAGGTATTTTTGCATAGTACCAATTTATCTTACAATCTTAAAAAAAAAAAAGGAGAGAAAAAGGAAACAACCTCCTTTCCTGTATAATGTTAGTATTTCCCCAAAAGCCTGAAAACTGAATATGCAGGAATTCACTTCCTAAATATTAGCTTCCCAAACTTTCACTAAAATCTCAAACTCTACATTATCACTCTCTTCCTAAAACACGGAGAGTTCTCATTAAACGTGGGTGGTCACTGGATGGTTGTGGTCAGCAGTTCAATGTCCAAGTGACTAGAGTAGTGATGAGTCGCATGTCTCAGGGGTTCGTATTGGGAGAGTGGTGAGACACTGTCACAGGTTTGCCAGAGAGGCGGTAGATATTCCATCCCTGGAAGCATTCAAAGCCAGTTTGGAGGGGACTTTGAGCAACCTGGTCTACTGAAAGGTGTTCCTGCCCCTGGCAAGAGGGTTGGAACTACATGCTCTGTAGGGCCACTTCCAACCTCAACCATTCTATAATTCTATGTAGAGCACATACGCCCTGAAGCACTCGGGCCGCACTTAGGAGAGGCTAGGCAGTAACTTGTGGTTCTGGGAAGCCACTTTCATTAGCTATTCACTCTTACTGGGTGAAACGGTCAGGACTTTTGCAAAGAGATGGAAACAACGGCTTGCAACAAATCAGGTGCTTTCTCCACACCGAATTGATTAGATGTAATTGCATTACAGTACCAAGCTATTAGCTTGTGAATAATCTACCCGCAGGCTTAAAGCAAGTTACAAAACTTGTTTCTGCCAAACAAACTACACAAACCAACAGATGAAAAACATTTCTTCATACTTAAAAGAATCCCTGGGGCAGAATATGTGCTAATGAAGACACTCATACATTGAGTAATTTCGAAAGCTTAAAAAACCCCCAAACCAAAACCAACACTAATGTTGTACAGTCATTAACCAGCTATTTCTGGTGTGGTTTGTTGTTTTGAATTATTTTTTTTCCTAAATAATCCCCCTATTAGTATTAAAGAAATACCATGTTAAAAGAGAGGAGCAGTCAGATAGGTTCACCAGCAAAGAGCCAACAACGGGCTCTAAGCCTGTGTGGCATTATAGGGCACACAGAACATTACAAAAAATAGCTGGTATATGTAAAGATCTTCACACAAGTCCGGAGTTATTACGTTATCATTTAACCTCTTAAATGTGAGAAAACGGGCAGACAAACGAGTCAGGTGAGTTACACATGCCCCCCCCAGCGGCTCAGCCAACAACGTGGCTTAACATATGGTAGCAGATACCTACCAGAAAAAAAGTATAGAAATTTCTGTATTTTTCCTACTTCAGCAACTCAGGGGCCAGAAACCAAAGACACACAGGCTGCTTCGACAAGTATCTCTCTACAAAAAGGCCATTCAAATTCCTTGTGAGTTAACTGCTGCTCTCCGTACCGGTGTATTTAGTGTTTCAGTCAAACAAGAGCCGAGCCTTACGATCCATCTGCCAACAGCGCCCGCGATCCGGCAGTCCATAGAGAAAGCGGTGGGAACACCACCACCGAGAAACAGCACCACTTATTTTTCACCGCGGGGTCTTTGTTTCAGCAGCAAAGGGTGTTTCAACAACGCCAACACTTCACTTGTTTAACTGGACCGAGGTGTCCTGCCCGGCCGCCGTCTCCTCCTGCTCCTGCTCGCCCGCCTCCGCCGGCGGCACGGGGCACACGCCCCGGCCGGGGGGAACGGAGAGCGCCTGCCGCCGCCCCACCGCCGCCTCCAGCCTGGCCCTGAGCCCCCTCGCTGGGCTGGGCCAGCGGAGGAGGGGAAGAGGACGAGGAGGAGAGGAAGCGACAGGAGACTCTCGGCCGACGCGCCGCCCGGCCAGGGCCCCGGGAACAGGGATGCCGCCCGGCTCTAACCCGCAGTCCCGGCCGGCCTCACCCCACCCGGGCGGGAGGGAACAGGGGAAGGGCCACGCGGCCCGGGGAAGAGGCACCGGCGGGGGAAGGGGCACTGCCGGGGGAGCCGGCGGTGCGGGCAGGGGCCGGCGGCCAGCGCCAGCGCGGCTGCCCCGCGCACAGGAGAGCGATGAGCGCCGGGCGGCGGAGCCGGCGGCGGGACGCCCCTGGGGGAGGCTGTGCCGCCCTCGTC
>VZRE01008969.1:148034-167283 GCA_013396775.1 Cephalopterus ornatus
AAATGTTTCTGCTTGTTTTCTGTTATATTCTGCACATACTTCCCCACACCCCCCCGCCCCCAAGGACACCAGAAGTTATCCTTTCTTGCTGACCAGAAAAAGCACTTTCGGCTTTAATCAAAAAAAACCAACTTTTCTTTTAAAAACATTGTGCTCAGTAGGACAGAGCCAGTCTGTGTTATTACGTAAGAAGAAAAGGTAATCCCTATCTCTTCTTTATCCTTTTCGGTTTTGTGGTTTTTTTTTTTTTTGGTTTTGTTTTTTTTTGTTTGTTTGTTTGGTTTTGGTTTTTTTTGTTTTTTTTGTTTTTGTTTTGTTTTTTTTGTTTGTTTGTTTTTTGTTTTTTGTTTTTTGTCACTAATGTTTCTCTAGCCCCAACTTGAGTTGGGATAGGTGGGTAGGTAGGGAAGTAGGGGTAGTTGGATTAGGTAGGGAGGTAAGCGAGAAGAACAGCATTTTATTGTGAGGGAGATTTCTGCTAGCCTAACTCCCTCAGCTGGACTATTGCTGGGGTGGCTATGGAAAGTGCTAGGATAGCAGAGAGCCAGGCTCTTGTCAATTCCACTATTGTCAAACCAGCAAGAGAACATTTTTACAAAATCAGCGTGGCCCTTCTTTTAGCAGAGAACAAAGCCACAGCCAAAATGTAGGGCATAACGTACATCATCAATGTCAGGTAGACAAAAGGAAGTTTCCATGTATTATTTTAACAACTTCTGGGCAATAGATCTTTCTTTTATCCGTTTTAAAATAAGTCTTTAATACCAACTGCTCCTTGGTATGGTATGGTTATCCGAACATCAGTCAAGCAGTTTCTTTAGTAAATTTTCACAATGCATTGAAGTTTCAGGCATACTGTGTTCTCAAAGAAATATCCAGTGGGAGCACTGTTAAAGCAGGTATTTATAACTTTTAATTCTAAATGATGATATAAATATATCTTAATTTGACAGTTATTTCAGTGCTTAATATATAATATTATATAATTATATAATATCACCTATTGCCTAATTACTTATTAGGTGATGCTGTCTACAGCAAGAGATTAGTTGAGCCATTATGTTAATGGAGGCTGACTCCTTTGATAAGCTAATGTTTGCAATAGAAACAAACATTTTAAAAATATTACATAGGTAGTAGTATCAAATTATTAAAAGAAGAAATAATATTATCTGCACAATAACCAACACCCCAGAATCCATCTCTATCAAAGTCAAAGAAATAAGTAAGACTTGAGAATGGCTGCAACTAAATTCTGGCTGAAAGGGTGACACAGGGCATGGAGAGTGAAGAGTCACAGTTCCTTGGAAATGTGGCAGCTGATGGAATGAAAGACAAAGAGGTGTGGCAGCATCCATAGTGTCTCAGAAAGGCTCCAAGTTCCTCTTTTCCCCTTTTTTCCTAATTTAACTTATAATTTTCCTTTTTTTTTTTTTCTCCTGGTAAATTGCCTCATAATGGTCATTAAGTAGAGGTCTTCCATAAGAAATACAAATAATATCTATACCTACAGGTATATTATTATTGTCTGTGATGTTCTGTAGATTAGGTTCAGTATGAAACATAATGTGTTTCATAGCTACATACATTCTAAATGTTTCACCACGACCTAATGTGTTCTAAATTTGAATTTTTTAAATTCCAAAATGCTTATATTTATTCAAAAAATAAAACAACAAAATAACTTGGTGTTATGATTACACTGTGTAGGAAAAACATATACTGTAACTATTTATTTTTGCAAACATCAGAAACCAAAATGTGTTAATGACTTGGGTACACTGGGCATGAACAAAGATGACATTGTTGCCTTACTCCCATCTTTGACACGTTTCTTCACTAGTGTCTCTAGTGTTTGACCTGAACTTTCTTGTCTCTCTCATAACTACTTCTTTTTACTAAGTGAAATTTGTAGCATGGCACTATGTTTTTGCTTTTTATTGAAAATTGAAAGATTTCCTTCATGTAGTTACAGGAAAACTGAATGTACTGCATGCCTCATTTAGCATCCCAGGGCTAACAGGGATAAATGAAAATAAAGTAAAATACAGAAGCAAACCCTTTCAGGTGTTTTACCTTTAGGCTGTTGATCATTGCCTCTGGCAATAGATGTTCTGCTGATCATTCATCAGTCTTGATTCTCAGTTCTGGTATCAAAGCAAATCCTGGTCACTTTTAAGAGTACTATTCCCATGCAAGCCTAAACTTCATGTTTAAACTTCATGCTATAAACTAGTACTTCCTCCTTAGCAGATCTTTCCATGGTGCTTTCAATGAGCCAGCCTCAGATTACTGGCAGAGACCCATCTCTCCAAAACTTAGAATATCTGTGGCATAAAAGTTATTTTTCTCAACACAGTAGCACAATCATAGGAAATACTTGTTTTTGCATTTGGTAGCATCAGCATTACAGTGCTGTGATAAAAAAGATGCAAATGCTAGACTATCTTTTAAATATTACAGAGAAAAAAATAAAAAGAAAATTCCTTAGAGAACACTGCAGGCAGTTTGCCTTGAAGCGATTGGAAAATGTGATTTTCACCAAGTAGTGAGTCATTTAACTATAAATAGAAACTAAAATGTATAAGCACAACAAGAAACCCACTCATCTCTTCTCCCCTGCCTCTCCAAATATGTGAGAACATATATGAAAAACTCTTCCCTAAAATGACATTTTGTTACCTTTCTGACTGGTGTTATCATTTTCATATAGACAGTAAGGGTGTGTCTCTGAAAGAGAATGTATTATTTAGTGTTTGCCCTATGATGGGGTACGATTTAAAATATATACCTTTTCATTTTTATGACTTCTCACTCTGTTGCTATCATAAGTTAATTTGCAAGCAGCCAGAATAGCAGGTCTCTGTTATGAGATGTCTGAGTAGCAATGAGTAGAAAGGATGGGTATGGAAGTAATCCAAAAATATAGTCCAGGTAATGGATTTGAACACCTCCAAACCATTCTTGTCACTGGTGCATGTACCCTGATCAATATTTCACAGATACCTCCTTCGTCTAATGTCAAAATAGACTCCAGTACCAAGCATTCCCAAACTTTCAGATTTGTGTGTGGGGCTTTAGGTTTTTTTTGGTTTTGGTTGATTGGTTGTTTTATTTCCTTAATTTAGGTCTATTTTTATTTCAAGTTAAATGTATGTAATTATAAAAGGAAATCTGAATTTAAGTGAGCAACGTTCCACTGGAGTCAGTGTAGTTGCAATTGTTCAAGTACTGTTCAACTCTTATGGACTGACGACAGCAGAGACCGAATTCTTCTGTAAATTACATATGCAGGATATGCTAGAGGGAGCTTTCTTATCTGATTTGCTGTAACGTTTAAGTACCTTAAATGTTGCAGGGGCTATTCCTTTTATATGACATCGTATTAATTCCTTAGGAAATATAATGTTTGTGAAATCAGGCCATTTGGTGCCAGTTGGGACAAGATATTCTGTCACTTAGAAAGAAGAAGTGGGAGGTGGTGATTTTTTTTTGCCATATGAGACTCATAAAGGTTTGTCTTAACATCTGGTACATAGGTGTTAGGACAGATGCAGTGAGTTATTACTGGCTTGAGGACTTATGAGCAGAGTGTAAAGAGCTGGAGACCCATACAAAATCTGCGTGCAGTGATAAAGAGCAAAAAGCAGATCTTTTGCAAAACCTTCCATCTTGGATGTGGATATCTTATGGTTCCCGCATATGACATTACGGAGTCTAAATGGTCTCCCAAAAAGCTTTAAGAGTCCTAAAAATCAGTTGTCCAGTTTTAGATGAGGAGCATATGGGGAACATTTCCAGCTGAGATTGTTCTTATTGAGATGAAGAACAAGCATCACCAGGTGGAAATTGGAGATGCCCTGAGACAGACAAACAGACTATATTTTTCATGAGCTGCCCTGTGAAAAGTCATGAACACCACTCTGAACATCTTGCGGCAGCATGAGAATTCTTCTGCACAATGAAGCTACTCCAATTATAACTCCTAGTCATAGAAAGCATATGGAGCTTGCTTCCAAGTATATTAATCCTTTGTTTTAGCAAGATATTGTTTCTGACCCATAAGCTCTCAACCAGATCCTACCTTTCCCAAGGCAGAGCTCCGTGTATCCTTGCTGCTCTCTCATGAAAGATAAATTCCTGTTCTCCCTTGCAGTCCTCACTAAACTGCCTGTAACCATCCATTGCACCACCCCCATTGTGTGAGCTATCCCATGACATCACTGTGATCCCAATGAGATACTGTAGCCCTGCATTTGCATATAGACTTCTAATTGTGCCTGTTGCTTCTCCACGCTGCATGCATTCATGCATGAACATGTCAGATAAGGCACCCAGATGAGCCAATGTCCCAGAAAAAGATCAGGGCTTTTCTCATAATGCCATACAGTTGGCACTTCCTCATTGAGGTGCATTTGCTTAAGTTGACCTCTTTCACCCAGTTCTGTTTATTACACATCATTCCACACCACTTCCTTACTTGATTATAGGCCATTATGTCCCTCCCTTTTAATCCCTAGTTTAAAACTCTGCTTACCAAGTTGGCCAGCTGTGTGGCAGAGCTGCTTTTGCTCCCCTTTGTCAGGAGGAACCTATTTGTTCCTAGGCATTCCTACACTGAGATGAAACCTTACAAGCATAAAAATCAAATCCCTATTATTGATGCCAGCTGGTGAACTGCAGTATCTGCTCACTCCTCTTCGAGCCCTGCCTTTCTTTTCTCTGGCAAGATCAACAAGAAAACCACCTGGGCCCCTATGTCCTTGAGCCTCTCCAACAGAGCCATATAGTTATGCCTAATATTTTCACAGCTTCCCCTGGAAATATCATTGCTGCCCATGTGGAAGAGGATAATAGTCTAAGGCCAAGTCTTTCTTTGGTATCTGAGATAAAAGCCCGAGCAAGAGGGAAATGCCTTTTGCCAGCAGGTGAAATCAGCCTGTGGACACCTCCTTTCCTGTAACAGGGAGTCTGCCCCTGCAATCATTTGCAGGTCCCACCTGGTGTTGTTGAGGGTCAGGCTTAGCTGGTGCACCTGCTTTGCTGGACCGAGCTCGTGGCCCCTTGTCTGCTGCCAGGGCACTCAGTATTTCGTAGGTGCAGATCTGCAGATAGGAGTGGGAGCCTTTCTCCTGTTGCTAGAAACCAACAAGCTCCAGCCCACATCATAATTTCTTTCCTCCCACCTATATGAATGCGTGAGGAATGTGCTGTTTTTCACAATACATCACAAATGATGAGAGAGGAATTGATGGACAGTGTCTCCATGTCCACCTACACTTTAGTGCTTAATAAAGATAACTGCTCTTCCTGTCCTACCAACATATAAACCGTTGTCAACAGTTGTCATGTCTGTGTTTTTCAGCGGAAAGGAAAGAATCTCATCTTCTGAGAAAACTCTCAGGGTGATGGGGCAAAAAGACAACTCAGCAAATATCTGCAGGGTAGAGACTGTACTCAGTTGGGCCCTTAGGTGCTACTATAATAAGAACCATTAAATCCTATGGATCCAGAAACAGAAAGCAGCCTGTATAATTAAGGATTCTGCCCACTCATGCAGTTGTCACCAGAATGGAATAACCAGACCCCATCCATTTAAACCTCAAGTGATGAGTAAGATAAAAAGTGTGGGGATATTGGTGATCACTCCATCCCTACTGTCATGCTCGGCTAGACCACAGAAAAGAAATTTCATCATTAGCTGTAGATTGATAGGCACAACCCTGAAGAGGGGATTCTAGCTCTAACCACAGAGTTACAGAACTGGTAACAGAGGCATCTGACTGACCTTGAAAGTGAAAAAGAGAACTTGGACAGCAAACACACTTTAGGGACAGCAGACCTAAATGCAGATGGTTTTAGGTCAAAGAGATTTATTTAGAGAGCAGACTAGGCTCCAGCTAGTACAAGCAACTCGACTCTAATAAAAGGATCCCTGGCAACCCTGGAAACTCCAGGAGCAGACACCTAGTGATATAGCAGAGCTCACTAGACATTAGACCACACTGCAAAAATTATTACTTGAAGGGCCAGAAGATCCAGTACACAAAGACTAAAATACTGAAGCAATGGCAGTTTGGATGGTGAGGTTAGAAAACATTGCTTTGCAGTGTGGGGAAAAGAACCAGAAAACTGAAAACGTGGAATGACTTTGAAGGTGTCAGCTCCTCAGTTAACCCATATGCCCTCTGATACTGTTCTCTTGCCACCTTCAAAGTGGTGTTAACCTCTATGGATCTCGCTGCTATTGCTGAGCATCTCAAAGCAGCACGGTAACATTCACAGTGAAAGGATAGCAGACTTTAGTTTTGCCTGCAGTTAATCAGCTCATATCTCAAAAGCTCTTCACAGTCCAGCTGGGACAGAAGTTCAGCCCCGCTGAGCAGTAAAATAAGTGCAATGGAGACTTTCTCTTCACCACAGACATGGTGGTTTTCTGAGTTCAGCAGTTCAGGAGGAAAAAGTTTTTCCTCCTAATATAAGAAAATCAATTTCTCATTGATTACTTCCTTCTTCCCCAGAGTTGATATGGTCACTGAAACTCAGATGTCTTTGATGGAGCCTTATCTCAATAGCCACAGTGGTATAGTATAAGAACCAACCAATTTTAACAACGGTCTCATTAAACATGATACATTGTCGGAACCGATACCTCCTTTTTGCAGCTGGACACTCCTTCCCTGTGCATCAGCACTTTTAACTGTTTCTCATGCTGCTAGGTACAAGCCTAATACCACAGATTTTATGACAAAAGAATAGTATGACTTAGTAAATTTTAAAAACATGTATTCTATGTGATACAATTTCAGATAACTTAAATTTTAGTTCAAATAATGGTACTGGAAGAATGTTTGCTTTGTTTTGTAGCAATGTGCTGTACAAACAGCTCTTACTATTCTTTTGTCTTTTGCCACGTCTATTCACCCAGTTTGTTAAACTTGTGTACGAGTCTCAACTTAAATACTAGCTTGTAGGATGTCCAGACAGCAAAATCTCCTAGATCCACCCCCTCACTCCCCCCCAAAAAATAGCAGAGGTGCCCAACTTTTCAAGGAAATTAAACTTCTTCAAAGAAGCATGAACATGTTCCTCCATCATGTCTGCACAGCAGGCCATGGCCTGTCTTTCAAGCCTGTGTGTCTGTAGGAAATATCACTAGTTCAAAAGGATGTGAGACTGTACATGTGACTGCCTGTGTATGTGCACATAATGGCTTGCATGTCTTAAATAAAGTACTAATTAACAGCCCGTTCTAGCAACACTTCCAAAACAAAACAGACAGCAATTTTGGTTTTTATCATTTGTATTTGCCTGAATGTTTTTTTTTTCTTTTTCTTGGTTGTTTATTGGTTTGTGGGATTGTTTGTGTGTTTGTTTTTATTTCTCTCTTTTTTTTTTTAAATTTTTAGCAATATATCTTGAAAAAAAAAATCTATTTACTACTTTTAAAAAAATATATAGGCAAGACTTGACTTCTAAACTTTTATTACTTGCAATCAGTCTTTTATCCTGCAGATGGAAAACAGCATGAAGGAAGAGGAAAGGAAAATACTGGAGGAGTGAGAGTCTGTTATGCTGTTACACAGTTTCTAGACAGGACATGTTGGAGCTAAAGTCACTTGACTTTGACAGGACAGAAGTGTTACTGTAACAGATTTGTGTTACAAAGAATCCTTTTGATATACTTTCCTTCTTGAAGTGCTGTATTTCTGTTAAAAATTCACCAAAGATATTTCCCCCAGTACAGTGGTTTAAATTATCCCTAAATCCATTACTTTTAGAATTTGCCAGAACTGACTGGTTTATCAGATAAAGTCAGACCAAGTTTTCACAGAGTATCAGGAAGAAGCTGAAAGGGGTCTCCTAACCCGCCTTTCTACTTCCCATCAGAATCATGAACCTTTCCTTCAAAGTCCATTTGGTGAGGGGTAGTCTAGTTTCTGTAAGTCATCCATACCATTACCTATCTATGCTTATGATCCTAACGTCTATCCTGAACCTCCCTTGTGGTGCAGGTTCATTTCTTCCTCTCATCTACAGTCTTGTTTGAAGAATTTTTTTCAGTTTTTTCTCAGCCTTCCGTAAACAAAACAGTCACACTTCCTCTAATCCTTACTCACAAATCTTTTTTACCAGACTCTCAGTCTTCTTCTCTGGATTACAATTTCTTTGAAACACTGTGGTCAAAATTCAACACACTTCTGTTTACGCATCACCAACATAAAATTATCTATGGCATACAGTGCTCTTACATGATGTTTTCTTCCATTTTTGCCACAGCAATCTCCCTGGCTGATGTTCGACTTGTGGCTGTGTATGACCCCTACATCCTCCTCTCTGGATCTGCCACGCTGCTGAGAGTTTCCAGTCCTATATTTATGAGCTGATTTTTTGTACTCTAAACTGTAGCCTTTTTTATACTATTTCTCCTCTGTGTCAAGATCTTCTTAAAATTACTCCTGTTCTTTAAAGTCCTCACAGGCTTTTACAGATTGGTTGTATCTGTTTGTTTGACAATTCAATACTCCATCATCTGGAGTGCCAGTGGGAGCAGTGTTCTGTACTAGAGCCGGGACAGGTCAGAACACTTGAGAATAGCACAGGGATTTTGGCATTATAGATCTGAGTACATTTTTCTTCCAGTAATGTTGCACCCATGTCATACAAGTTTTCTCTAAATCTTGTATGCCAAGATCGCACCTGAAAATCTCATGAAAGGCAGAGTTCACAACACCACCACCATCAAAATATATTACAGTCACTGGATTTCTCCTATCTACATGGTCTGTTAACTTGCTTAGGTCACTCACCTAAATAATTTTATTTTTCTATAGTATGATAGGGCCTCTGATCATAATCTGAGGAAAGATATTTGGTCTTTGTGGTATTGGAAGTAACATTTCTTCTTCCTTGTAGAATTTTCACTGATTTCACAGCAATTAATGACATTAATCTGACATCTGCACACCCATAAATATGTTTATAGTCACAGAATGATTGCTATTTACTTACTACCATTTTAAAATTTAAATAACCAGAAAATCCTACAGTTTTTGAAGCTGCTTTTGATGCTATAGGATTTTATTTCTTGTAGCATGATTAGAAGCTGTGTAAGTGAACAGAAACTGCTTACAGACAGATATACCAGGATTTCCGTAGGAAATATCCCCTTCCTGTATTTAGGACTAATCTGGTATTAATGTCTATCTTTAATCAGAGGGAGGCCTCTAGTTCAATTAATTGTTCTGAATTTAAGAGCATTTACGGGCATATAAGAAATGTGTCAGTAGAGAGCAATTAATTATCTTTTGGTATCAGCTTCACTTGATAACAATTTCTCTAATTGGGGCCTGAATGATGGAGCTAGAACTTAGATTTCAGCCAGAGGGAGGGGTTCCTGGAGCAAAAACTCAGAATCAAATGCCACTGAATGTTCAGAGTGCTTTGCTCATTAATCTGATCCTACAAAACCATGTGGGAGTTCAAAAAAGAGTGCAAAAAAAAAAATCCATAAAAAAATAGCTTTATCTACTTCCAACAGAGAACAATCTGGCTAGAAATTTTCTAATGAAACATTTTCTCATTAGGATATGCCATTCATTGAAATCAAAGTGTTCCACAAAAGAATTTCCATTCTTGACCAATTTCCAATGGAATCCAGGCAGGTTTCCAAGACAAATGAGCCTGCCATTTCTCTTCTTAACAGCCCTTCTGGCTGGTTCTAAGGGATCTTGGGCTTACAGACCGCTTTGCTTTGGGGCTGACAGAGTGCTGAGAGCTGGGAAGGAAGGGCCCTCCAGTTGGTGGCTTCTTGGCAATCCCAATTGCGCAGACATGCGGGGGGTGAGGCTGACAGACTTTCCCAGAGCTGAGGCATCATATCATGAAAAGACTCAGCACTCCTTGGTTTCATTCCAAATTTTGAAATATTAAAATCTTCTACTGGAAAAAAACCCCAAAATACTTTTCTTCATGCTACTCCAATGAGCCTGTATTCCAGATCAGAGCCTAATCCTGTAAATGTGTGCATATTCATTTATTACAAGCTGTTGTATAAAATTGCACAAATATTAGTGGGTTTCTGGGAGGCTAACTACACATAGGCATGTAAATGATAAAGGTCACACCTGAACAAAAGGCAGTAGTGCCCATGGTAATATGATCATATAGCACTGTTGTTGTTAATGCTTTTCTTCACAGTACTTAGTAACTGATCACTTCTATCAATATACATTTGAAGTACTAATAAGTGATGTTCCATTTTAGAGGTAAAAAACCTGCTACTCATAACCACAAAACATATCAATATCATCAGGTTTACTATTTCTCAATCCAGCATATTCTGCTAAGAGTCTTAGTTAAAATAAAATACCTTCTTTTTGCCTTAGATGATCATCCCATTCTGTATTCAGCCAATAAAAACAATATCTTCCCTGCCTGGTCTTTTCAATCTTCACTTCTCTCATGCTAGTCTTACAGTTAAAGGACTTACAGTCCTTACAGCTCAGCTCACAGAGGGAGTATGTGAGTTTCTTTTCCACTTCTGTGTGATGGCATTGCCCTGTCTCAAGCTTAGCCTAACATGGCAACACGACCTGTGTACTGATGATACTTTTGCTTGGTGATCTACACAAGAAAGACAGTAGAAAACAGCTATGGAGATGCTAATGATTTAAAAGCGCCACCAGATTTTTCCAAAAAAGGCTATTTGCTATTCACCTTTTTCATGGTTGTTTGGCATTCACACACTTAAATGTTTCAGGAAAAGCTCCAATATCTCTTTCATGAAGCACAATGTCATGTATAGAAAAATATATGATTAGAATTACTAAACGTCGTGAAAACTACTAACAATATACTAAATTGGGGTAATGAGTGTCCTGCCAAATAGTAGACCTTCAGCCCAGAATGACTTTTGGAAACCTGATTGTTGGGCCAACAGAAATGTCATATAGTTGTACGGGGAAGGTGCAAAGTTCTGCACCTGGAGCAGGATAACCCAATGCACTGAGAATTAACTGGCTGAGTAGGAGCACTGGTGGGGGTCACAGTGGATACAAAGTTGAATATGATCCACTCACATGGTGATGGGGTAGGAGCATGTGATGAACAAAGCCTGAGGGAGTTTGTTCAGCCTCAAGACATAGGCAAGAGAAAAGTACAGTTGCTGTCTTAAGTTGTCTAATGAGGGACGGAGGATTTAAAGATAAGACAGCTATAGTTCTGTGTTGAGTGGGGGGATGGACCTCCATAAGTCCCTCCCAGTCAACATTTCTATGATTCTATTAAAATTATATTTTCTAAAATTTTATTTGATTAACATTAAACACAATTGTCTAGCGGAAACCAAGACCTCTGGAAGTTTCTTTATTGCAAATGAGCAGGACATCATGGTGTCCTGCTCATACCATGAAAAAAAGTTATGTTATATCCATGATTTTTCCTAACATCTTTTCTGCAAGTATACAGTATTAGCCACAGTCAAATACAGAGCTAAAGTGACTATTGACCTATCTATTAAGGAAAATACTGATTCTAGATTCCTAAAAGAAATTATAATGGGTCTTCTGCATTCATAGAATGTAAACATTTGTTGAAGGTAATAAAAACTTTGACTGTCTTCCAGTTAACAGTCACAACCATTAGACACAGTATGTTCAGATACTGTCTCTGAGGCAGCGTGAAATCCTGGCACTGTGCAACATCCATCAAAGTTTTCATATTGGAGCAGGATTTCAAGCAGATAGTTTTAATCTGCCCACTTACAAGACTGTAAGACAGTGGTAATTTACCACTCACTTGACTAAAATTGAGAACTATGTGTATTTTAGAAAGTAAACTAAGCCAAAGAGTGTGCCTTTTTAAGGATAAATATGTGTTGGCAAAGATGAGGCATTGAATGGATTCATCTTTGACTACTTGCCTAATACTCCTTGCACATATTAAATAAGTTTTAAAATATCCTCACTTTTGCTATCATGCTGAATATATTGTGAGGAATATAGGGGAAATTCTGATTCCTTTGAAGTCATGGCAAACTTCCTATTGCCTTTATTGGCCAACACCTTGTATGGACACAACTGTATAAAGCACATGAAATGAAATTTTGGCAAATGTGAGCAAGAGCTGCTGGCAGAGTTGCATCTAATACCAAATTATCTGTTACGTGGTGATTCAGTTTTATTTTATGCTTAGTCAAACATACAGTCATGTTATGGGATAACAACTACCATGCCATAGATGGAAAACCCAGAGTGACTGGGCAGCAGATGAAAGGCTGGTGTCTGAATCTGTCTCAAATCTCAAGGCTTTTCTTTCTATCTGTTACAGCATTCTTGGGCTAACCCTCACTTCAGTTTCTTGCTTTAAGGATTATCTTATTCCTTGATTTTCTTTCCGAAATACTGGGGCTCCAATTTTACTCTCGTTGACTTCAAAGTAAGCAGATTCACCTCCTCTGTGGATACACTTTCATTTGCTGTATTGCAGTATTTTGTATTTAATGGGCTATTTTAAAATAAAATTCAGAATTTTTTGATAAACAAAACCTCTGTGTGGTTTTGACTCAATCTGAAATTTATGTAACTTTGGGCTCCTTCTACTATTTGTCTTGGCATGCTTTGACAGTTCTAATTCCTCTTTATGTTGCAGTGCTTGGGAACTCTAGTGGTGACTCTTGGATGGGATTTTTCAGTCTTATAACCTAACACTTCTCCAGAAGAAAAAAAGGAAATATTGCATGTAAGAGCAAGAGAAGTAGTTCTTTTTCTTTTCAATTGCTTTGCTCAATTGACTAGCCAGTCAGGGAAACACAGATGAAAAGGCATTTAATACATATAAAGTTAGGTGCAGGTCAATTTGGCAGAGTGGAGAACCCCTCCCAGAGATGTCAGAGATATCAGTATAAGATTAGTTACACTATGATCATGATTTCTGACATGGATTTCCAGTCCAATATATCCCCTCAGACTTTCTATTCACAGTTTAGCTTATACACTGTCTAAATAGTTTCTGAGCTCTCTGAAATAATCTAAGAACCTAAATTTAATTGTAATGTGAATGGTCATCACACCCCAGTTACACTGCAGTCTGGCTGAACTGACTGAACTGGCATCGTGACCACAATGGAAAACTAGTCCGCAGCAGGGCTCTGTCAGGCATGCACACTCTTGCTTTACCAATTTTAGCAGTAGGTGGCTGCTTTTATGAATAGCCTTCTGAACTACTGGGGGATTTTACTGCTTTTCAAGGATTCCTAAGTATCTCAGTGTCTGCACGTCAACAAATCCAGGACATACAGCCACTTCTCAAGTGCTGTAGTGTATAGGCACAGCATGAGAGGTTTATAGCATATGGGGCCCACTGTGCAACTGATTTGCATATGAACTGGAAGTAAGACTCATTTTGAACTCTGATTTTGCAGCACATGCATCCAAGTTCCATCTGTACACACATAACCAGCTCTAATGAGTCTGGAATACATCAGGTACATATGCAAACACATATGAGCTGTGTTAGTCTGAAAGAAGATTGCAGTATGCGGGGTTGAAAGTATTATGGTCTTTCTCTGACTTCATTGAGCTCACCAGCTGAATGAGATGTTGTCCTCATATGCCTGCAACATCACTGGTTTCAGACAATGTAAATCCTTCCCCAAAGGCTGCAAGATAGTTTGAAATAAGAGGGCCAGGGTGCTCATCACTAAGGAAGAAAATAAGTATTCTCATCTCAGCCTCATGCCCTGGTAAACCCTATGTAAAACTTCACAGTTACAGGTTTAGAATTAATGGCTGTGCATGAATTGTTACTTCATTAAATCCTGAGCATGACCTCCCCCTCAGCCTGTTTGACCAAGATGTACATCTGCCTCACAATCAGAATAGAAAATGTGGTGTATAAAGAGGCACCGCTGTGTCTGTTTGCCTTACATGCTTAATGACCAGTGTGTGGGAAACTTTCTCACTAGTAGAAATCTGCTTCCTATAAGGACATGGTGCTATCCTTTTACCCCAGCGCTTTGAGAGCTCTCTCATGAAGCACGAAACAAGGAACAAAATGTAAACCAGTATATCAGGTACCAACTCAACAAGCAAAACCAAAACATTAGGCTTCCATGCTCAAAGAAGACAGAGAGACTAGTGTTGTAGCTGCTAAAAACTAAAAGTAATTTTGTTTTCTTTATATGCAAGCAAACCACCAAACCTGCCCACAGAGCTTCCTGAGTTTGAGCAGGCTGCACACATAGGAGCAGGGTTCAGTATATTTCTACTGTAATAATTACCATTGTGTAGAAAGGCTAGTTTGGAGTAAGCTGAGCAATAGTACAATCAGAGAATGGTTTGGGGTGGAAGGGACCTTTAAAACTCATTGAGTTCCAACCTCCCTACCTTGGGCAGAGACATCTCCTATTAAACCAGGTTGCTCAAAACCCCATCCACTTGGCCTTGAGTGGGACATCCAAGACTTCTCCAGGCAACCTGTTCCAGAGCCTCACCACCCTCACAGTAAAAAGATTCTTCCTAATATCTGTTCTAAAACTACTCTCTTTCAACATAAAGCCATTTCCCCTTTACCTGTCACTACATGTCCTTTTAAAAAGTCCATCAGAGGGTCTTATCACAAACTAATGTACTTACTGCTTCTTACTTGTCCCTTTTTACTGACACACACCTGTACTTGGAGGTAACTTCTTCTATAGCAAGACATAGCTGTTGCAACATCAGTAAATACCATATTATTTTTCCCATTAGACTGATGAAGGAAACCGTGAAGCAATATCAATTCAACCCTAACTGCAGTGACTTGAGGTGTTAACGTCTGTAGAGGTACAGGTTTTTCCACTTTGTCTTGCCAAAGTACTTCGGTCAAGATGTAGAGCTTGTAAGCTGTTCTGATCCCCAGCCTAGGCCAAACAGAAACTGTCAGTTGATGATCATTTTCGTGATGTAAACACGGACTTGTGTGAGATAACTGTCTCAATTTTCACTTTAAATTCTAGATTAAAAAATAAATTAGTTCAAATGCTGCTGTGCCTTTTAGACCTTCAAGCTAAGGCTTTGAGGGAAAAAAGGTATCTAATTAATTTTTTGAAATTGTTGCTTGATGAGAGGAATATTAATATAGTGGTAGCAGGTAATAGCATTTAACACTGTAGCCTTGACATTTCATATTAAATGTTTAACTGCTGGAAACTGTGTACTTCAGAAGGACCTGTGAAAATGAAACTTGGTTTTGGGAACACAAGGTTGATACTGTAAAGACAAGGATATGGATGAAAGGAATATTATAAAGTTGTCACATGATTTTTTATCTCCAGGAAGAGATTTTGGGGGTTTTTTGTGTTTATTTGAATGCATAATATTTTTCTGTGGGGACAAAGGTCTGTAGACTCATTAGAATAAGTGCATTTAATTCACAAACTGGTTTTGTTTTGGGGTTTTTTTCTGGGTTGTATGTAAAACACTCCTTGTGTTTTTAATGCAGACTCTTTTCAAAACATGATGGTCAAAATAAGGCAAACAGGCAAAAAGGTGGAGAACCTCACAAAGATACCAACACTGTGCTCCTTTGTATACAACCTCAGTAGTATAATTTTTTTTGCAATGATAACACTAGGAAACATCTCAGTCATTTTGCTTTTGAGAGCTAAAAGATAGAGTTGATCTAAGTCTCTGTAGGAATTTTACCCTGACAAGTAGATGAAACATGGCAAATTAAGAATTATTTCTATAGTTCTTGCATTAAAGAGCTATTTTTTCCACAGAAATAATATGATAAATCAAGCAAATTGCCTAAGCACATACAGATCTTTTTTATTATGTATTTATTACAGACTACACTTTGCTATCCATATTTTGCTGCATCATATAAGAGCATTTAAATTTTGATTTTAGCAAGGCCTAGTAACACGTAGTTTGAGAAAGGAATGTTCTAAGCTGCTAAGGAGTAACCCTGGCAAAGACTGCTTCTCAGAAACAGCCTCCACAAGTCCATCTCTAGTTGTTCCTGAGGACAGCAGTTAGTTATTTTGTTTTAAGTGTATTTGATCTCTTGAATTACTGAACACTTGAATTCTCCTAGTAAGGGCAGAAATACCAGTTTAATGGCAGATTAAATGGACTGTAGTCATCTTAAAGTAAATCTCAAAAGCATAAGAAGTGGATGAACCAAACACTGATCACAAAAAATGACAGTATTGCATATTTGGTACCATCATATGTAAACAATAGAGGAAGATTCCTGTGTACATATTTGGAATATACTAGGCAGTTTATATTCCATCTTATTCTTTCTTAAAAAATCATACATGCAGAATATCAAATCTATAAAATACATCACATCAACAGGTCTGGAATTCGAAGACCTCTGTTCACGCCAGCTGAAAGTCAACCATTCCTGAAACAAGTCTCAGGAAACTGGCTTTGCGCGTAATGACTACAGTGGAAGCGAGAATAACTTTTTTTATATCTGCTGGTAAGTCTTTTAGCATGGTCGCCTCATTATTTTATCCATTTGAAAGAAAATGTGAAGGAATGCTTTGGTACTTCACAAAGCATGAGGCAAACACATATACACTGCTCAAGTAATTGAGTGATGAAAGCTGCGTAAGGACAGATAAGTGGTCATGAGATGGAGTTAGTGGGGAGCTGTGGGCTCCCAGACAGTACATGCAGACGCTCCTTGCTCCCTGCTCCCTGATACTGTGCGTGTCTCATGTCTGTCCCAAACGACAACCAAATGAGCAGTAAAGGTTTCAGTCTCTGTCTGCTGGCAGTGCCTTCAGCTCTTCTGCTGAAAATGCCAGCATAGATGCTGGTTAATGGCAGGATGGCAGGAGCAGTGATGATTTATTTTGTGATGAAGATGTGTCTCTCTTGGGAGCTAGATGAAATCCAGCTAACTTATTTTGCAGGACTAAATTCAGCAAACCGTCTTTCAGTCATTATGAGCCTTACTTGATTCAGATGAGCAATAGATTCAGAAAACAAGGAGGAGTTCAACTGCACTTTTGAAGTGGCATTGCCATTTCTATCCCTGTTTCTCTATGTATGTTTCTGCATTTTCTTAGAACTGTTTCTGAGCCATGGTTATTTCTGACAGCTTGTTGCCTAATTTAATTCCCCAAGAAGAGACACAAAATTGGATGGCAGATGAGATGCTTTTATTAGACATACCTATGTCCATCAATGTACTGGGAAGGATCAGGCAATTGATTCTGCCTTGGTCTTGACCTTCCAGCATGTTCATTGATAATGGCCACAGTCACAAAGCAACTATATGTGAGTCACTAGCTAGTTTGTCCGTCTCTCCATTGCTCTTTGAATGAGTCTGGATTGCTTTTGGATGAGTGTGTTCTCTTTATGTTCCTCCATATACAGACACCACAGAAAGTTTTAGATTGTGGCTTGCCCTTCTTGTTTCACACCAAGGTTGATGTGAAATTCTGTGTACATGCATTGATTTACGGTAACAACAGTGTTCCGTCTTATTTCTTATTATTTTCTTAGTTACCAGAGTGGTTAAGGCTTTTGGCTTGCCAAGAGAACTATGGTGAACAATAAGCCAATCTCCAGGTGTGCAAAGGGTTTCTGTGTCATACAGTCCATAGGAGGAAAATAACAAAAAGTTCAGAATAAAGAAGCCATTTGCACAGGAAATACCTCTGTGCTTCCATTTCTCCCTTAAAATAAATAAGATATTATGATATCCAAGATGATATTGAGCAGCAATTACAAAGACTTTTTAGTGGCAACTTTTATGCATATTAAGTTATATCATGAAGTGTCATGACTCTATTATGGAAAATATTCAAGTTTTCATATGTGATAGGTGTATGAGATAATGAGTTCATATTCTGCTCTGCTGGTGGTCCCAAGCTTTTGAAATTCCTTGACTATATTTCGTATTTTGCAGGCAAATGAATGGAATGCTTATGAAATGGAGATGACCCTTCTTGTATCAGTGGAGCATTTGGCCCTATAGAGATGGTCAGAAAGTATCAAGCCCTTGCTAAATGTTCAGCACAATGCACAATGCTACAGTATAGTTTAGATAACTAATCTTACAGAGAAGTTTTTGTCTTTAGTTTAAAGCAAAATGTCAGTATTCTGTGTGTATCTGTAATTTCTGTGTATATGACTTGTTATGCAACATAACTTTAGCACACAGAGTTGCATAATCTAAACAAATAATGCTTCATGAGACTGAATGAAATAGCATAGAATAACATAGTTACAGTTAATGTTTTTTACAAATTATGAACATAATATAATAATCTTTGTTTGTAATATTGCTTCAGGACCAAGAACAGGCAGTCCTGTATTCCCAGAAAAGTGCTACTATGCAAAATAATAACAAGCACAGGTGTGGTCTGATATCTGGGCTGACTGTACTTACAAGGCACTTATCTGTGTGAACAATATGAAGTTCCATCAGCCCTACCTATGACATCTCTGGAAAAAAAATACATTCCAAAAAAAGCTTTGGAGCCTTAACTGCATTGCCCAACAAACCTTCTCTAATCAATAAATAGAGATAGGCACCTGCAATTGGCTTGGCTGAGTCACTCTTTAAAGATATCTCTCCCACTTGCTGTAAAATAATACCCTAAGCAACAAATTAGGCATTTGAGTTAGGAGCCTAAAATAACTGAGATGAAATGTGAGAGTTGCTGCCCAAATTTTGCAACATCCAAGAAAATTTTTGCACTGTTATATTTGAAATCTGTATTTTCTTTTTCTTTTTTTTTTTTTCCCCCTGTCTCCTTCTGTTGTTGCAGAAGGGGCACTACCAGGGAGGCTCAATTCTGCCCTGCTAGAATGGAGCTGACCACTTTCTCAACAGATGACAAATACTGGAACTGTAATCATTTCACAAGCAGAGTATAAGGGGATGTCTTCTGACATCATTTCACCTTCTCAGATACCTACAGAAGAAAAATAATCCTGATCTTGCTCTTTTTTACTGCTCCTTAATTGATTTCAAAAACAAGCAGCACTGCAGGCAGAGAATTTCTAAAGGCCACTTCCATGTCTCTAGCAGCCAGTCACTTAGCAAGCAGCATCATGGCTTATGACAGTCACTACCTGAAGTGTGATAATAGTTACTCAGAAAAAGATTTATTTGTTTGCCTGCCTTTACTCCTGAAGTTGTCTTGATAAGAATGTCAGCTAAAGCCACAGGCTTCCAAGGCTGGACTGAATCCTTCTGGTTTTTTGGCTTTTGTGGTTTGGTTTTTTGGTTTTTTTTT
>VZRE01008969.1:167318-275978 GCA_013396775.1 Cephalopterus ornatus
AGCTTTTTTTTTTTTTTTTTTTTTTTTTTTTTTTTTTTTTTTTTTTCCTATCAGTATAAACAAGCTCTGCATAATTCAATTTCTAATTGAATCATTCATCTCAGACATAGCTGCTTGGCTAATTACTCTGCAAAGTTATTTTTTTTTTTACTTGACTTGCTTTTAAAAATGACTATTTCTGTGATACTGCAACTTAAAAGTAGTAAGTTATTTGGGAAGTAACGTGTCTTTATGATTTAATGACTATGAGAAAAGCAAAATCTTCATGCTATTAAAGTTTATTTTTAGTGCCATGATTTCTACATTTACTGTAAGATAAATGCAAGCTTGGCATATCACATTTTGAAACTTTTTAGATAGCTTATGCTAATTTATGTGATGTGCTGGATTAATCTCTGTCAACTCTCAGTCAAAATCAGGATGTCTGTCATTGGTTTTATTTACTGGAATGCAAAAATCTGACTTCATAAAGCAGAAGGGCTTCATCTGGGTGCTATTAAGCGAAAACAGATTGGTGGTGCTGAGATTGTTCTAGAGAAGCAGCATGGTGGAACAGTGAAGCTGAGAGAGGCCAAAGGTTGACCCTAGCTCTAGGGCATGATCACAGCTAGCAACAAATGAATGGGCTTTTGAGGGTGTGCTTAGACTGAAGGAAAACTCAAAATGAATGAATAATCTCTATTTATTTCTTTCCCCTTTCTCAGTGCAAAGATATGGAGCTTGGTACATGTTTAAAAATAAAGAGAACAGTAACAAACAGCCACACTGCCAACTACTTTTGCTCCTACATAACTAGCCAACAACTCAATTTTTGGCTAGCTGCTCAGGATGAGAGGAGTAGCAGCATTACATAAAAATGCTTCTTTGTCAAGAATATTTTTACTCCAATTATGTTAGAACAACAATATGGTTTCATGAGTTAGCAGTCCCAAAGGAAGTTGAAAGAAAATGTTTCTTGTATAAAATTTCACTACCCTTCTCCTACAGAGTGAAACTAGAGATGCTTTTAGTGCAGCATGACGGTGGGGAAGACAGGTGCGAACATATCAGCAGATCAATAATTGTGCAGATACAGGTAGGGATTCTTTTTTGCAGCATGTTGTGGGGACAGAAGGTTAGCAGGACCCTGCATTCTCTACTACTGTGGATCCTAACAGGAAGAGCTCCTTCAACCTCTTGTGCCACCCCTCATGACTTCATGCATGGCTGCTGGTGTTAGCTAGTTAGATTATACAACACTTTTAGTGGTCATACTGCTTTTTCAGTATTTTTTTTTCTAAATTTTAGATGCTCAGGGCCCCTTATGTTTGAATTTATTGAGAAACATGAGGGAAGAATCTGACACAGAAGTTAATTAGAATTGGGAAGGCACTATTTGCTATGCTTGCCGAAGCTTGAATGCATTTTAAATCTGAGAATATTCTCAGCTCTGGAAGTGAAGCATAATTTTTTCTGTAATGCAGCAAAACAAAATACTGTAAGTTAATTGAGAGACTTTGGAAGTGAGAAAGGAATTAGGAAGGTAGAAGATTAACATTCTGAATGGCAGAAAAGCATTGGAAGGATGGCAAAAGAAATTAGAAGGAAAGACACTGTAATAACTAACATGTATATCTTGATAACAGAAAATAACTTCCAAACTTGTGACTCTTCCTAGCATAGCATCTTATTATTACTATCTGCTTTTCCAGAAGTTCAAGTGATTAAATGAGCACTAGGAATGAAAGTTAAAATTTAAATTCAGAATTGGGGCATTAAAATAGAGGAAAGATTTTAAATTCACATGTTTAGAACCTGTAGGATGACAGAATTCAGGATCTCTGTGCAATTTTAATTTGCTCCTTCAGTGCACAGACATTGTGATTGTCTTTAATAATATGAAACTGTACTTTCATTTTTCAGTACTTTCTCATCTCAGCCCATGTTGGATTAAAAAGAAATCTCATTTTCTTTATAGAGCTTTGAGGATTGCTCTTGATAGAAAAAGCTAAGTAATTCAAAATCATTATTATAGTTATCTCCACAATGCAACTGTTACATTATATAAACAGAGGCAGAGAAATGAAAACCCAAATTATCCATACAAAATAGATGCCAATTTCTATTATAAAAAAATTAAATCAGGGCCTTAAATTTTCAAAGCATGAGGCTCACTTATTGGCCAAGGCAAAAGATTAAATGTAAAAAAATGTCTAGAATCACAGAAGCAGTCTGTGTCTGAGGAAGGTTCAGTCCCCCAGAAAAGCACTCAACTATCTAGTCTTAAGGTCATCATTTGACATCCTGCTTTCCCCTGGCTTACCCAGTGCATGTCTACTTATGTCTCTAAATGAAGCAGCTTACAATCTCTACCCTCACAGGTACCAGATCTGTCCCAGAGCATCACCCATTCCTTTTGTGAATCTGGAATATCTTGTAGTTAACTTAAAATTAAATATGATAACACTTATATACAAGGAAGAACAAGCTGAGATTGCATGAAAAGCCCTAACTGGACCATCTTACAGGCTTGTGAATGCTTGGCTTTACTATCTCATTTTTTTCAATGGTTGTGTTATAAGGTTAGAAGCTAATTTGAAACAGGTTTCCAGAGAGAGCATGATCATCAGAATAGTGGAGTTGTACTGGTTCTTCAGTGTTAGTAATAAGGCAGTCAACAATCCAAGTAATCTTACAGTAGCTGTTGTGTACTCAGCTGCTCAAATGAGTAAGAAAGAAGGAACAATTACAAATTTCAAAGCATAGTGCATTTTTTAAATAAATGATATGGGACAGTATACTGCAAATTCATTCTTTTGCATGTGTTAGTTACTTGTTACATTTGAGATGGCTAGGTCTAATCCAGCTCATACTGAAACGTGTGAGAATCTCCTCACCATCTTGAGCAAGTGCAATGGTATCTCTAAAGTTTGTTGGTATTTCACCTGAACAATGCAGATTCAGCACCTGCAGTTTTGTATTACTGTTGTATTACTCTTTTCTCCTAAAAACAATGATTTCACAGAGCTAAATCATTCTTTCATTTGTCTGTTTGAAATTGTGCTTTGCAGTCATTGTATCATCATTTATTTTTAAGTAATTTTAAGTAATTTATTTTAAGTAATAAATATATTTATTACAGGGCATACCCTGTAGTAGCTGAACCAAAGAATAAACTCTACAGAATTGTGAAGAAAATGTCCCTACCTAACTGCAGCTTTTCAAAAAGCTTGTTATTGTTCTCATTACAGCTGCACAAACATAAAACTAGAAAGAGGGGGAAACAGCAAAGACTTATAACTAGCAAGCTTCTACCATATCCATGACTACAATGAAAGTACAACCACAACAACTATCCCTCTGGCTGGAAAAATGCCAAGTGTGATTTGGACAGAGTCCAACATTTCTGCAAACTCTGTAATAATAAAAGTTATCACTATTACTTGAATGAAGAACTCTCTAAGGTCTAAAAAACCACCTCTTTTTCAAACAATCCTGCTCCATGCTATCAGGGCGTGTGGGCTGTGTCTAATACTCTCTCCTCTGAGCACTCGCAGAGGGACCCTTGCATCAATGTGCAGGGACAGGTGTATACTGCATCCCAGGGCTCCCATGTCCAACCACAACACCCCAACCCCAATGAATTTGCCAGCCCATTCTTGGTTCTCCTCAGGGAAACCTGTCCATCAGCACTGTAGGGTGGGTGCCCTAGAAGATGAGTCTGACTGCAGCTGTGAATGTAAGAAGGGGGAATAGAGAGGCAGTGCACAGTGCTGGTGGTTCCAGTGTCCATGACTGGGAATGGTATTTCATATCACCTTCTTTTCTAAATCAAATTTTATCTTTTCTTGTTTATTATTTGGTACAGACTGGCCAGCTCTAACATTTCTTGTAATAAGTTGCTGTGTTTTTCTGTGCTTTTTATACTATCACCATATTTTTCTTAGGATTGCCAGATTTCTAATAATGTGACTAGATCTTGCTGCTCTGATTGAGTTTCCCAGACACTGCGCAGCTTTGAGAAATCACAGAATCATAGAATGTTTCCAGTTGGAAGGGACCTTTAAAGATCACCTAGTTTCAACCCCTGTGTTTTGGGAAGGCACACCTTCAATAGACCAGGTTGCCCAGAGCCCCAGCCAACCTGACCTTGAACGCTGCCAGTGATGGGGTATCCACCACCCTCACAGGGAAGAATTTCTTCCTAATATCTGGTCTACACCTACCCTCTTTCATTTTAAAGCCTTTGCCCTTGTCCTATCACTATATGCCCTTGTAAAAAGTCCCTCTCCAGATCTCTTGCAGATCCCCTTTAGGTACTGGAAGGCTGCTCTAAGGTCTTCCAGAGCCTTCTCTTCTCCAACCAGAACAATTACAACTGTTTCAGCCTGTCTTCATAGGAGAAGTGCTCCAGTCCTCTGATCATCTTCATGGCCCTCCTCTGAACTCACTCCAGCAGGGCCATATCCTTCCTTTGCTTGGGACCTCAGAGCTGGATGAATTACTCCAGGTGGGGTCTCACAAGAGTGAACTGGGGTGGGAGAATCACCTCCCTCAACCTGCTGGCCATGCAGCCCAGGATACAGTTGGTCTTCTGGGCTGCAAGTGCTCCTTGCCTGCTCATATTGAGCTTCTCATCAACAAAATGAGTACTCTCTACTACTTTGCATGCAAAATGAGTTGCAGAAAATGGTATCTGTAATACATGGAATATCACAACTGCAGCTGACTCATTGACCTTGGCTTGGCTACCAGACACTCACCCAGCTGCTCTCCCTCCTCAATATGACACAAGGAGAACATAAGGTGAAAAAGCTCATGGATAGAGATAAAGACAGGGAGATCACTTGCTAGTCATTGTCACAGGCAAAATAGTCTTGACTTGGAGAAGATTAATTTATTACCCATTTAAAAAAAAAAAAAGAAGAAAAGTAAGATAGAGAAAGAAAGACAAAACCAAAACACCTTCTCCTCCACTCCAGATCTTCTTCCCAGGTTTGACTTCAATCCCTTTTTCCCAACTCCTCTAACTGTTCTACCTCCTCCTACCCCAGGTCAGACAGGTATATGGAGAATGGGAGGTTGCAGTCAATCCATCACTTCTCCTCTCTGCTCCTTCTTCCTCCTCACACTTTTCTTGCTGCTCCAGTGAGAGTCCTTCCCATAGTGCACAGTCCTTCAAAACCAGACTTCCATTGAGTGTTCCCCAGCTGCTTTCAGGAAACCTGCTCCTACATGGACTCTCCATAAGCTGTATGTTCCTTCAAGGCTACATTCACAAACTATGGCATGGGGAACTCCATGGCTTTCAGTGTGAATAACTGCTCCATCATATTCCATGGACTGCAGGGAAATCTGTACCTCCTTCCTCTCCTTCTTTTCTGATCTTGATGTCTCCAGGGCTGTTTCTTTCACATTTTCTAAGTCCTCTCTCTCTCTGCTGCTCTACAGGTTTCTAACCCCTTCTTAAATATATTTTTGCAGAGGTTCCACAACTTGGCTGACAGACTCAGCTGTGTGTCATGCCATGGCTCAGTTTTGGAGCCATCTCCAAACTGCATAATGCGGTGGCAGATCCTGGTTTCTTCTCACAAAGGCCACCCTTGCAGCCCCCTCCTGCCAACACCAGGGCATGGACACCCAATACAGCTGCTGTAAACCCAACAGTAAACCCAACTTGTCCAAAGAGCACCAGATTGCAGCACGTATCCAGCTCAGCTCTGCAACCCGTTCTGTGACTGCATCTGTCCCACCCATAGAGAGTCAGTGTGCAGGTTGGGCATAGCTGGCCATCCTCATGGCTCATTGCTTCCCAGAAAGCTGCACCTGCCCTTTCTTCCCATGCTTGCAGCTGCATAACTCTCTTGCTCTAGCATGCCTCACAGCATGATATGCTAATTCAACTTGTTAATCCAACAAAAAACTGCTCCCCTTTCACTTAAAGTTATCTTTCTGACAAGTTTGTTTCCTGACAGGTTTGCTTCCTGACAGATGGTGACCATGCAACTTAGTTCAGTCATAAAGTTTAACTGTGTGCGTGAATAACCATGATGGCCACTGTCCATAATGTACATGCAGATTTTTTTTATTCCTAGAAAACCCAGATGAAAATATGGGATGCTTTTTGAATGCAGAGTGGGGAGAGGTATATATGATTTAAAAGAATTGCAAATCCCATGGTAGATTCTGTTACAAACTTGGAGCTCTGGGGAAGAAAATGAACAGTTTTGTAGGATGCCCTACTTTACAGTTTATACTCCAGACAAAATTATCCCAAATTGCACAAAACCAGGCAAAGAATAATAGGCAAGGAAAAAAAAAATCTCCAGCTGAAGGCCCCGGGAAGGATAAGACTGCTCTAATGTATGAAAGAAAAGGATTTGCTTTATAGACAAGGCTATTCAGGCAGAAGCAGCCCCCTGAGATACAATATGATAGATGCCTATGAAATCGTGAATGTCATAGTGAAAATGAAGAGGGTATAAAATGAAAGTCATCTTGGACCCCAGCCAAGGTGCTACCATCAATGTTTTCCACAACTTGAACATTTGCATGGGAGAAGAGGAGAGAACACCTAGAAAGTGCTGCATGTTTCTTGCTACTGGATGTCCAGCAGCCCTATCTAGAGAAGCAGGAGCCCTGGGTTGAAAATTGTGGAACTGCCTGAGGAGCAATTGCAGGCAGAAGAGCCACAACAGAGAAACTCAGTAGATTCTTTGCTCCAGTCTTGGTAAGACTCCAGTAATGTATAAAACCTTTATAGCAGAGAACTCAGATGAGATAGTTTCATTTGGAGTAAGTATAGGACAAGTATTTAGATTAACCAGAAGAATTAAATGTTAATAAGTCACTAGTCACTAGGACTAGATGGCATTCACCCAAGAGTTCAGAAGGAAATGAGACATAAAGTGGCAAAACTATTGGCTGTCTACAGCAAGTGCTGGAAGGGGAACCCGGGAGCTACTGAGCAGTGAGTCTGACTCATGGGAAAGTGGTAGAGAATCTCTATAGTAAAGAAAGGGATTGTTGACTACACAAATAAAGTGTCTATTGAAAAAAGTGTCAACATGGCTGGGGTGAAGGGGTGTCCTGCCTCCCTGACCCACTAGAATTCTACAGCATGGACAAAGGGGATAGTGTATTTGAATTTCCAAAAAGTGTTGGACCAGAACACTTGCCAAAGGCTACAAAAACCCAACCTCACACAGCCATAGGATTGCAGGAAATGACCTTTTATTTACTGGAGGATGGATAAAGGATGGGAAATAAAGACTGATGCTGTCCAGGGTGGAAAAATATCAACAATGAAGTTCAGTAGGGACCGATGTGGGGACCAGATTTATTCATCTTCTTCACCAGTGATCTGGAAAGGGAAATGCAGCAAAATGCTCAAGTTTGAAGATGATACCAAGCTCTTATCGTAGGCAGAGAGGAACTTCAGAAGTTCACATAACTGAATGGGCCAAAAGATATCTAATTAGTTTCACTCTATCTAAATGAAAAGATGTGCATCTAGAGAAAAAGAATCTGAAGTGCACCTACATGCAGGATTCAGGACTGGCAGTTCCAGCTCAGGAAAGTGATATTGGAAACATCATGATCAGTTTGCAGAAATCATGGACCTGGTGTTCAGTACCAGTCCCCTTAAAAGCCAGGAAACCTTGATCATTGTCAGGAAAGGTGTTGAAAATAATAGAGGGAACATAATTTTGCCACTATGTAAACCCCACATCTTGCAAAATTAAAATTTCTGGGTCTTCAAAAAAACACAGGGGAGGTAGACAAGGTACAGAGAAAGGCAAGTAAAATGATGATGAGGATGTCACAGCAGCCTTATAAGAAAAGATTAAAAATGCTGAAGCGGTTTTAAAGGGAAATGAGAAGTCTGAAAGGAAAAAAGACTAAGATTTACAAAATTACGAGGGTGGTGGAAAAGGTCAATGCAGAAGTGAAATTTACTACGTCTTGCAATACTAGGACTAGAGAACACTTGGTGAAGCTAATTTAAAATAGACAAAATGGAGATACTATCACAGCCTTGAAAGGGAGTAGACAAATTCCTTAAAGGGATATATGTTACCTTCTAACATATTTTAACCAAGATGTGTGAACACTGGGAAACTGTAAGAAAGTGGATTTCAGATAGTGGACTTATCTCTTTTCTCCCAGTAGCATTTTGTAGTGCCACTGTAAAAAATATTACAGGCACTGATTGTTTGTCTCACTGACCTTAACAGTAGGATGTTTCATGTACTCTTACCCCTAATCTAAACGTCCTGGAGTAAATGAGACGTATGGAGTAACTTGTCTTCTCACAGCTAACACATACAAAAGCCACAGCTTTAATTTCTTCAAACCCCCTTAAAAAAAAAAAAAAAAAGGAATGTCACTACTTTCTTCCTCCTTTTTATAAAAACATCCTATTTTTGGTTCTTCCTTTAGAATGACTTTAATAAGCATTAACCACAATACAAGTTGTGCAATATACTTGTATTGAATACTAATAAAAAATACGGGAAGTTCAATAAACACAAGGACATGACAACATTAATAAATACGAAATACTGTATTTATCTCTGAAAGCCCCTCATCCAATAAAATGGAAGATTTTAGTTTTCTTCTGTGCCCCACACACTAATGATCAAATGAAGTGAGACTGAATTTCAAGTTTTCACAGCTCTCTTCATCTCAGAAACCTACAAAACGTTTTACTGTCCTCCTACTCTGCTCAGGGCTCCTTCAGCTGACATGCAAATAAAATCTGCTCTGCTCCCTTACCAGCTCCTTTCCTCCCACCAGAACTGATAAAGAACAAAACTAGAGTTGCTTTCTGTTGCTAAGCAGGCTTGAAACTTATCTTCTCACTTCTCTCTCCCATTCACAACCATATAGAAAAGAAAGGAATGCTGCATTATTTCCTTCTGGTATCCATAAAACAAAGCAAGTCAAAGCTTTTCTTTCTTCCCACACTCTCCCCTCTCCCTTATCCTGATTTACTTCCTGTCCTCCTAATAACCCCAGCAAGACGGCACAGATATCTTTAGTTGTTTCATTATCTTTAAATGTCTTTATCCTTTTCTAATCCTCACCTCTTCAGGGTTCATTCATCCTCTTACCTTAGCTGAATGATTAGTTATGACCTCCTACGTGTGTTCCCCACCTGCACGTAAGGCCTGGTTGTTCTGTTCGCTTTGAGTTCCCCTTAAAGCTGTGATACTGCCTGGTGGTGTCTATTACCCACATCTCCAATCCTGAATGCTGACGTGGCAATAGATTCCACAAGCACAGCCCAGGGACACTCCAGCCCTGCCACTCAGACAGACATAGTGCAAGGCAGACCCTTTGTCCCCGGTGAATATTCAGTGTTATACATGTTGAACTGAAATGATTAACGGCACGTGACTGGAAAATCAAAGTCCCACCATTTTTGGGCTCAGAAGATTTAGAGCACTCCTCCGGATGTTGTTGGTTCAGTTGTCCTGAAGCAGAATGGCTCTTTGAACTCAAAGTATGCTCAGCTACAGAAAATGTCCTAACCTAAAGGTACCTGTCAAGTGGAAACTGATCCATCCTTGATTTCCTTGGCCCCAGCAAAATGCAGCTTCTTATATTAGGCATTCCATTTACTCTAAAACTACTCATTTATCCATTTGAATTAGAAAAAAACACCCAGTATTTTAGGTTAGTTAAATAGCACTTTTTTGGAAAGTTTCTATTCTGCCACTGAATTAAATGAGCTATTAGTCATAGAGGATCACATAATGGATCACTTAAACATCTTACAGAGTCATAGCAGAATATGTCTCATCTAGAGGGACCCCATTGTTTCAGAAAGAAAGCATAATTGTGCAGTATTATGTAAATTAGTGTTCAAATAAACTTTTTATAACAGAGATATTTGTTCCTAATTCTTATAGTTTATTATCCTCTATATTTAATAAAAAGTTGAAATGCATATGTGGCATGTGAGAAGATGTGACCTTTTTATTTTAAAGACTGAAACATTACAAGCTTTAAGATAGAGTAGTAAGTCAGCTTAGAAGGGTGTGCTTACTACTGAGCATTACACTGTGTATTTCAAAAAGAATCAGTGCTCAGTAACTCATGGTAATATGGTCACATTCCTCAAATAATTTCTGTGTTGCTGGGGCAAAAGTCTGAACAACTTCCAACACATCAGAGATAAAGCTGGCAAATCTGAAATCATTCTGTAACACGTCTGTATGATACTGAACACAATTCAAACAGTGCGCAGATCTTTTCCAGTAGTATCCAGAAAAGCAACTTCCTGTGTGTCTGTAAACAAAGTACTCATTGCAGCAAGTGAAATGGCTACAGCAAATTTCAGCTAGTTTTGGTAATACAATGTGATGTACAACAGATGAGCAGAAAATCATAATAGACTTAAATAATGGATTTTACTCTCTAGCTCCTAATTTTTGAGAGGAGTCTTCAAACTCATTCAATTTCTTCTTTTCTGAATTGAAAAAACCCACGTCTTCTGGTTCCTTCCAGTTTGAGTACTATATCACAGAATCACAGAATATGCAGAAGATGATAAAAATTAGCAGAATGCTACTTCAAAAAACTGCACCCTTAAAATAGCTGTGCAGCTTAGGTCTTCTCTTGTAATTATGCAATGTACACCTAAAGAATGCAATGGTTTATGTATGCAAATTGAACCCCCGTGGGAGAAGAAATGCAGGTGGTGCGTTCTTAGGAAATTGAAACACTACAGCAGAAGGCTGTTGTTCGGGAAGATTGTCCAAGGGTGGTGTCTAGAACTGGTGGTGTTCTAGAGACAAGAGACTTACATTGATGGTACCAAAGTTAAAAACATAGCTGAAATTTTTCTTATCTGGGCATACAAGCATTTGACAAGCATTTATCATGTATATTGAACAAAATATCTTCTGTGCATTTGCCAGAAGACAAGAAATTACCTGAAAGAGGGCAATAATAATTAAAGAACAAACAACTGAGTCCTGGGTGTTATCATTACAGTCATGTAATAGTTTCTCAGACAATCTTTGCCTGGTTTTGGTTATCCAGTGTAACAGGGTGTGGAACAGTGACTGCAAATACAAGAGTACAGAGAACTTCAGTTCAAAAGAAAAATAAACCCTACTTCCAGTTTTAGCCAGTTATAAAACAGTTGAGCTAGATAAAGAATTTAGAGTGTGAGATTTTTGTCTAATAATTTGCTGCATGGTATGCAGTTACTATATACACATTTATTATTACATTGCATTAACACACTTACATATATTATGTTTAAAATAAGAATTGGAAAGATGATTAAAAACTCAGCTGATATCCCTATAATTCTGACAATACTCACAGTTCTCTGTTAAGTCTGTCTAGCCAAGAGTGAAATACAAAGATAAGACAGATAAATATAAAAGGATTTCTCACTCTGAGACAGAATTTATAATGAGTGCATCAAACTCTGTTAAGCAACTGAAAGCCTTGGGTTATAACAGAGGGCCCCATAAATGTAAAAGTTCTTACAGGAGCTTGGCACCTTGAAGTGGCACTTACCACCTCTAGGTGTTAGGCAAGCTGTTCAGCCCCTTGAAGAATGCGATTTTACATAGCTTCACATGAACGTCCAATTAATGTGCATTAGATTTGTGGCTTGACAAAGAAACAGATTAATTATCATCTGACTGTTTAGGTATTGCTAAAGATATTGCAGTGCTGAAGAACTCCTATCTCTTGAAAGGGAAAATTTGTGAGTTTAAGTAAAATAGATTTAATGTATGTTTTGTAAATCATAAAATCTAGAGGGAATACAGAATTTGCCTATGAATTATATTTTAAGGTGCACAAGCCAAAGCTAAGGACAAAGCATAATCATTTGACAAAATCCATTCTATTTTTTTTATCTGTTTCCCGAAGCCACTGTACTAATATCCATTTTCATTCAAATTTGTCTCAGGCCTATTTTCCCAGACTATTTTATTTTAGATTAATTTTTTGGAGCAGTGTAAAAATCTGGAAGATCCTTACACTGGAGGAGGAGATGCATTCTCCATACCTCTGAGAGTCCATTTCTGGGAACAATCTACAGTCATTTTTGCGGTAATAAAGGGTTGTATTCAAAACTGCTGGTAAGTGATGAAGATCTAGAAGACAGTAAAGAATAAAGCCTGTTTGTTGGCAGTCTTCATTTTAAGAGAGACTAAGCCTTATTTCAGAAGGCCATAAAGGAGCTGTGATCACCATCATTAAGGTTCTGGTAAATTTTGTATTGGTACCTTCTGTCTAAATTAAGAAACAAACTATAATCTCTTCCTAAGATATATACCATGATATGCATGTCTGGCTGAGAGAGAGAATGTGGAGTTCAAGTAGAGTCGATTTCATTTAACTTATTAACAGGGGTATAAGTCACCCATCTTCTTGGGCTGGATTCACCATCGCTGTGCATGATGCACTGATTATTTTTCTCAGGTCTGAAATGAATGTATATTGACTTGCCAGCAGGTAACCTCATTGGTATCAATGGCTGCCTAAGCTGCAGTAAACAGGTGATTCAGATGTGCTGCGTGCATCTGGGGCAGCATGCTCTTGTCAGAGGGATCTCTTTGGCAGTCCGTCATACTGCACTGCACAAAGCTGTTTCATTCTTTCCCAACCTCAGTGAGCAAGGTCGGCTCAGTGATCTCAGTAAAGCAGTCAAATGTGGGTTTTTTCCCCATGATTGAAAATTAAATGCCCTCATACTAGGTCAGAAAAAAATCAATTTTTTGTCAGCAACAAAACTGCTCACTGAAATGTCATCTTCCATGACCAGCTGGGAGCCCTGAGGCTGAGCAAATCCCCCTCTCTGCAGGGATATCTCATGTATCTGCTGCCTCCATGATTGGACCCAGAAAGCGCCTGGCCCTCTTTTCCCTCCCATCTCCTGTTCCAAGCCCCATTCAGGCAACACCGTGCTGCTGACCAAGGAAAGGTGAGACGAGGTAGTGCTGCCCACCACTGGGTTTCCGCTTTGCTCTCATCTCTGTGCTTGGGAAGCACCTTCTGCTAGTGTGGCTGCTGACCAAAAGATACAGAGGTAGATAGGAAGCAAGGGCAGGTGTGCAGGCAGTAGCAGACAGCTGTGTACTACAAGGGCTGTGGAGTTTACTTGTTCTCTACCCTCTGAACCATCAGAGCAAATGGGGCCATGTAAGAGACACTTTGCCACTGTTGCTGAGACATTGTGGATTTTTCTGCCATCATCTACTTCACCTACTTGTGAAAGACCTGATATTTATTTAGGTCCTTGTTGTCAAAATGTGAGCTATGGGGTTTGGTCATCTTCCTGGGACATCAATGGAATTTCTTTAGTCTATTTTCAGTGAGAGTATGTACACAGTCCAGATGTGAAAAAGAAGCTGAACCAGAAGTAGCATTTAGAAAATTTCTGAGGCTCATAAACTTTTTTCCTTCCCACATTATTTGTCCAAAGTAGGCTGCATAAAAATATTCTTCACTAAAAAATTTTTATCATTGTGATTGCTAGAGCGGGAGCTGACAGGGAACAGAGGCACTGGATATTGATCATGAAAGTGGCTTGCTGAGAACTGTAAATATTGTTAAAGTTAGAATACACTGTGCTTAGACTCCACCTGACCTGTAAACCTACAACAAATTGATCTGTTAATATTAAACAGACAGACACTACTGCAAGCAATGGACATTCCATTTCAGGTCAGCACTAACTCCATGGGAGATGAAGATGGGTCACACACCTACCAGGCTAAATCATGGACAAGGTAACATTTTTTGTGTATCAGTGGTGCCAAGCCAACTCTTGAGAATTTAGCTGTAGTGTATTAATAAAAACAGAGGGCACTTTTGTGTAGTACCTACTTTTCCTGTGTCTAAAGTGCTCCATAAGTCAATTCTGTAAGCTAATGGGACAGTAATGAATCAATAGCAAGAGCGTGAGAAAATGTCGCTCTAGCACACAGAAGCCAGCAGATAAGCTGGTTAATGCTCCATCAATAATCTGGTACAATAGAAATACTCATTATGAAAGAATTCCAGTATGTGATCTCTCTGGAAAATAAACACTTGAACATGACTTTTGGGTTTTTTCCCATAAATGCTGGAATGTTCCCTAAAAGTATTGAGGAAGAGGCCAGATGCATTGACCAAACACAATGCTAGAAATAATCAATTCTCCAGCCATAACTGTTCTTCAGCCATAATCCTGAGAAACACAGAGAGTCTTTAGTGTTTCCCATGTTCCTTTGGTGTCAATAAGACAAAAGAAACATACTTCCAGGAAATACCTAGAGAGGGATTTGTTTGATTGGATTGATTGGATTTATTTGATTTGGGAGTGTATGAACGGGGCCATTCTGTCCCTAACTTTATGATCCAGGAGTCATAAAATTTCTTCTTGTGGAGAAGAACACAAGGGCATAAGGATATGAGTAATGCAATTATCTCATGCTATTCTGAAGCAGTCTTAGACTTTGGAACCCAAAACTCAGGACAGGATTCAAAATCTTGGTAAACATATAAATCAAAGATTCACCCTGAAAGCTGAGAAAGCCAAATGCTCCCCAAAGAAATTTTGACAGAAAACACATTATCACTGATAAGCACTGAATGCTTTCCTAAGGGGACAGGAAAACCTTCATTACCTGAGGAAAGTTCAGGAAAAGTTGAACAGCTGTCATATGCGAAGAGTGAATTACACAGTCCTACCAGTAAGGGTTCCTTCCACGTTTGAGTTTTAATTCCTTTTGTCCTCAGATGGTTGTCAGTAGTTAGTAAAGTTTTTTGGGCCAAGGACTATTTTCAGGCAGACCCATTGCCAGCTGCCTGCTTTCTGTAAAAGAGCCTTGAAGATACTCCTTGCGTCTCCTCCTGGTACAGTGCCCTGCAGCTGCAGTGTTACCAGTGACATCACAGTGTTTCTGCCTTGTTGTTTACCTGTCCGTCATACTGCCTCTGTGCTCAGTTTGTTCAGTATCAAGACTCTCTTAGCTGCCTCAGGAGCTCTGGGGTGGTGCTATCCCTGTTTCTGTTGTCTGTTTCTCCACGCAATACCCACCTGAGACAGGATGGTGCTCCACAGCCAAGATGGTTTCTGGGCACTGAGTCCAGACAAAGGAGAGTGCAAATCCTCAGTCCAAAGCCTGGGTTTCAGCTCTGTGAGGACACTTGAAAAATGTCTGAGTGCCAGGGATATCCTTCTGCTTGAGAAAACTGAGAGTTTGGATAGGGCAACCTGTTCACTCAGGTGTTTCTTAAAGACTCACTCTACCATCCTTCTTTTCTTTTTCCATTGGACACTCTCACTTCCTGGAAACTGTTGCTGGCTCAATTTCTTACCATCAAGATCAGTGCCAGCTGCACCCTGTGCCTATCTTGGGGAGATCTGCTGTTGCTGTATGCAGTGAGGGAAAATTGGGAGAATGAAGTGATGGCTAAAAGGTCTTTATCTCCTGCCTTCACCTTCCAGAGGCAGCAGCAGCAGTGCTGTAGCAGCTCGTTCATAGCCTCTGGAAGAGGCATCTGTCTCTTCAAGTGTCATTCATACTTGAATGACTATTGCATCTCCTTCAGGGAAGAGACCAGATGGAAGTGTTCTGTATGCCAGATTTGACTATAAGTTGTCAGTCGGACCACACTGAGTCAGACATGGGGGCTCACTAGTTTACAGCAGAAATTCAAACGATTTCTAGCCAAACCTCACTCTACTTGGCCTGATATCATGCAGAAGCTGCCTATTCCATTCCCTGCTGCGTGTCCTCTGTAGATGGCATCAGAGCTCTCTCCACCTGTGAGCTGTAGCCTTCAGGACTAAGGATGCTTTTGTCATTTTCAGTCTTGGGTAATTCTCATGTGTGGCATTTTTAAAATTACCACAAACCAGCTCTTTGCTCCAGCGGAACCGTTGATTCACACAGCAACAAACACTGGTCATCAGGATGCCCTTACAGAGTCTAGATGCTGCAATGGAGACCTGTGGCATGAGGCACATTATCTGCTGTGAAACACCAAAGTTAATCACAGGTAATGCCTACAAAAATATGAAGTGTAAGAAGACGCTGTGAACTAATTTAGGCTTAAGCATGATGTAAAATTCTGCTCTCAGAATCAAAGGTTACCAGTTGATGTCAGTGTGCCTTTGGGTGTTCTCACTGCAGAAGAACATGACAGATTAGTATCTTATTAACTCATTCTTGGTTTTATGAAAGTTATTTCCCCTTTAAAATATCCCTCAAGGACATGACCTACCAAACCACATTCTCTCATGCAGCCTGAAGTATTATCTGTACAACAACAATTCTGTCACTGGAATACAAGACACCAAGTTATTTTTAGCAGCTTAGTATCCAAAATCATTCGACCACAAGACAATGGATCCCTTCTGAGAAAACTCATGATCTTGATCATCCATTTATTACTTGCTAAAATGTTCTCCTTTGCCTTTTCTGTGCAAAATTTGTCTCTCAGTACTCAAATTCAATTTCAGAAAAGATATTTTCACAGTAATGAATCTCTTCATTGTGTTAGAGTGGAATTTGGGGCTGTATACAGAGAAATCTGGCTCTAGGACAGACTGACATGCTTGATTACCTGTCTGATCAAGGCAATATTGTGGCAAAAACAGAGCAAAATGAGCCCACTGTTTTAATGTATTGCAAACTCATTTAACCAGCTAATACTGACCGGATGCCTCAGTCAGCCTTTCCTGGGCAGAGAGCAACATGAAGAGCCCAGCTGGAAAGACCTTTTGAAGGTCTGAACAATTGCCCTCTCAGTGCATTTATGTGAAGGACTGTGTGAAGGCAAGGAGGCATCTTTCAAAATACTTTTTTTCTAACATGGAATGAGCAGTAATCTCTGTCAGCTGCCGTGAGACTACAGGTGGCAAAATTGTGAGCTAACCTATCTGGCTTTCTGTGGTGACACTCCCCAGACAAAGCATCTCTGTGTCTTGTAGGCATAGACCTGGGAATGTTGCTGCCTTGCAGGGAGGAATAGCTGAGTGTGGCATGATCTTTTTTGTCTCTTCCCAGGGAAGAATGCTGGCTCCTGCATCTTCCAGAAGGAACACACTGGCTGCTCCAAAAATTGCTTAGGGCAAAGCCATGTCCTGATGATGCAAATCAGGCCAGATTTGTTTTGGAAACCTTCTTTTCCAGAGTGGTCTGGCTGTCATACTAATTATTCCCTACTGTTGGCAATTTCTTGCTCTGACTGAATGTCCTTTTCAAAGCTGTTGACAAGATCTACACACCATCCAGCGGAGCCTGGTCTGCATGCAGCCTGATCTACGCACACAAAGCATTCTTTGCTGAAGTTCACAGTGTGCAAGTGTGGGCTGGACAAAAAACTAGCTACAAAGATGGAAAAGGAATAATTGTGGTTGGCACCACTGCAGGTGCCAGGGTGAAATTCATATCACAGGTCATCCACAGAGAGGCAACCCTCCCCCCCCAAATCCTCAAGTATTTAATTTGCAAAGATTACCCTGACATTCTGTCATTTTAGGCAGTGCAATCCTAGTGAACTCTGTTGGATATTGTCAGGAGTTCTCTGGATTTGTTTAAGTCAAATGTTGTAGTACTTGATGTCTTCCCCTTTTCATTAGAAAACATTCTTAGGCTGCTGCTGTTTTTGCTGTCCCCAATCTGAATTAAAAATAAATCTCTATGAAAGGAAATGCAGATGCAGCTGTACTGCCAATATATTCAGTGGCAAGAAGCTCTGGGAGAAGCTGAGGCTTTGAAATGGAAGGCAAATATCTTCACAGGACTATTCTTTCCTTGTTTCTGTGGCTGTTTTTCTGCTTATTTCCACATATGAGACATCTCTTTCAGCTATTTTCCTTTTAGTGAATTTTCCACACAATATTAGCCCTAAATAGAGATTTTTTTTAAAGTGTCTGTTTAAATTCAGAGTGCATTTCAGTGTTTCATCTGCTTCTTCATGCCTCTAGTTCAAGGATGGTTCTGAAATTGATTACAGGACGTTTATCTTCATTTGCTTGTAAGTGCTAATGGTATACATCCTGAGTACAATATTATTCAATAAGGAAGAGGAAGAAGATAAATGGAGCAAGGTAGTGGCTAGTAATCATGTTAATTTTTTCCTTAAGAGAATGGAGTTCTAGCAACTGCTGATTTTAATCTGCTCCTGGCAATTTAGATTACATTGTTCATCAGTTAGAGCCTAAGCACAAAATGAAGCAGATTGCTGTCAGAAAGCTCTGGATGAATGATTATTGAACTTTGCAGTAAAACTCTACTTAAAAAAAATCTCTATTACAGAGTAAAACGTCACCTCCAATGGTAGAAAATCCCCCAAACTGAGATAAATTATAGATTGATCAAGGGAGGTTGACAAAGTGCATCTGATGGTTTTCTTGGCCCCCTGCCTGGTCATGGCTGCGTAATGCCCTGAGATTCACTACAGGACGCAGCCTGCTTGCACTTCCCTCTCTCGTACCAGGTATTGCTATGCTGCATGAGGGCACTTCAAAATTGGCTTTCAGCTGTATGTCTGAAATTCCTCAACATGTTCTTCTTCCTCAAACCATCCCAATCCCCTCCTGCCTACATAGGAAAATTGCTGTAGATTTTTATGGGAGAAAGATGGAGCCATTATTTCTCACTCACTGTAGTGCCTTGCCCCCTGGTTTCTTAGGTACCTATAGCATGCTCCAAAATAGTTTCTTTCACTTTCTAGAAATCAAAGCTAAGTGTGGGGGAGACTGAAGCCCTTTTTCATCCTCGTTTACTAGTTCAGTGTCAGACTTTTTGTGAACCAGGATAATGTGCTCACAGCAGCTGAGAAGAAAGAGCATTCATGGAGAATCACACACATTCAACTTAGGTACTCAGCAGGGCAAGTACACTGAATTTTGCCACCCCAAGGTGAATTAGGCATTTCTTCCTCAAACATGTTATGGAACGTCAGAAGGTGGCATAGAGAGCTGAAGTAAGAGCCCAGGGAAGCGGGGCTTGCAGCCTTTGCAACATCTATGGGGTATGGAGGGGCAGAGGGGTGATTACATCATGTGTCAGAGCCACTTGTCCTGCACAGCAAAGTCCTGCAAAGCTCAGGACACCCTGCCCTCCCACTCACAGCAGCAAGACCCGTAGGTGGCCTGCTTTTCATGGCTCTCTCCTGGGCAAGGTGGCTCTCAGGCTGTGATAATCCTTCCTTTTTTCTTTCCTCCCCCAGACTCCTGCACCTTACCCAGCTGCCTGTTCACCTCTGTCTCAAAGCATCCTGAATTATGGTGGAGCAGAGGTGACCCACCTGTCCCAACCTAATGACAGGGCTTATTTTCTGAAGAAAAGCACAATTACAAAATAGGAGAAATGTAAATTCTTGCAATACTTTATAGTAGGTACAGTTAATACAGAAAAAAATGATGTTAGCCATGTCCACTAGGAATAAACCCATTTAGTGTATAGCAAGCTTTCATTCAGCACTGGCAATATAATTTCCTATCCTGCAACGAAAGCTTTGCACATACCTCTCTGTTTTCAAGAGCTCATTCATTAATATTTCTTCCTCATCTATAAAGTGAACTCATGACTTTGCATAATGATTCTCCCTCCTGTAGGAGACAGAATTGAGCCAGCATTGCACATAGCATTACTCTTGAAGGGCAGCTTCCAAAGCTGCATTTTAATCAGGGTGATAGGTTGTTTTTTTCCCTTATGTTTCAGGTAGACTATTAAGGTTTCTGAACCTTAATAAGTTACTATATGTCAGCCAAGGCAGGTGACTGGCAAGGTGCTTGCTTCTTCCCAAGTATTTGTGAAGGAAAATATTTTTTCTCCTATTAACCTAGACTGAAGCCTTAGCTGACACATTTTAGATCACATTTGTGGTAAGAATCTCCAATCAATTACGAGTAGCTTGTTAAACTGGAGGTAAAATAATCTTATCTCTTCCTCCAGAGTGCTTAGGCTCAGCTGTGATACAGCCCATTGCATCTTCCTTAGGAGAGCTTGGTTAATGGGAAAGAGCAAAGTGCATCTTATCTGCCTTCTATTTCTTAAAAATGCATGAGAAATGAACCCCAGGTTAATTACATAAGTTTGCTGTCTGTAGGAGGAAAGATAGTTCTGTATGTTAATGATGAGTCCACAGACAGGTAATTTCATACATTCTGATTATAAAATAGCATTGGGATTTTCTAATTATTGACCCTTTCTTCCAGTGATGCAGATGCTGCAGTAATTTGGGATTGAAGCTTTCTTGTGCTACCTGGTGTCATTTAACCCTGCTTGAGCTCGTTTATTTATACAGAAAGTGGGGAAAGTAATGGTTGTCTTTCTCACAAGGCTGGGAGGAAGCTTTTGTCAAATAATGGCTGCAAACAGCCCTGGGAATCTTGGCTAGGAGAAATAATTTAAACTGTTCGTGTGCTCACATTGATTGGAGATTTATCTTTTAATGTTAATCTACTGGAGCAGAACTTCTAAGATCATTTAGTCTTTCCAAGGAGACATCCAACATTATAGTAAGAAGGGTTGAATGTACTTCTCTTCTAGTAAAGTAAACCAAAATGTATTTCAAGCTCCTTATGCTTAAATTCTAGAAACATGGATGATGTCCTATTCAGGTAGGTGTTGACTCACTGCATGACTCGCTTCTGAAGCCGTGGTTGTCTCTTGAAATGGCTGCCAGGTGTACATGCTTTATCTGCACACTTTGGAGACATGTCCGCAGATGTGCTGGACTGCAGCTCAGAGCAAGGTGTTTCTGCATATGCTTGGAAGCCTATATTTAGACTACAAAGATAAGACTCATAGAATCCATCAGGCTTACAAGGTAGACATGCAACAAACATAGAAGCCAAATAGGGTTTACAAGTACAGAAGGATAGGCTGTCTCAATCTCTTTGTTTCAAATGTTCGTTGTAGGTACGCACCCAAAATCCAGCTCTTAAAAAACTTGCCATCTAACCTTCAAGATGCTCCAGGAAACTTAAGTTCACAGATATTCATGTTTCCCATGTAAAGTATTCCTCAGGTATCTGAAGTTTTTTCGTTTGAAGTTTTGGCATCTACAAAAGCTCAGCAACAGTTTCACACTAGGCCACATAATGATTTGTACAGTGGTATTTCTCACATGGGGACTCAGCCCAGTAGGCATTTACATTATAATGACTAGACACATCTCTCCCAAACACATGGCTACAGGTGTGCTGGGAGTGCTATTTTCCTTCTTTTTGTGGTGATGTTAAAGGATTAGAATTCAAGAGGAAAGAATTTGGGTGTTTCCTCTTTTTCTGCTGGTGGGGGTTGGAAACTGAAAGCCTAAACTCTTGGGAGAGCATCCACACTCTGGTTGCATGTTTTGCTGGAGATGGTGGATTCATCAAAGCAGTGGGATGACAGATGAGGATTGTGAGGACAAGTCAGTAATTTGATGATTCAGGCATCTGGAAGAAGTCTCTGGTATGTGCTCTAACCTGCACACAAAGCATTGATGAGAGCAGACTGTTCTACTTACCTGTAAAGGTCTGATGACACCACAGGATTTAAACCCAGGCTCTCTACTGTTAGGTAGATGTTTTATCTGGCATCCCTGTGCTGCCAGAAGACCCAGGTTTCTCTTGGGTGAGCAAGGCTCAGAGGCTTAGAGGAAGACCTAAGACTGATACTCACTTTAGCCTAGTCAGTGATGATGTCTGTGCAAAGTAGGACTCTTTATGTTATCTAATTTAAGGCTAATCTCCATAAACATGAAGGAATAGAGGAGCAATGCGAGGCAAAACAACCCAACATAGTCAGAGTCAGCTAAGCACACCTATTCTCTGCACTACCAGCCCCACTGCCAGAGAGACTCTCCATGGTTCACCTTGAGACTGGGAGTGTGGGAGGATTCCTGCCTCCAAGGAATATTTAGGAATATATTATGGGATATTTAGGAGAGGAACCAAATGTGAGGCAAAGGGAGACATCAAGGTCATTTGAGGAGAAACAGTTGTGGAATAAGAGAGGGGAAAGGAGATAAAATGTGTAAACAGGCTGTTGTGTCTAGCAGTGCCCTGTGCCTCATCCCCACTATAGGTGGATGTATTGGTGGTGGAGGAGAGGTTGGGGGAGTGCATGTGTGTGTGCAAAGTACCAGCACCTAGATGGAGGTGACAGACTGGGGGTGCCTATGTCCCAGTGACAGCAGCAGGGGAGACTGGGATCCAGAGGCAGCTACTGGTCATATGCATATGTATTTACATGTTTTCCACTAATGGGCTTTCATCCTGATCAGACAGAGGGGGAAACGGGATCAGGCCTTTTGTGCTCTGCTTGCTTCATTGGTGTGTTTTCTGTCTGGTCAGCAATGTACATGTGTAGATATGTCTGTGTATGTATTCAGATATGTGTGCATGCTTTGTGTGCATGTGTGTGTGCCTGTTGGACACACATGCTCAGCCGTGCTACTGGCTGGACTTGGGGTCAGGAAGTTTTGGCCTTGCCTCAAATGGGCTATTGGATCTGGCAGCTTCTGATAGGTACAATCCAAACCATGAGCTTGAGGACCCAAGGGGGGAGTATGAATCCCCTCACAGAGAACAATAATGAAGACACCAGCATCTCCTTTCCAGTCATGACTCTAGAAGAAGGCTGTGAAGCTAGGACAGGTTGAAGCTCTTCAGTGGTGCCTTGATTAAGGCACCTAAAATTCAGAAGAAAGGTTTTGGTTCGCTTTTTTTGTAAGGATTAGCCTAGATGGCTACCTGTTCACTGAACTTGTTTCTCCAGACTGAATTGAGGCAATTGATTCAGCCTGGAGGAAGCTCTTACTGCTTGGCTCACATAACAATAGGCAATGTTATTATATTATTTCTAAATGTCTCTATTACGAAAATTTCAGCTTTGTTTAGTTGTGTGAAAAAGAAGAGAGGAAGAGAGCAACACATATGCTGCTCATTTTTTGAGTGGAAGAATTGGATTGTATAGGAGCAGAAACTACTGTTTCTCAGTACTGTAAATAACATTCCAGCTCTACAACTGTCCAAATACAAGTATGTGATCAGATAAAAAAATATGAAGAAAACTGAATATCCACAAAGAAAAGAAACGGATGCCTATGTTTTTTTGGCTGCTGCCATGTATGAAGGTCTGGTCCTGGGGAAAATGCCTACTATTTACAAAATAAATGAACATGTGCTAATGCCTCGTCACCAGACAACTCACATGGAATTATACCACTTTATTGAAACAATGAATTTACCAAAATGTTTGTTAAAATATGCAGGAAAACACAATATACTGAAGAGTATCTTGGTCTGACTGAAGGTAGTGAGAAAATTTCCACCAAATTGTACTAGAGAAAGATTTCTTAATGAACAGAACAAGGCTTAATTATAGAAAAGTACAAATGAAATACTATTGGGATTAGCTGCTAGTCCTTAGTATGGCATTAATGGTATAGTGTTTGGTTTGGTAAAAGAATGAAGTACAGTTACAAATAGCACATGAGTGCTAGCAATTAACTGGATCATATATGGAGACTGGGAGTAGGAACCCATGGAGAAGGAGAAATTTCTGATCTCTGATTGTACTACTGCAGTCTTCCAAAATGCACTGGTCAGGCTTTGCCTATGTGTGAAATATTTGTGGCTTGTAATAAAAATTATAAGATTCAAAGAAGCATTTGTTAACCTTTTCCTGATAAAAACAGGAGACTCCATCTTTGGAGGTAAGAGTAGAATCTTTCTAGCAAAAGCTATGAAAAGAATTTAAGAACTATACAAGGAGAAGAGAAGCAGAATTAATATTTCAATGCATCTGGGAATACATTTTTTTTTCATGCCTGATTTGTGTCTGTGGTGCTTTTTGGTTATTAATATAAGCTTACTAATAGAAGTTGCTTTGAATGTTTGCATTAAAGCATAATTATGGGAGAGAAAGTCTGACAGGGAAAAACTTTCCCAAAAGAAACCTCAAGATTCAAGATTTTCATATGATTGCACATCTAATTTTCTTTTAATTCAGGCAGTTTAAATGGCTTCCATAATGTACTTTAACTTAGGGTTGGTGCTGCAAGGCTGGTTCAAAAATTGCCCAATGCACATTCCAAACTGATTACATCCACTTACATTTTTTCTAATTGAACCCACTTTCAGTGATAAGATCTAGATACAATGGAATGCAATATTTCCCTTCAGAGATTGCCATCACTGGTGATTTTGTCTATTCATATGGAGTATCAGGCTCAGCAAGGTGCTGTCCTGAAACATGCTGAGCACTTCAAAAAGCCAATTTTTTTCAGCTGCTGCAGAAGCCAGCATTGTGTAGCTGACAGGTGTTTGGCATGGTAGAGGGCAAGTAGTGAAATTACATTTTAGAACTTTTCCTTCTTTTTAATTTTTCCTCTTGTACAGGTTACAGCCACATAAGGACAGAGTGTAAACAGGACATTCTCATTTATGAATGCCACACTCGTCACCAATAATGTGATACTTGCAATTATGTACATGGTTTTATATGTAGTAGGTATTGTGGCTCTACTTACCTTGAAATTAATTTAAACTTAAAGGGCTTCTTTGTAATCCTCTCTGCAGGAAAGATACAACAGAGAAAGAGCTGATTAATTTATCCTCTATGGGGAAAGTGTCATTTATTCAAAGTGCTGAGAATTATCTCCTTGCACTCCACACTCTTCATGATTCAGTGACTAAAAGCTTCATAGACCCTGTCAGATTCACAGCTTAGTGTGAGGTTTGCTGTAGTAGGTCTATACTATTCACCAGCACCTTCCAGCACAAAGTCACATTCTCACTTGAATAATGATTATTACTGAACTCCGCAACTATGGAGAGATTCAGATGGAAGTGTCCAAGGTCACTTCATTTCCTTTGGTGACACTGGACCTGGATTTTGATCAGAGTTCCCTCACTGGGCCCTTGGCAGCCGGCACACTCAGTACAGAGATAAATTTGAAAGATGTCACTTACTTCTGTCCTCAGTATTTTCTTTACTTCTATTTAAGTTTGATCCCATGTTACTACATTCAACAATTATTAAACAAGCTTATAAACAAAGAATCCAAGGGATGTGCTTAAAAACTGGAGCCAGCTTTCAATAAGCACAAGGATGATATATACATCCTTTCAGCATATGAATTATTTTTTTACTACAGTGAAATTTGAGAAAATTAGAAATCAGTATACATCAGAAGTGGACATATGACATGTTATGATAAATGCATGTACAAAACTTGATTGATTTCGCGAAGAAATAGTATAAATCTTAATGAAACATTGATAAAATGAAGCTTAAGTCATTGGTTTAATAACTGCATCTTGTGACCAAGAATTTTTGGGGCTTTTAGTGCCATCTAGTGAAATTTGGGTGGAATTGAAATGTAGCTATTTTCGCAGTATTGCATACGTGTATGAATATATCCTACAATAAAAATAAAAAAAAGAAAAAAACCAAGAAACATACAAACAAGAGCTTACTTCCACTATTATATTTAAACTATATTTCAGCCCAATCCCCTTAAATGTGCCAGTGAAAAGGCACACATTTCGTAAATTCTGAATGGAGAGGACACTGGCTAATACAGAAAACTTGCTGAAAAGACTACCAATTTCCCTCTGGAACACCTAAACCTCACTGATGGGCCAGGGTTACAGCACTGAAGAAGGGAAACTAAGAGCAGGAAGAATTTGCCACCTGTTTTTGCATCTGCCAGATGAACTGATGAGAGAAGCAGAACTGCAGCCTGAGTCAATAATAAACATTAATACGAAGCAAGTTGTTTTGAAGGGGTTTTTTTTTGTAAAAAATTGCACAACATCATCACTCCCTTTTTGCCTTTGGAAACTGCCTTTGACATGTGTTTTATGATTTAGAATAATTATTCATGTTGAAGATCTAGATTTCATCTGCAGCATCACATGCTGAGACTAGCTCAGTATTAGTTGAACTAGGGCTCAGAGTCCCAAAGTACATAAGAGAAGAATTTCAGATCATTTGGCAAATCTCCCCTATGACAACAGGGAAAAAAACCACTGATGACTTTCTATTTCTAGCTTCAGAGACAACAACCGTGACTCAAAAGAGCTGCTTTCATCTCTGATGTGAAGGGATTGTATTCCTTCCTCTCTGATGTGGTCCTTTGCATTCCAACATGTGCTAAATTATTGCAGTTCCCTGCTGATCTTGAAGACCAAATGGAAATTAAAATAAAAGTTAGTGCCTGACTTGCACAGCCTCAAGACAGTGCAGCCCAGCAGCAGTATTGACATCAGATGAATCCAGCCCTTTATCAGTGCTAAAAAGTGTCTGTCGACCTTTAAAGCTAGCAAAAATCTAGGTCAGGCTTTCAGAAAGGCTGATTTTTCTTTCTTTACCTCTGAAGCAAGTTCAGTATCTCTGGTTTGGGAGGTCAGGGAAAGTATGGGGGAGGAGACTATTTCATCTTCTTCCCTAAAACACGATCAGTGACAAAACATACCTGCAGCTGTGACAGGCAGTATCAACAAACTCTGTCATAGCACATGATATCAAAGAGGATCATGCTTACAGCCAAGTACAACACAAGTGTTTAAGTTTGTGGAGCTAGAACCCAGTGGGATTTCTGGAGGCTGTGGATGGGGAGATCTGCTAGCCTCCCTAGTATTGCAAGCTCCCTGTGGGGAACTTCATCTCCTGATGCAGGGGAAGGTGTTGGGACCTCCTGCGGTAAGGAAGGCTCTCCTCCGTCCTCAACTCACTTCCACCTAAGGTGCTCTGCCCTCATTTATGACAACACTTCCCTTCTGAACAGAGAAATCTGCTGAAAAGAGCAGAACAGACTGTGCAAAACATGGCACAAGGCTAATTATGGGGGCCATGATACTGTGTGCCTTCAGTTCCTGGGTTCCCTGGTGTTGTCTGGTGTGGTTTAGCAATGTGGTAGCACAGCAGCATCTCTGTGTTGCCTTTCTATGATTTCAGGCTTACAGCTTCGGGATATGCCTTCTGCAGTGTGACATGGTGATCAGCTTTATCCAGGTACATCACACCAGTCAGGAATGCAGATGCAGCTCATTCTCCTGTCAGAGGTGATGGTTTACATAGTGAATAGGAACAAGCACTGAGGGCAACCCCATTTAACCTGCAGTGCTCCTGAACGCTCATGAGCACCTGAGACTAGTGATTGAAATGAGATTTTTAAATATAGGCAGTTCTGAGTATGAACATGCTGTGGTGGGGTATAATTGTGCTTTCGTTTGCATGACTTGGTTGTAGGCTAGGTTTACACATCAGTGTTTCATCAGGATTAACAACTGGTGAAATGCAGACATTTATCAAATCCAGTTAAGCTTTCTAATTAACTTTCAACCTGTCACAGCCAATCACAGCCACCAAGATAAGCCTTGTATCACTTGCATGATGTAGATTTTTTCCAAAGGTTCATGAAGAAGTCAACATCTCAGAAGTGATTTCAGAAGGAACCTCATCAACTCTATTGAGTTCATTGCTTTCTGAAATGATCAGCATGTCAGCTAAGCAAACCTTTTATGAGTCTGTTGTTTGTGATTATTTCAATTTCATTTGTCCTGCACTTTTTCTGAAATCCATGGTAAATATCTATGGTGTTCGTATTCAGAAGATGACAGTTTCTCTGTTGTACTGGACTAAAGGTTCCTGTAAATCCAGTATCCTGTTGCTGATACTGGTTAAAAAGTGGATGCCCAGGAAAGACTCTAAGAGTGGCAGGAGCTATGCAATGTGTTTCTCAAGCACCCTCTGATCTCTAACCAGACCCAGATACTGTCTAAGCTACATTCTCTATATTCTTTTTAACACATTTCTGCAGAAATCCATCAAGCCTTCCCTTGAATCAATACAAACTCTTAACATCCACATCCTTAACCAAGGAGATTTACACCTTAACTATGCCAAGTGAGAAAAAAAAATAAATCTTCTTTTGTTTGTTTTTAGCTTGCCTCTTTACAGTTTACTTGTTATCACCTAGCTGCTATATTGGAAGAGAGACTGAACAATCAATCCCTAGTCCTCTTTCCATGCCATTCATCACTGAACAGACCATGGCCAATCATGATAAAAACTTTTATTCTCTGTATTTCTATCACCTCTGGGTCTTGCCTGCATTCACTCCCTGCTCTTCACATCAGTCTTCCCATGTCTCCTTGATGTAGAGGCTTTCATAGCCTGGCTGTATCTCTCTGCCTCAGAGGCCTCAGTGGGCCTTTTTTGTTCCTTTTCCAAACATGAATTTCTCACTGATGGACCTCCTTTGACTTCAAGGAACAGAAAGAGATCATCCTACTGCTGTCACATTGCAGTCAGTCAACTGTTGCCCATGTCGTGTTTGCCCTCTTTACAGTTCGCGTCTGTTACGCACGGTACATGCCAGTCATACTGAATGGCTGGTATTCAGTTTTCACTGGGCCCACTTGTAAAGCATGAGACACTTTCCAGCTTGCAGTGTCTAAAGTCAAGGAGAACAGATACAATATAAGGACAGAAATGGTTGTTCTGATTAGAACAAATTGTTTCAATTATGCCATTATGTCAAGTTATGGATAATGTAATCAAATTTTCCTAAAAAACAAAACCACTCCATGCCATTTTTCTTTTGCAGTAGGAAATCTAGAAGACAGACCTAATGGGATCCTCATCTAAAGTTCCTAGTGGTTAAATAGTAAGAAAACCCATGATTATAGCCATGCATTGAGTCAAACAGGGAATATTTAATTGATTCTTTTTGACAGTATTGAGGGTGGCTGCCATTTCTGTACATAAAGTTTAGAGCAGGACAGGACTCTTGCAGGTGGTCTCAAGAAAACAAACAAACAAAAATCAGATGCCTTTGAAAGGCAGCTGTCTTGATAAATCTTTGCTGAGACGCTGAGAGCATTTTGGGCTGTAAGTCACAGGAAAAGCTAAAGCAGGTGTTCTGACAAATCTTGCCACTACTCAGAGCAGAAAAGAGGCTAGTACTCTGTTTCAGCCAAATCTATGTCTCCTGAATTTGATTTAATAACTTTTTGCCTGGCAAGGTGCCTGCTGTACAATGGTTCATGTCATATTTTAATAAAAAATAACTCAAGAGAGAAAATTGAATAGTGGATGGTAATATAATGTAGGGAGTTTTGATGACATGCTAATACAATGAATTCAACTTAAGTGATTTGTGAATGACAGAAAACTCCTCATCTTAAATTACAGCAGCGCATATGTTTTCAGTCATGCACTCTTTGCTGTAATTTATAGCAAGAAAAGAAAATCCAAAACACAAGTACTACAGTAAGACATGGATTCATCTGCATTAGGACAAACCAGTTGTTTTAGAATGTTAATAACAGAGAAACCTAGCTCTGGTTCTTTAAAATGAAAACAAACATGTATGCGCCTTGATCTGTTTTGCTTGGAGCTGCTCCAAGTGATAAAAAAGAAATGTGGGCTGAAGAGTTAACCTGCCCCACAACTCTGGGGGGTTTCTTTGTGTTAGAGATGGAGCGGGTGGGGAAGGGCAATTGTGTCCTAGCAGCAGCAGCAGCACAGCTGTGTTTTGGTATCTGATGTAGAAGTAGGATTATATTTGATAGAGTGAAAGAAGGATTATAGTGCATCTGACAGTGGAAGGGGCTTGCAGGAAAATTGTTTGCCATGGATTATAAAACATAATCTTTTAATGTCCCCAGTAAATGTTGGTTTTGGAGGAAAGATAGATCAAGTGCATATTAGTCTTTATGGGGAGAGGGATCATGTGTTTAAGTTTCCACAACCTAATATGATTTTAATTATGATTTAATTTTAATTGAGAAGGATGTTCCATTTCACAATGGTTTACATAGACTGTGATAAATATTACAGCTGTAAATAACAGGCAAGGAAACAATAAGTAATGCTGCATTTCTTTAGCCAATTCATTATTGATGTAAACTTCCTACTAGGACGACATATTTTGAAGTCATTCTGTATTGTCTGTCAAGAAAAAAAAATCATGCTTAGCCTTTTTCCCTTGTTTTTGAATTGAAATTATAAAATAAGCAAAATACTTGATGAGTATATGAATAATCTGGTAGTGTTTCATATTCCCTAGTCTTCAAGAAAAATTGAGCAGAAGTACATTTAAATAACCTGTATTGTTACTCTCCTTGACTTCTGAGAACTCATTTATCCTCTAAAGCTTGTGTGAACAAGTTTTTATTGTGGGGATACAAAGTATTTGATATCAAATCCAGTAAAAGAAGGTGCATATCCCATTGGAAATCCTTCAGTTTATCTCTTGCCTCTACTTTCTCAAGTTTTCTTCCATAGGCACCTACTGACGAGGAGCTCTGGCAGCCCTGATGTGCAGTCTGAGTACCTACAGGATTGCTCAATGTCCCTTGGGTCTCATAGCTGAAGAGCATAACTTGTTTTACCTTTGGTTATTACATGATGCTGATGAAGATAGAAAGTAGTATACATATTGGGGTGTTAAAAGCATATCTAAGACCAGGCCAGAAGCTCAGGGCTCAGGCTTTTTGAATTTGTCTGTCTGACAATAAAGGCAATCGACTTAATTCTTGCTAATGACATCCGTGGGACCAGGATTTTCCTCTGGAATTCTCTATTACTATGTAATATACACAACAGGGTTGCAGGAAAAGTGTTTGAGGCTTAGCTAGGAACTTCAGAACAAATAAATAAATAAACAGAGAACAAAGCACTCAGTAAAACCATAGCACCTACCCCAGGAATTTAATTAATGCCTCCCAGGCACGATCTACTTATCTATATTTGGTACTCAGAAAACGTGGGAATCACATTACTGTATACCCTGGCTTCATTATTTTCTTTTTAGCAGAACAGTCCTCCTCATGAGGATGGGAACAAATAGCACTGAGCACATAGTGACGGAGAGTCGCAATAACCTCATGCAAGGTCCCACTAGAGGCTGTCCCCATCTGAGCTATAGTACTTCTACTGTTCAAGCACAACAATTTTATGGTGAACAAAATATGGCCTTTGTGGAACTGTGAAGGACCATTAAAATCTTTAGAGATCAGACTGGATGAAGGGTCGGATAATTCCGCAAGACAGATACACTGCATCATTATGCCCCATCCAGGGACTGACAAAAGTTGAGGACAAGTCTTTGAGGATCAATCCTTACATAAGAGCAAGTACTGCTCTACTCGGGCTCTTGTTTATTGCCACTGAAACCAACAGCAAACCTTGAGCTGACTTTTAGAAGAAAGGGGTTAGAGTTACCTCATTTTGAAGACTATGGATGTATTTAATGTTAGTTTTGAGTAGTGAACCTTGTTAGGAAAAGCAGCTGAAATACATATGTGGCTGACTGCCAATGTGCAAGTTTTCATTTGAAGTATTTTACTTTTCATCTTGCAACAAATTTATGCACCTAATTAATCTAAAAAACCTAAAAAATCTGCAAGTATATACATATTATTCTCCAATAATTTTCTATGGTTATCCAAAATTTATAAGAAAAAATTATGCTGATTACGTGTGATTACAGTGACATTTTGCTATTCAGGGAATTTTTCTACAATAGCTAGAGTATTACTAAAACTCACTGTCAGGGTTAAGTGGATTCCACTTAAACAATCACAACATAAATGACATTGATTGTCACAGTGTTTTATATGACAGCACAAGTATGACTAAAATTAATACGTAAACTAGAACATTGATTCATTTTTCCTCTGGCAAAACATGACTTTAAGCTATTGCATAAGAGGTCGTGGTGGTCTGCATCTTGAGCAAATGTGATCTTCAGAATGGAAAAAAATGCTTTTTAATATAATAAAAAATGTGGACTCACAAGCTGTCTGTTTTCATTGACCACATTGCATTTCTGGCATGTAAAGAACCTCCTGCATGCTTGATAGGAATTAACCATTTTTGTATACTTGAAAAAATTATGGCTCTTGCTATAGAACTAATAGAAATAATTTTTAAATAGAAGCTCAAATTTAAATTTATAATGTAGCATTAAATTCGAGTAGTTCCTCATTCTAGTATGGCAGTAACAAGCCAATAGTACAGTAAACATTCAAAGAATTGTAATATCTAAACTATATTATAAATTCATAACTGAATCATGTATAACATGCTTTCTTTAGAAATTAAACAAAGGTATGGAGATTGCTTGCTATGTGTTACCCAAAGCCCACCTGAGCACACAGGCATTTTCCATAACAATGCAGTGATCACTTAAAATTTGAAAAAACCCCCGGATATATTCTTATATACTGTCCAAAGACTGAGAATGTTTATTTCCAACAACTAAGAAATATTTTGCCATTTGTATTGTAAAGTGCAGCAGGTGACACATAAAATGCAGAACTAAAATGTAGAAAAATACAGAAGACGTGTTTCTGTGTAAATACACACATGGAATTCCTCTTGGTGGAGATGAGTTATTCTGCTCTTAGGAACAGAGTTTAGGTGTTAGAAACTAGAATTTAGGTGTTAAGGCTGAGCAAGGCAGTAAAATGTTCCTTTCACAGCTAATGGAGAGAAACAGGCACCTTTGTAAAGCAATTTATTCTCTTCCTGCAATGGGTAGGTGAATATTATTCTATGTGCCATAAACCTCCTGGGTTTTGGAAAATATGCACGGGATTGTAGATCGTATTTGTTCTCGACGGACACAAGGAGCTTACTGAAAATATAGAGAATTTGTGGGCTGAAATTTCTCCAATCCTAGTTTTTCCTAGTGTGTCAATGAGTTACCACCAACTTAAAAAAAAAGGTATGCTACTATTTTATGAATTAAATATAAAAAGTAAGCCAAGATGCAATTTCCTGAAAATGCTGTTGGGTGCCATGAGAATACTAGATTAATTTTCCACATGAGATAAGAACTAGATCCAGGATTCATGGTATTACTAAAAGAAAATATCCATTTTCCTTATCATACCTTTAAACATTAAATTGGTCCTTGAATTAATTAGTGAACAGAAGAGCTGCCAGATTATCAGAGAAGTAAAAGAAGGAGTTCAATATGTAAGACAAGATTATGGAATTTAGCATTTAGTACAAATATTCATCCAAAAGAAAAAATGGGAAAAAACCCAGAAATATCTTGAACGTGTATCTAGTTGTGGACTGGAAGATTGCTTATAGAAATTAATTTCTCCAGGGGCTCAATAACTGCAGTATTTGGTTAGCAGACTAGATAAGGTACTAAAGTGTCTGCATGGTATAGGTACATCTCACAGCTTCGGATTGGTCTGCAATAAATTTTTTAGTGAAATTTGTTTTCTTCAAGAAGGCAGCATTTCTGATAGTTCTGCTAGCTATGACATTCACTTTTATATTTACTCTAGGGGCAACTGCTTGCAAACCACATTATCCTGGTTGTGAACCTGTCATGGTCAAATCAAGACTGTACCAACACCTGCCACCAGGGAGGCCCTGCTGTTCCTCAAGGCATCTTCACTTCACCTGTTTTGCTGTTGTAGGGACTTTCCTGAAATTTGATACAAAAAATTTAGTCAGTCCAGCTCGTGATTTACCTGTAGCTTGGTATTAAGGGATACATACTGTGCGAATTTCAATAGAGTGTGGTGTTTCTTTCCTTCTCTAATTACCTTTTTGTATGGATTGTGGGTCTTGATGTTGTACGGTAAGAAACTGTGCAGTTCTGGTAGGACCTCAGGAATAATTTCTAATTTTCTCTTCTTGAAGATAAAAGACTAGGTGAGAAACACCCTAGGAGTATGCAGGGCAGTATTATGGATGCCATGATGTCAGTCAGAATCCTGAAGCTATGGGAAAGATCAGATTTGCCTGCCTCAGCAGGGCAGGAGAAAACCTAACTGCCACAATGTCTCTTGCAATAGCAGCTTCAGGTAAATTTGGTCACAAAAGTGACCATGGCATCATTTGGCAGCAACACCTGAATTCATACCACCTTTGTTAGCAATAGAAAAGCAACATGTGTGGTTTGATCTCCGTGGGGAGACCTGCTGTAGTGTATCTCTTCTGATGCACTGTAGCATGTCCCCATGTCAGGGGTCAGGGGGACAACTTGGGCTCTTGACCACCCCGGTGTCACCGTGAGGGTGGGAGCCAGCAATGCAGTTGGCAGGAGAAACCAGTACCGGAGGTCTCTGAGAGTCACAGGTCTGCCTCCATTCTTCATTTCAATGCCACAGGGTCTCTGGTGAGAGAATTTCATCTGCAACACTATTTCCATGACTTTTAAATGTTTATGACTGGTTAGAGAGCTCCCAAGAAGCCAGTTAAATCAAAATGCTCATGGAAAATGACACCAGAAGATAAGCCTAAAGCAGTGGGATCTGAAATGAGAGCTACATTAAAACATAAAGGATGTAAAGAGAAACAAACCCAGGCATTTAAAGATAGAGAAATTATAGAGAAAGTGAAATGAACCTGCTGGATTAGACTTGTATGTTGAGCTCTAGGCGAAAGCAAGATTAACTTTATTGAGGTCAATAAATAAACCTCCCCTTCAGAAACAAATTACTTAATTTAGCTCTGTGGTGAGACAGAGCCATCTGCAATGCCCACCCATCGCCAGAGCGGTTCTATAAATAACTACCACCGTTGCACTAAAGCAGAAGAGGATTAAAGCTCTCTTTTAGCTCTCTTGCAGAGAGAAAATACAAGGTTTTTACTGCATGTGAGCAGTGTAAGTGGTTGCTTAATGCTAGGTGAATGATGGCCATCACAAAAACCTTCCCAGGACAGAGTGAAACATGCACATTTTCCCCTTTTGGAGCTAATATTTCCATATCAGTAATTTAAAGAGAAAGCTTTTCCCCCCCAAAATAAAAAAATAGTAGGAATTAAATACAATTGAAAAAACAACCAAATAATTGGATAGGTTGAAATCTGAGTTACCAAAACAGTTTCAGACACATACAGTAACTGTGTTAAGGACCCTTTTATGTCCCTTCGTTTTTCTTCAATACTTATTTTGATTGTACTGGTCCCCTGTCAAATGCCAATGAAGAACACACTGCAAATAAGTTCTGTTTGAAAAATACTAACCCATTCAGTGGCAGTTTGATGTTAGTAACCTCAATGCAAGAAGTACCAGAACAGATTCTGCTTTTTTCCTAATTATTGTCTCTAACTGAAATCTTACTATGAATGGGAAAGGGAACTAGACAGAATGCAGTATTTTATACTGAGTTGAGATCCATGAAGGATAGAAACAGAGATATGAAGATGGAGAAAAGAATATCAATGGCCAGTTGAATCAGTATGTTAGGCATACACTCCTATTTGTCATTGTCCACATAGCTTACTGTGAGCTGTGTGGATATAAGGCTCTCATAAGGATTAAAAACTGCTGAAAAGAAATTTTCAATACCATTTTGGGGGAAAATGTTAAAGAAAATTTTGGACCAATTCTTTTTTGGGGAGAAAATTAGCCTTCAACTTTGGTAACTGTGAGTAAAAGTAATGGAAGTGGGGAGGCATCTTATCCATTTATCCTTGGGATGTCTCAGTTAATATTTTTATCCATGCATGTTGCTTTGTTTGCTGTCTGAAATTCTGCATGTCATTTGCAGTATCAGCTGACACAACACTGGAACGGGTTTTCTAGAGATCTACAACAGCAAATCTTCAAAGGCCCTGATCAGACATTATTGCAAAGGTTTTGCTGATGGAAACCCTTGAAGACATCTCTCCAGCAGCTATTCATTATGATCTAGATATGTAGTCCTCTTTGGATAGTAGACCAGATGTAGGGAAGCTTTTTTAAGTTGGCATCATGGTTTCCTACCTCCAAATAGACCTGCATTCTTCTTTATGAGCATGCAATTTTTATTGTTATTAAAATCCAAGAATCTCAAGTCACCTTACACATATTTGAGGAAGGTCTATAGAGTCACTGAAGGTTTAAGCCGAGATCACTGGTTTTATCCCAATGCAGATGAAGAACCAACATTTATCTGTCTCTGCTGGTTAACTCTCAGCAAGGAAAATAACTTTCACAGGGAAAATGGGTATGGAAAGAAGCAGGTGCACCCGAGATAGCAAGTGATAATAATAGTAATTTCCTTAAAAAATATGTATTCGATTTAGACATGACTAATTTAGGCAAAGACGTGATACCTCAGACACCTGGTAAGATATGAGTTTCCCAGAATCATGTACGTGCAACTTGTTTTCTCATCTTTCCTGTGAGCTCAGAGGAAAATCTTTCTTAACTAGGCTCGCCATGAGATAAATGTAAGATAAGTGGATATGAAATAGGCAAGGCAGTGACTTCTCTGGGCATTCTTTTTTTTTTTTTAAATCCAGTGCTTTGCTTGAGACATCAGACCAGATAGAGAAGCTTTCTAAAGAAAGGAGGAAATGCAGATGGCAAGGTCTAGTTGACATAGCATTAAGCAGATGGTGCCCACCCTTTAAGAGGAGATGCTGCAGAGTTTCTTCTGCCTATGTCGAAACTGATAAATGAAAGGGGCGGGGGCTGCTGGCTCTACTAGTACAGGTGCTTCCACAAAGGCAAAAAAACCCAGAGATGTAGTGAAGTTTTAAATCTACTGATTGGCTGGCACTTACTTGTTAAGAGGCAAAATTGTTCCAATGCTTTTCATACTAAAGTGTGTACAAGAATTTTCTTTCCTATATCTTAATAGCAGGATTTAAGGAGCTGTAAGAAGGATTTTGCAGCAGGAATATGCATGAAAATACAAAGAAAAGCCAATGTAATAAAAGCAGAGGACTTCAGGCCTTCATCTTTCTTAAGTATTTGTTTATTCCTCTCCACACCCACCTCTGACAATATATTAGTCTTTTTTCATTCTCTTTCATGTTTCCATCTGTTTATTCCTCACTCTTCTTTCTCTCATTCTCATTCGTTAAATGTTTTCATTTCTTTTTTTAATCCCTTTACTACCATGAATCCTCCTACCTATTGCCCTCTGGCTCTTCAACCTACAGTTTCTCCCTCTGTTAAAGAATATTTCTGCCAGTTACATGTTATGAGTAATTGACATAAAACACTTCTGTCCAATAAAAATAATTTGGCAGAATAGGGGATGAAGAATTTGTACATGTGTTTCAAAATTTCTGCAAGGAAGCACTGAGATATGCTATCAGACAGGCTAAAATTAGTACATTTAAACAACTTTAGAAAGCAACAAGACCCTGATGAAAACACAAGTGGCAAAGAAAATACAATAGAATACCTATGTACATTCTGATTTACACAGTTTCAACTCATTGCTTCACAATTGTTACAATTCAGTCATCTTACTGAAATGAGGGTTTCTCCAAGCCCCTTATCCCTTACACCTTGCTCTTGGTCTCGTTAAACTGCATGAGACTCCCAGGTGCCAACTTCTCAAGCTTGTCCATATCCCTCTGCATGGCATCCCATCCTTCAGCTGTGTCAACCGCACCACTCAGCTTGGAGTCATCTGCAAATTTACTGAGGGTGCACTTGATCTCTTTGTCTATACCAGTAGTGAAGATATTAAACAGTGCTGGTGCCAATACAGACCCCTGAGGGACACCACTTGTCACAGAATCCTTTGCGATAAGTGATTTGCTGAATTTATATCAACACAAGTCTGCTTGCCTAAAATGCACTTTGATCACCACCCACATGGCAATAAAGAAAATTGAAAATTACAGATTTTTATTCACAAATAAATCTGTTTAAATTACGTTAAAATGAGAATTGTTTGTTAAAAAAAAAAAAAAGAAAAAAAAACGAACATGGAAATCCATCAAGCCTGTGATATCCAAATTGCAGTTCTGGAGAACTAGGAACCATTCTTTGACTTCAAGAGCAACACGTGACTCCTGCTTGAATTCACACAACTAAACAGTTTCCTTCCATAGCCAATGTTGTCTCATTCACACTTCTCTTTTGGAAAAGTCCCTGGCCCATCCTAGTAGTGTGCACAGCACTTAAAATGGATCACAGTTGCCCCCAAGAACACCAAGCAGTCAAACAATGTGGACAATCATAAATAGTCCTGTTTGCTTTAATATCTTATTCAGAAATGGGTTATTCAGAAATCCATTCCTTGAGTAAATTGTCTCTAAGTCTTGAACATATCTTGAATACTAATATTAAAAATATTTAATTTCATTTAATATAAATAGTAATAATGCTTGCATTTTATATGGGGGACAATTTCCAGAGAGACATCAAATAATATATTTTTTCTCTTTTTCATTAGTAGCTATTTGTGTCTTTATTAGGACTGTTAAATGCTTACTAGTTTCTGATCAATGTTTTTATGGTGATAAAAAATAAAGCTTTTTTACTTCTGTTTTAAGTAGTTTCCATCCTCCTTTTCCCTCTGCAAGTGGTTCCTGTCCATCAGCTAGAACAGGACCATTTGGTTTGCAAAAGCTGAGAGCGTAGAGATTTCTGGAACTGAAGCAGTGAAGAATAAGGGAGGGGAAATCCTATCTCTCAGGTCCCGAAGCTGTGCAGATGAATCTCAAATCAAGTGGCTGCTGGGCTGCTTGGCTGCCTTTCAGTCTCTTGGTGTGTGAGTATTACACTGTGTGGAACAACTGAAAAAACACACCAGTGCAAGTGAAAGAAGCAAGTGAGTAGCTGGGAAAACATATTTGGGCTAACTGCTGAATTGCAGTCAGTCTACAAGAATAAGAGGTTTGGACATCATGGGCAATAATTCTTTCCTTTTTTTAGTTTTTTTTTTCTGAACCAGAATATAGATTAATTTAACAGAGATGCAGAAAGATTTTTCACAATGCAGTTTCATTTTAGTTTGCAGTGAAATGCAGTATCTGTTGAAATATCAATGACTGGATGTTGGCACAATGAAATAAATTATTCATAACAATTAGCATAGCAGCGTAAAATTTCACAGGAGGGATTAAACTGGAGTGACTCATTCAGTCTATCCTGCTGCTTACAGAGGTCTCAATAACCTAGTGATGATGGAAAAAATTGCCATGAGACTCAGGTCAGGTAAAGAGATGTTTTGAATGAGTTGATTGTAACAGCCACGCTTGAGTAATGTGTTGTCTGAAACAGGGTTGAAAGGTGCTAACGGTTTCCATTAAGTGAGTCTTTGGCTAAATACAGAATAGCAGGCTCATTCACAGATGGTGGATGCATTAGGTCAATGGAACTAGTAATCATGTCTATCCACAAAGAGTAATTCAAAACACCACTCAAAGCAACAGGGTCACGATCAGAAGATAGGACACGGCACTGCTGGATATCCATATGTGTTTGAGGCAGAAGGCAATGGGACAATCCATTAGAAAATAAAAAGGTTTCAAGAAGCAGCAAAAAATGACAGCTTCTCTGTCCCAGAACCCACAGAAGGCCCAGATAGGGCATTTAAAAGCAATGAAAATGCCTGTTTATCATATTCAAGAAAACACCTTTGTGTACATCCCTTGTAAACAAACAGAATTCAGCAAAAGAAATCCAACTCTTGACAATTTTCCCTTTATCACAAATAGCCTGCAAGTGCCTGATCATAAACCACTAATTCCAATTAATGGGACAAAATATAAATAGAAGTAAAAACTTAGATAGTAAAGCAAGATGACATGTTTTATAGTCCTGTAAGGGCCTTAAACAGATGCCTGTTTCTAACCATGATAGCCTGAGGTCCTTTCTGAGGTCATCTAATATATTTCTGTGACATCACAGATTTTTTTAGAAGAATTTGAAAGAATAGTGAGATTTTGACTGGAAGATGGTTGTCAAAGAAAATTCTGGGACATATGTCAAGCTGAAGAAAACAGAGGAGAATTCATATGATTAGGAGGCTGTAGCAGGATGAAACTGTTAATAAGTATTTGTAATTTGTCATGCAGCTTGAAGAGAATTTTCCCTGGAGCTGTGAAATTGCTCACAGTTAAAGCTCAGACTAAGTAAGATGTGACAAGAAAAATTCAATTTCCTTGTAAACCTATATCCATTTTTAAATAAGGATGATCGGTTAGAAGGATATTTTGCGCAAGAATATGTTTTGGCCCCATTCTTTAAAAGCTAGTAATTAGTAGGTAATTTAAAATTAGCTGAATATCTGTGTTGTATCCTCAGCATTCTTTCATTGTCTTAGATAATTCCTGTTGGTTACAATGATGTCAGAGTAGCCATTTTGTGTTGAGCAAGACCATTTGGCAATGGCACTGTATTTGTAGGTCTTGAAGTATGGTAGGATTCAGGTACAAATCTTCCAAGGCATAATTTTGCTACAAAGAGGAACAGGCGGAGGAGGACTTTGGCAGATAATTAATTAATTAATTAAAGTGATTGGCAAGACTTGGTCAAGTTCAGGTATTCAGCACCAATTCTGAAAGCTCAGAAGTATGCTGGTAACTTTTTCCAGGATGTTAACAGAAATAATTGATCTTTTTGGTTATCAGACTATCTCAGTAACTGCTAAGTTGGTTCTGTACTTCTGATAACAAGAAAAACTACAATGACATTTGCTTAGTCACGTATTCACCAACTTCATTTCTGCTCCACCTGTAGTCTGCAGAATCACAGACAATAACAGTTCCTGGGAAAAAGCTTCAGGATTTAATAAGTGCAATATTTTGTAAGACTTGTTTCCTTAGTGTCTCTTGACACTTTCTTTTAGAAAAGCATTTTAGTATCTTTTATTTTTTTTCTCTCTCCTGTCCAGCTGAGGAGGGGAGTGATAGAGCAGCTTTGGTGGGTACCTGGTGCCCTGCTAGTGTCAACCCACCACAAGCACTATGCATTTCCTTCTGTTTGTGTTTGCAGTTTCTAAGGTGAGGAAACAACCCTTAGCCCTCAAACCAGTGGATACATCCATTCCTGAAAACACCACTCCTAACATAATTAGTATCTGTCACAGCAAACATAATCTACAAGAGAACAATACAGCTTTTAATTTTCCCCATACACAGTAGATCTATTTGTCTTATTCTGGAGTCAAACATTTTATTTCTCAAATACCTAAGAAAAAAATAAACTCATATATGGCTAGTTATGAGCACTCAGCATTGGACTGAACAAATGTGTGAACACAGGACTGATAGAGCATTTATTAAGAGTTTGAAGACTTATTTAAATCACTTAACACTGCTGAACTGAATTCATTTTACATGGAAGAGTCTGCTTTTGCTGTATATGCAGGTTCTCCTAACATCCTTGTTTGAAGAGCTGAAATATTGAAAGCAGGATCAGGGCAATGGCAGAAATCTCGTGTGACAGTGAAGTCACTTTTCTGACAAAGACTACAGCACAAGTGGGATGGGTAGAAAAGGCTTCTAATAACATTCATGATGTTAAATGGATTATTGAGTGCACACAGGGGAAATGAAACTAATTAGGAGGTTGCATAGTATGCTCCTCACATTTATAATCTTATGAATGACTGTCTCTGCTTAATTTTTTCTTCACTGCAAACAGAGAAAATGAGATTTGGGAAGAGAGAAAAAGTTTTGAAGAGCAGATTACCAGTGTATAAGGGATAATTTCAGTGTTGGCTGTGGAATATCCTGCTCTCTTGTACACTTCTGGTGTCTGGGGGTCCTGAACACACTGTCCATCTTTGACTTCCCTTGGCTTCTACCTACACTGTCTTACAGTGGAGGTACACCCACACAGGAGATAATAACCTGTCTTGTTAGTAATGTGCTAAACAGTGCAGTGCAGTTTAGGCTTCATAGACAGGAGGAGATACAGAATAAAATTACCGTTCTACTTATTAAGGGCCAGAGCATTCCTACTATTACAAATCCAGATCAATACAAATAAATCATGTCATCCAGCTCATGAAATTGGAGAGGAATAGAATTTGTCCCACTGCTGAAGGACCTCTTTAATCACTTACAGATAGGTTGTGCTACCTAGATCTGTTAGCAGAGACCGTTACTCCCTCAGGTATTCCTGGCAGGAGTGGATATAGCTGAGAAAGAAAGGGTGTTACAGTGCTTCTGCACTGTTCAGTGTTACAGGATGAGAAGATGGCTTTTTGATATTGTTTACCTCTCTACTCCTCTCAATTAACACTTCAACTGTACCCCTACCTGTATACCGTTGTCACATTGTGTAGACAGTTGTTCACTTTTGTTAGCATGAAAAATCAGCCCCCAGTGATTATGTATGTATTGGGAAAGTCAACACTGCTTGCCAGCTCTGAAGGTTATGTGTACCTGTAGGCAGACTTTCACTGGAACTTTGTGGGCATATTTGCAGGAATAAGTGAACCTCCAATTTTAATTACTTGTACCAAGGCATTGCAATGCAGGAGATTTTCAGACAAATATGACACATTATAATTTTCTGACTTCACTTTTGGAAACGATTGGACTGCTGAACCTGAAATTACAACTAATTGCTTTAGGTAACCATCAAGACTGGGCATATGCTTAAATACTTCAGATTTGGCAATTGAAGAAAGAACCATACAAGCAAAAGCAGTAGTGTGAATTACAGGCATCATTAAGAGTGTTGCCTATAGTAAAATTGGACTGTTCATTAAACTATAGTCCTTAGCCAATTAGACCTTTAAACATGGTGTATTATAAAAATTATAGCAATCAGCATCATAATTAAATGAGTTGTCTATGATTACACCTCAGCTTAATGTCATGCTTAAGGCAAGACATGCATTTTGAACTTTAAAATATTAATTGGCCTTCAGAATAAAAAAAAAAGATAATTAAATGGACTTAACATGGAGGACTAGATGGTACCTTGAACTGTGTTCCTAAATAATAGAGTGTAGGATAATAGCAACCTTCCCTATATGTCTCCATGACCTCCTTGGACTTCCACAAGTTTTCAGCAGCTGGTATTTATACGGTGTATTAAGCACCTCTCATCCATTCCAGAGACAAGTATTTACTGGTAATTTCAGGTAAAAATCTGTGTTAGCTTTTCCTCATGCACTTATTTGTTTCTCTGATGGAAGAGGAATGCTGTGCTTCTGTGCAGAGACCAGAAATTCCCTAAGAACTCCCATAAGAAAGGACCTGCTGCCATACTCCTCAGTGGCTTCTGAGTGAGTGTCCTCCAAAATGCAGTCTTCGTCCTACAGAGTGAGGTGGGGACATGACAGGGTTAGTGTTTGTAGGATTAGGAATCTTCAGAATTGTGAATAAGCTCCTCTACTTCTGGAAAAGACTATCTAAATCTGTATTGTCTAAGGACCTGAATGAGGGCATTCACATTCAAATGACCCCAGAAAAACTTGGAATCTAGATGAAAACACTCTGCCAAGGGGAATTGGAGATTGATCCCATCACTCTGTTTTAGTGGGGGAATTCTGTTAACAGAATGCCTATAGAACTGACAGCCTTGAACATCTTAAAAAAGAATCACCTTTTTCAGCACCTTTTTTCCCTTCTATGCTTTTGTTGGTTTGTATTTTAATCAGCTTTTCAGAAAAGATTTGAGAATCACAAAGGCAGATCACTCAAGAGGGTGTCCTCTAGGTTTACTCCCCAGCTCAATCTGAGCCAAATTCACTTTTTACTTGAGCGTTGTACTATGTCTGCCCCTGGACTCAAAAAACACAAAACCCTGGAAAGCACAGTCAAAGAGGCCGAACATTAGCAAGGGAGAGATGGCTGACAAAAAACCTTTGGCAGACACTCTCCTCGTACCCACAGAATTGAGTGGAATGAGAAAGTGATAGACAGCGGCATTCAAGTTAGGTACTTTCCGGATCAGAAATGTTAGAGAATTGGTAAACAACACAAGCATGGATAATTTAGCATGCACAGCACGAAGCAGAACCTCTGGGGAACAATAAAATGTGTTATCTGCCTCTAAGATGTGCTACAGGTAGACATGCACAGGATTATGACTATTTTTGCCTGCAGTCTTCAGGTCCTCCTAAGTCTTGTCTCTCCTAGGATCTCTTATCCTGTATAATCAATGATGATCTGAAACTCTATGTTGGAGCCAAGAAAACCATGTGACAGGCAGCAGTAAAAGGCACAAGGTCCAAAGATCCACTTCAGCACCCTGAAACAAGCCTGTGTCATGATATAAACATCAGCTATCACTGAGACTGTTTGGAAGTTGCTCACATTTTCTATGAATCCTTTCTTAACCTTCATTTTGTTTTCCTATTACAACCCCTGAGGGAATATAACAGTACAGTTAATAGATCAGCTGTCTCAGTTTCTGCCTGTTTATTTCTTTTCTCCAGTGGATTACTGATCTCTCAAACCCAGCATACTGTGCGGTACAGCCCACAGACCCTCTGTAAGCCCCACATCTGATCCTGCTGCCTTGACAGTCACAGAAACGTTGTTGTCACTGCTCACGAGGCTGGACTAGTGCCAGCTAAATATAGCTTTAATGGGATCACTTTCCTTGGTGACTGAGGAGGCTTAGCTGCCATATGGTCTCTTTGAGCTGCTTTTCCACTAGTGCCATAAAGCTGAATTGCCCTGCCCCAAGCTGCAGAACGGGAGATCAAGAACTAGTAATTAAGAAAGAGGATATGAAAGTACAAGACATCGGGTATATTTATAGGTTAGCATAGAAGTCATTCATCACGAAGACTAAGTTCTAGTGAAAGATGGTGGCAAACAGGGACAGAAGACGTGAAGTTCTCTGTCCTGAAGCACATTTCCCTTCTAATGCAGAATCTATCAGCAGGTTATTTACCTGTGTTTCTTCAATGTTTTCAAAATTCCTAACAACTAAACCTTTAATATAACACAGAGGGGCCTGTAGAAAGTATCCAGCAGTTTTCAGAGAGTAAGCTTTGGCAATTTCCACAGGAGTACTCGGGAAAATAATCCTAGCAAGGACCAGGGTTATCCTGATGAAAGTAGCTATTGACTTTTCATCAAATCCTTGAACTGATAATTAAACTGAGATGAAGAACGAAGGAAGTGGTATTAAAATGTGATCAGTGATAAATGCAAATGTCAGTAATCTAATTAGTGCTATTTTCCTTGAGAGGCAGCAAGTAATAAAACCCCAGAAGATTAAGACTACACTTCAGGAGTCCCTGCTGTATAGCAGAAACTCTATTCCAAAGCCAGTTATACATTCACACCTATCCTTCCACCACCATGGCTGTTTCTTCATGGGAGACATAGTTTTGCTCTACCACTCCAGGACATACAAAGTACTGACGATGCTGGATAAATGGACTGGCAAAGACCCTCATGACTTCATGCTCGTGGTGCAGACTTAACCTAAGACTCCACAGACACAGCCTGAGCAATGGATGATCTTAATTTTCGTTCTTTGTTGTTCAGAATGAATATCCACACATCAGCCCATTTTCTGATTGATCCCCCTCAGGAGAGCACAGGCAGTGCCTCAAGAAAATATTTTCCCTTGCTGAGACAGACACACCAGCATAGCTTAGTGATATTACCCTTGCCAATGAAAGCACTCTTCCGTCAGCCTGCTTCCTCCTACATAAGCAGTTTTGTTGGCATAAGGATGTGAAACAGAGGATATGATCTGTTCACACTCCCTATGATGGCAATATTTAGTACAACTGAATTCTATCAGTTTAACTTGAGGATCTTAAGCCAAATGCCCGCAAGCTTTATCCAGGATAGCAAGTGTTGGCTAAGCCACCATCGTCCATAAGCAATTTGGTTACACCATGAAATGCCTCTCATAGACCTGTTAAATGAAGAATGGGGATTTTTTTTTTTTGTTTAGCTCTTTTAAGAAAACTGTGTAAGATGCATAGTTAGAAAAAACCCCTCCTGCTGCTGCTTCTTATGGTGTCTCCACGAGAGGGCTCTGCTGGCATGCCTACATGGGCCCAGCAGCGTGGGAGTGGGGCCACCTCCTGCAGGTTCCTCTGATCCCTTGGAACTGCCTTGTCTCTCTAGGATAGTTCTTCCGATAGTAACAGATTGCCTGAAAAAAATTAAATATGCAAAAGTCAAATCTGGAAAGGGGGAAAAAAATTAAAAAGAAAAAAGAAAACAAAAAAGAAGGCAAATACACAAAAATCAGGCGCCCATCACTTTTTCAGCTGAAGATGTTGATCCTGACCCAATAAAGAGGTGTGCTAGGGATCCTCTTTACAAAATAAGGGCCAAAGTTTGCAGTGAGGAGTGCAACTGTGCCACAGAGAAAAAAAAAAAAACAAGATGTCACAAACTTTTCTCTCCAATGCCTTTGGCTTCTCATATGCATTAGAGCATCCTTAGGGTTGATCTTCACTCCATGGCTGCTGTGTTTTCCTCGGCAGTGCAAATCCAGGTGAACAGAGTTCATGTCTCTCATCTGGACGGCGCAGTGTTTACTCACTTCATAGGAAGAGCAAAACAGTGAGATCACTTTCTTTCTGGTTTGCCACTGTACAACTGACCTCATACTCCCTCATAAGTGAAAAGTTCAGTCTGTGTAACTGAGCACAGGTGAAAGCAAAACCGAGGCAATGGCTTTCATCAGCGTACTCAGCATAAAATCTTCCTGCACTGAATAATGGGATTTCTGAAACAGAAGTTGACTCTGATGTGCACAGCATCAGGAAAGCAGAACTAGGTCACTCCTGTGTCTAGAAATAAATTGTATGTTTCACCATAGCAAGGGATTGGCTTTATGTATTGTGAAGTTGTGGAATATTATTAGTTTTCTAAAAATAGAACTAACTCCTAGTTTTCTGTCTAATAATTACAGAGGTTTTGCATGCCTAAGGCTGAGTACATGTGGGTTTCTTTTCATTTTTGTATATATAAGAAATATTGCTGTACTCTGCAAACTGAGTTTTCAAGACATTCTTATAAAAACAGTTTCAGCAGCTTGAAATAACTGTAAGCCTAATATCACCTTTTTTTGATGTGTCCCATGAACTTGAGACCTCTGTTTAAATCTCATGGACATCACTGAGGTAAAGAAAACACCATAAAACTGAGGTGACTTTTCTGCAGGGATCAGGAGCAATAATGAATGTAAAAGACTCAACTCTGGTCAAGCTAACTACAGTCATCTTAATTTGTAATCTGAGCTCTCTTGTAAGCACAGAGCCCAAACACCAGTTCGCACTCTGACTCACATCTGGAATGAGACAACTGACTTTCCAGGCAAGCAAACTCATGTCCAGGCTAGATCTGCCTCACACACTGGCTTTGCCCTTGTAGGCAGAATGGGTACATCCAGCTTGAACCCTAGCCCAGCAGACAGAGACAGAATGAAAGCAGCCACCGTATATCTATTATGGTTTAAGTACAGAGGGGAACCAAAATTGCACGTGCCAGTCTGTATTGTCCTGGCTCAATGACCGCATTGTACTATGATCTGAATTTGAAGACTTATCACAAATTTCAAAATGCAGAAGGCAGCTGCCAGCTGCTTCCTCAACATATCTCCAAAGATGTGAGGCACTCTGCTTCAAACCCTGGTTCCCTACTCCTTTGTAACCCGCTGTAGCTTGTGGAGCCTTTGTCTTTGGTGGTCTAAAACATTTTGCTACTTGCTCTGAGGTTAATGGCAAAGCTAATTTTGGCCTCAGTGGTAGAATGTTAGGTCTGAAAGAAGGATTGTTACATGAACTCAAATAATGGTACAAAAATAGGATCAAAAAAGTCTAGGACTTCTTCCCCAGCCCACCTTCCCACATACATATGTCATTTTGGTCTCCATCACAACTATTGAGTTCACCTGAGAGGCCTAATTGAACCCTACCTCAGCTGAAATTACTGAGTCTTAGTGGCATGGAGTTCTCAAGGAAGGACATTTGACTAACACTTACATTAAAACTGGGTAAGTGGCCTGCAGCTCGTATTTTCCAGACCATGCTGAAACATCTTCCACTTCATTTGGCTTCTGATGAAGGAGGTTGATGATGAAGAGTAGCATTTTGGACAAAAATATGTTAAAATCTGATGTTTGGCTTTTTGAATTTTGTGTCACTCTGGATTGGATTGACTTTTAATATGTGTTTTGTCCCAAATGCTAAGAGGCATAATTTAATGAACTGGAAAATAAAATTATTAATTGTCAGTGTGACTGTTTAGAGATTGGAGTCCTTAGTCATTCTTGAGTCTATGACATTTTTAAAGGTTGCATGGGATTTTTGTTGCATCAGTTCTGCTAAAGTCCTATCAAATGAGACACCTTACCTCCTGCCTCTCAGTGACTGATAGGAGGAAAAGAGTTCATTGGAATTAAAAGACCACATATGAGTTTGAAAAGGTAGTGCATAAAGGTCTTTTAGAAAATCTAAAATGGATTAAAATCTTGGTAGTCAATCTGAAACTGTGAAGTAGTGCTTACAGAGAAATGTTTTTCACTTGGCAAGCATTATTCCAGCACACTTGCAGGTAGAAGTGATTCTAGCCAAGCTATCTATCCATCTAAGTGTACGTACTGCCTACTTCTGGTGTAAGGGGAGTATATGGAATCGAGTAAACCCTGTCTCAGAATTCATATAATTATTTTAAAAATAAAAGAGACAAGCAGAAGAAAGAAGAAATGTCAGCATCCATGGCAGTCAGGCACACTACACTGTCTTCTGAGTAAGCAGTCTATGTTTTCAGGGCAGACTCAAATGGAGCATCTTTGTTGCTAGAAGGAGAGCCTGTGGCAAACACCAAGCTGTGGCTTATGTGTCTCTTATTTCTTTCCTTGAAATACTAGGCAGTAATAGGAACAGTTGCCCCAAAACCACAATATATACCTATTCCTTTTTTGTTTCAGACTGCAATCTGAAGTCCAGTTTTTCAGTATTTCAGATTTGAAATAGCTCTCTACAAGCTGGCAACAAGAGATTGGAGAGTGCCACTTAGTCACTAGAGCAGGGTCCTTTGCTTTGAAAATACTGTCATGTGGGGGTTTGCCTGCTCTCTGAAATTCCTAGGATAATTCTACTATGGGTGCTGCTATTAAATTCAGTGTTGAGGACTGTGCCATTGTTTTAATGACATGCTTCTCACATTCTTCTGCACCTAATTAGATTCAGATAAAATGAAGTCATAAGTGCCTAGGGATAAAGAGAAACTCTTAAAGGGCAAGTGGCTCAGACAATGAAAGCCTCTAAGGGGAGTTTGAAGCAGATGCAGTGATTAATTGGTTATTTGAACTTTGTGGCTGAACTGTTCTGACAGGACAGGTATTTTCACACTAACTGTCTGACTTCATTGCAAAAGCTGTTTCTGTAAGAATAGAACAGCATCAAAAGGAAGAGATAGCCATTTTATGTGCACATGGGGAATCTATCACCAAAAGATGTGTATGGAGGCTGTGTTCAATATTTAATAAAAAGATGTAACAATTAGTGGGGAGAGGCTAAGAGCATATTTCTAACATCAAGAATATGCTGAATGATTGCCCCCAAAAGGGTGATGTTAGGAATGGTATGTCAAGTAATAATAAATATTTAGCAGAAATAAACTGACATCAGTAATTTAGAATTAACTGCGGGAAAATGTAAATTCTTATGTATTATGGTGAAGTCTTGGATAATATGCACCAAACCATCAGAGCAATGGCACTGGAAGCAAATGCAAGTTCCATCATTGAGAAGCCACGCCCTAGCATGGCACCTGTTGCCTTCAATTCTTTATGGGAATAACAGCGCTAGGATAACCTTCTGAAATGTCAGTCTGGCCCTATTCTGCTCTGATTAGACAGTGTTGAAAAGAAATTCCTTATCCTACAGCTTCCATTCAGTCTTGCAATGCAAACTCTCAACTTCTCTTTCATTCACTAATTTGGACGCAAAACACCTCAGCAAGAGAAGGGATTTCACAACTGTACCTGAGGGAGCTGGGGTTGTTTAATCAGGAGAAGAGGAGGCCTAGGGGTTACCTTATCACTCCCTACCACTACCTGAAAGGAGGTTGTAGCCAGGTAAGGGTCAGCCTCTTCTCCCAGGCAACTAGCGAGAGGACATAGTCTCAAGCTGTGTCAGGGCAGGGTTAGGTTGGAAAACAGGAAGAATTTCTTCACAGAAATGGTGATTAAACATTGGATTAGACTGCCCAGGGAGGTGGTGGACTCACCACTCCTGGAGTGTTTAAGTAAAGACTGGACTTGGCACTTAGTGCCATGGTCTAGTTCACAAGGTTGGTGTTGGGTCATAGGTTGGGCTTAATGATCTGAGAGGTCTTTTCCAACCTAATTGATTCGGTGATCCTGTAATTTGGTCCATTCCAAGATGTAATTGTACATCCTTTTCTGTGGTTTAACTTTGACCTTCCACTTATGCTATTTTGGTGGCATTGTCAGAGTACAGATTATTTGGAGTTTAGCCACTAACAATCATCTCTGGAATCTCTTTGGTCTCCGGTATTGGAAATACTTGCATAAGAGACTGTCTTGTAACTGAACCTTTCCCATTATCCCCCTTCTTTTTTGCAGTACACACAGCCACATCTCTTTTACAGTCAGACTTAACATCTTGGCATCAATTCCTTAACTTTTCCTTGTTTTCTTCGTTGCTCTCTCCTTATTATTGTTTTGCTTTGCCATTCCTTTTCCCTACTGTACTCTGTGCAGACACATGCTCTCCCACCCTAACTTTGGGGTTTTTTTCCCATTTTTATCCCTTTTTTTTTTTCTAAACAAAACACACTTGGGTATGCAGAATGCCCGAACTAGTAAGATTCCTAAAGCAAAAGAGAAAGAAACATATTGACACATTATATTTTGGTCTTGCTTCCCTTTGTTCTTCCCATTCTTCTGATTTTTGTCTTGATATGTCATGATAATCAGACCATATAAATACTTTGGAGTAGGAACTTTTTCATAAGCACAGCACCTAGCACACTTTGGATGCTACATAGAAGCTACAATATGTGGTTAAAAATATTTACCTTAGTGATAAAGGTACTTAGCATTCAGACTTGATTATCTTTCTTTCGTTAGGCAATTGGCTCTGAAGTAAGAACAGTAATAACAACATATGGAATTAGTCAGCTTATATCAGTCAAGGGACTGCACTTGGTTCATTTATAGCTTGTTTGTGTGGAAAAAAACCAACAGGGCACCTTTACTGTTTCTCTACAACTTCTGTCTGGCAAATGAATACTTCTACGCTCAAGGTTATACACTTAAATTATAAAGGAAGAAGAATTTCAGAACAAAAGCTTGGAAGGTGCAAATACTGCTCAAATTACACACTATAACATGGTTCAGTGCTTTGAATTTTCCTGTTTCAACGTAAGATTTTGCTACCATGCATGCCCAGTGATAAGGCACAGGAATGCCCCAGTCACCGGATCCCTTCCCAGAAAATTCAGTTACTTTCACTCCCTTTTGCCCTATCACATGCTCAGCATGGGAGACACCAGCCTTGCCCACAACACAGTGCTTAGCAAACTTGTCCAGGATATTTGTTCTGTGGGTCTCAGCCTGTGCCAGGCCTGAAACACAAGTTTCTTGCCATGCTTGCCAGAGTGCTGTGACCACTAGAGTATTTATTTGCATATAAATACTGTTACAGCAGGCATGTTACAGCAGGTGTGAAGTAGGCACTGAGCTGTGCTGAAAGGGACAAGGGAGAGCTCCTACAACTGCAGTCTCTAATATATACAAAAAAGAGGCAGAACTTAAAAATAAACTTCCCTTTAGGTTTTCGTATGTTATGCACCTACTTTACAACTGCTAAATCTTGATTTCTGTGCCACTAGTCCTGCATTCATTGCATAAAAAATTCAGTCAGGACTGCTAAACAATGCCCAAAGAACCATCTGGTTCTTTTTTACCTAACGCTTTTTTACCTAAGCGTTAGCACGGTAAAAATCAGAATCCTTCCTTGAAGCAGGCCTTTAACTTTGAAACTGGAACAATTAGTACATTAGACAGTGCATAGAGTGAGGTCTTTTCAAACTGATTAGTTGTCAGCTACTAATGGCTTATTTCAATTATTGTTTAATTAAAAACACTGAGCTGTTGAAAGAAAGAAATAAGCTTGATATTTTTATTTTGTGTCATACTCTCAAAGGGTATGTTTTAGGAATGCTCAATGCAAAATTAGCTTTAATGATTAACCTTTACAGTATTATGAATAATGTTGTCTTATTAAAAGTTAATTAGTCTGAAAAAAAAAACCAGCATTGCACTCTTGTTCCTGGAAAAGTTTTTGCATTTTTTTTTCATCTGTTGTGATGAGCATAGACCTTCAGGTTATCGTTTTGTTTCAGTCTAGTCTTACATATCATGTTGCAAACAGGATCAAGTTTTAGCAAGAACTGAGGGGAATGTGGTTAAACTCTCTTTTACTATTTTTTTAATTCAGTAGGAATGTGTGAATGAACTTACAGCTCTGTAATTTTTTTCTGGAGCTAAACAACACAGCAAAGCTAGGAAAAATAATCACCCCCTTCTCAGATATGAGGACTTTGTATTCAAAATAAGTAATGAAAGTTTTCAATTAGGTTTGTGTGCCAAGAGTCCTTTAGTACAGGACAGTCAGCCATGATACCAAATATAACCACCTGCCTGAAAGTATCCCTCTCCTTGTGTAGCTGTGGACTGAGTACACAGGATGAGGGAATCCACCTGATTAGAAAAAAAGTAGAAACAAACAATCCAAACAATACCCCATCTTTCTATGTCGTGTGTCCCACTCACACCCCCCACGCCCCCACACCACCACCACAGCCCAAGTAAACAGTTTATACAAAATCCTGGTAAGGTTTAATCCAGGTCAGTCCCCTGACCACATAGCAACATAGGACAAGTTTCAATTCAGGCTCCTAAATCCACTTGTCTCCAGTGTAGGAATTTAAAAGTGTGTTCCTTAGAGGACATCTGACTGTCCTGAGCAGTCAAGAGAGACCTTGGCAAGAATTCAGTGAGTATCAGCTAATGTCATAGACGCCCTAGGATATCTAAGGTAGTTCCATGGAGCTGGCATGTCTGGTGCAAGACCTAAGGGAGATCTATGCCCTTTCAGACTGGTAGCTGGAAGGCAGGTAAGTTAGTGTAGGGACATGCATGACACTACTAGATGAATATGAATGTAGACTTTCAAAAAGTGTTCCTCTGTTACTCTCAAGCTGAATCCCAACCCTAAACTCACTTAACCTACAGCAGAAAGCCACTTACAAATACACCAATAAGCACCAGGGAGAAGGACAGTGCAAGCTGTAGGTATTACTCAAAGACAGTGAGAGTGGAAACCCTCTTTCTTTGCAGCAAAAATACTTACTTTTGAGAGTTAAAAGTGTTAAAGGAACTAGAGCCAGAGAGTTATAAGAGGCAACAAGAATGGTTAAAGAAGAAAAACTACCGTGGATTGCTGATGGGCACTAAACCAGAATGTTATTTAGACAATAATGCTCCTTTACCTCTTCAAATCTTTCAGATACCCAAGGTATCTTAGCTTTAGCTACCAACCCAACAGTTTTAGTTGTACTCTAAACAGAGAGGTACAGAGAGACCTCTACAGCCACACTAGCATTCACCATCTTCAAGTGGAACGTCACTGAGTGGAAATCTCTTTGTGTACTAGAAAAGGGTTTTTATAATTATCATGTTATTAGTAAAAGCAACAGCAAAAATCTTTCACTTTTAGAATAGAAGAGGGCATTTGTTCCACTTTAGTCCTGCAAAGCCCTCTCCGGAAAGAGAGCACTCATTCTCTTGATCTTTAGTCTCTCATCTGAATGCATCTGGAACATTTTCTATAATGAATTCATGTTACTTAGTCCACAGGTTAGAGACCTTGACTAAAAGTGCTTCTGGACGCAGCCTGTGATGGGAGCAGCCCTGAAGGCTTAGCTCCCACTGGGACCATGCTCCCTGGTGGTGGAGTGAACTCTGACGAACAGGACAGTAAGAAAGTTGAGGTAAAGTCCTCTCCAAATCAAAGGACTAAAATGACATAAGTTCAAATATGAGTGATTAAAAAGAAAAAAAGCTGCATTTCAAGACTGAAAACTGTTGCTGATCATAAGACTCTGCAACCAAATAAGTGGATAACCAGAACTGAGTAAGAATGAGAAGTCTAATTCCCCTGAAATTCATGAGTTTAATCTCAATTCATTTTTCTTCTGATTTCATCTGATTTCCCCACCTACTCTTCCATAAAACATATGGACAATAACTTTGATTTGAATATTTCACTTCTAATGAAAACAAGTGTTCACACATCTTCCTGCTTGGGTGAGATTTCTGTGAGCGCCTTCCTATCGTGGGGAAAGGGGAAAAAATCATTAATTTTCTATTGCCATCTGGACCTTTCCTTCTCAGAGTTTATTGCCTATCCCTCACATCATTCCTCTGAGTAGAGACTAAAAGAAGCAAGCTGAAAATAAAAAGAACTAAGAACACTGGGGAAACACAAAACCCTCCTTCAGTATCTTATTTACCAATTGTTTTTCCCAGTAAATATCATTACTTGATTTTTACATATACGAACTCTGAAGGCTCCAAAAAGCAGTATTGACAGAAAAGAAACAGCATGAAGCTTGTGTAGGGAGGGTGATTCAAGAGCTAGGAGCAGCCAGACAGTCTCAGAAGGCATGGGAAGAGCTTCCTGGGAAAAGTTGTCCCAGCTCAGAAAGCCTATGACTCAGATAAAACTAAACCTAGGAGCAAGGACTTGCCTGCACCATGGATAGAAGGGAAATAAGATGTAAATCCCACTTTTTCTTCTATTCTTCTTCACCTATTCATTTTGTATTTTCTCTGTGTAGTAAATTAGATTTACTTGTATAATAAATACTGGCTTTCATATTGGAAAATCCCTTTGGTCTTCTTTGAAGGGAAGAAAAGAAACGAAATTTCAAGCCAGGGTAGTCAAAAGTTCACTCATTTAAACTCTCCATAAATTTTTCAGGTTTTAAAGTTAAAAATACAAATTCTGAACCACTGAAGCAATCTATCACGTGGTGGTGAACTAACAGGATTGTAAAGTGGTGGGCAATGTTATAATAGCTTTTTAATTATAAAATACCAGGTTGGAAGGGACCTCAAGGATCATGTGGTCCAATCTTTCTTGGCGAAAACGTGGTTTGGACAATATGGCCCAACATGCTGCCCAGGTGAATCCTGAAAGTGCCGTATACAGGTATCTCACCAGGTGTAGCAACATGACTGCAAATCAAGAAGACATAGAAGTACAAGAAAACACAAAAATCAGAAACTCTACTGTATGAAAAATGAAGTCGGATCTTCTCTGGAAATCATCCATGATTCTCTCCAAGAAGATGGAACCTCTGCAGGTACATTGGCTTTACCTTCTGAGAATTACCCTCAACTGCCTACAAGGGCTTCTGAAAGAGATTTCACAAGAACTTAGAAAAACCTAAAAAAAAATTAGTTCTCAGGCTGAACACTATTAGGGATGATAGATACTTCTGTTAAGAATTTTGTAATAGTTAAATATTTCACATGAAGAGGGCCGGCCCTTTCAGGAAAGGGCAGTTTATCTTCAAATCACATGAACAGACCAAGAATACAGCTTCTTTTCAGTAACAGAGGCTTTTTAATGTTACAGGTATAGCTACAATGTATTGAACTTCTACTGAATAGTGTTTCTGAAAAAACTGAGGCAAAGATGCTTGAACCTCTTTGATCAAACTTAGTGAAGATGTTTAAAATCATTGATTTCACAGTACTTGGCCTTCAAGCATTGCATGCACAGAAGGTGACCAAAGTTATTAAGGGTGTTGAAATTTTTGTGACAAAGGTAACAGAAGATACAGAGGTAATGGAAATGCATGCTCAAGGTATTCTTCAGATGTGGTTTTAATTTCAGTCATTGCTAAATTGTTATCCAGTCTCATTTCTTGTCAGGCAAATGTCAGCTTACAGAATAATCACTAAAATCAGCCTAGTATACCTGTTTGTCGATCTCACCCTAACAGCTGCCTTCAGGAGCAGAGAAGCCAATCAAAGCAAGAAACTTTTGTCAGTGAGCATAGCCCTGGTCCTGTGCCTAACGCTAAAACATGGCTATGACTGTTACAGGAGTACAGAACTAATCAGAACGGGTCTAAGTTTCTTATAGAGAAACTAAGAGAAAGTAGATGCTTCAGAAGAGTACTATTAATAAATGTGTTATTAATATTTGTACTAAAAGTATTCATAAATGTAAGACAAAGATTTTTAAACTTGTCTGAAATTTTCAGTATACCATTACTTCCGTTTTTATGGAAAAAAATATCCCAAATAAAGTCTTCACAAGCAATTTAAAGGCTTGTATTTATTTAGAAAAGGAAAACATGTCCAGTTCATTAGAAGTAGGACATTATTTCTTCCAGAGTTTTTTTTGTTGTTCTAGCATAGTCTTCTAGATGCCTACACCCAGGCTTTTCTGCACATAATATTGCCTTATCCATAAAAGTAAAATATAAATATCAGGTAGTCAGGGCAGTCATCCTCTAAGTTTTTCCACCTGTGTAATGCTGTATCTACAGAAATAAGTTGAACCTGGAAAGTGCTGCATTCACAAGATGAAGAAAAAGCTCTATGTTTATTAAAAGAAAGGAAAATAAAAACTTGAAAGGATAAACCCTAATGTTATGGAAGAGATTGCAAGCCTAAGCCTTAATACTCTGACAAGAGATTACAGAATTAAAACATGTTTTAAGTCAATGCTCAATTTATTACCTTCGAGACCTTTAGTTTCACGCCTAGAAGTGGACTTAGTTCATGATTTCTAATGTTAGTTTGACAGCACCCAGAGGTTAAGTTACACTTTGCATTAATAGGACTACTTTTGAAATAAATCGCATACTTAGTGCATATGTGAAGACAGAATAGAATATCAGGAAATCAATACTGAACACTTGAATACTGTTTATGAGTCAAAAAGACAACTCTTAAAAGGCCCTGTTTCTTCAGATATTTTCAGTGTGCAGTACTTTGCTCAGTTTGATTAATCAGGACCCTTTGTGTGCACGAGTGTTTGAAAGACATTTGACTAAATTGGCAGGAGCTAACATATATCTATTCTTAGTTAAATAGACTGAAAATCTCCAATTCTTCTTTGAATCCTTAGTAGTTTTGATTTTTTTTCTCCTTATAGGTAGCTCAGTTCTCTGCTAACTCAATTGTTTTGGTTGGTTGTCTGCCAAATGGAAAACAACTATTTTCTATAATCTGCAGCTTTTAAAATGTATTTCCCATGATTATCTGCTTTATAGTATTCCTCTCTGCAGTATCTGCTTTGTAATTTGCAATGGATTTCTAGTTGCTTTAGAGTGATCTGTAATAGCAATTCATTAAAATACTTTTGATGAATCTTCATGAATATCTGATTTGATAGCAAGTGGAAAATGTATCAAAATATTCTGGTTTTCTAACTTATAAAAATTCATGTAGTTTGGAATGACACTATGATAAACTGGTTCTATTGCCTGTCAGGAAAGAAAGCAGTATGTGTTAGAGAATCTAACAAAACTCCTAAGAGAAAGGGGTTCAACCTGACAAAATCCAGCTACTTTCCATCTACCCCACATCAAGACCTCCTCTGTTATTAAGAAAAGATGGGTATTTGTAATAGGAGACTCCCTTCTAAGGGGAACAGATGACCTGATATGCAGACCAGAAGCAACTCACAGGGAAGCCTTCTGTCTCCCAGGGGCTCAGGTAAGGGACATTACTGGAAAACTCTCCAGTCTAGTCAGCCCCTCTGATTACTATCCACTATTGGTTGTTCAAACTGGCAGCAATGAAATAACAAAGAGAAGCCCAAGGGCAATCAAAAGACTTCAGGGGTTGACGATGATCGGTAGAGGGATCAGGAGCACAGGTAGTAATTTCCTTGATCCTTCCAGTAACAAGGAATAACATTGATAGGAATGGGCAAATCCTTCAGGTCAATGAGTGGCTCTGAGGTTGGTGTATTTGGAAAAATTCTGGGTTTGTTGAAAATGGGATCATCTACTCAACACCTGGTCTACTGACGCCTGACAGGATGAATCTTTATCAGAGAGGAAAAAGAGTTCTAGCACAGGAGCTAGCAGGGCTCGTTGACAGAGCTTGAAACTAGCTTGGAAGGGGGAAAGGGACAAAAGCAGGCTCACCAGTGATGAGCTATGGGATGGTGTGCAAAAACTTGAGAAAATGAGCACTTATGGGCTGAAGAGGCAGAGGGGTGGCATTATATGTAATAGAAAAGTTAGAATATATGGAGCTCTCAGTTGGCAATGGCACAGTTGAGAGCCTCTGGGTAAGAATCAGGGAGCAAACAAATAATGTGGATGTCATGGTGGGAGTCCAGCCCGGATGATGACACCGATTAATTATTCTTTGAGGAACTAAGGGACACTTCCAAGCCAACTGCCCTTGTCCTTATAGGGAACTTCAGCTTGCCAGAAATTAACAGGGATCATCACACAACTGGTATAACCTGTTCCAGAAGATTCCTAAAATACCTGGATGACAACTTAATGAAACAGGTCCTAAGGGAGCTAACTTGGAAAGATGCCCTCCTTGATCTGCTGCTTGTCAACAAAGCAGATCTTGTGAGCTAAATGGAGATTGCTGGTCATCTTGGCCACAGCAACCACCAAGTGATCAAGTTTAAAATTTCTCTGTTGACAGGAGGAAAAGTGCCCCCAAAAAGACACAGTGAAGAATCCTTTTTGGATACCTGTTGTTCTTTGAACATCCTTTTATTTTCATTTTCTACATCTTCTTGCCTTCCTTTCCGTTAAGACAGAGAAAAAGAGAGAAAAAGAAAGCAACACATCTGTTGTGGTTTCACTGAACTCTGTGCCTAGTTGCAATCTAGAAGTTCTCTGCTGTTTGCCATGAAAATGGTGGGTATTACTCTGATTAATATGCCACTAGTTTCATAGATACGTAGCTGAATAGAATGTGAGAAGCTCAGGCAACTGTTTGCACAACACGGGCTATAGCTGGAATTCATTAGTACGGCACTAATAACTCAGAGCCTTATCAGAAAGAAAAACACATTGGAAACAGGATGGAAGCTGTTATCAGAGTACTTGTATGTTTTCACTCTGGGGTGAACACAAGAGTTTATGCCTCAGTTACTGAAGCTGATGTGCAAAAGCAAAGCAAAAAATAAGTCATAAATTCAGACATTTTTTCTAACTGATTATGAAAGTATATTAATATATTATTTTATTCTGCAAACCTATGCATCTTCCATTCACTCAGTGCAGGATCAGTGAACAAAATGGAACCTGATTATTGTGCTATTTGCCAAATTCCATTTTTATATTGAAGCTAGAATTCCATAAAATGAACAATTACTGATGATTCTCATGACAAGTAAAACAATTTCCTACAATACATATTTCTCTTAAAAGGTAAGTAGCAGAAAATAAAGGAAAGAAGGATTTTTCAAACAGTGACACAGCTAACTGTTGCATGCTCTCACTCTAAATGGCCCCTTTACTTTGACAGAAAAGCTACAGAAAAATGCACAGAGAACTAACTTACTAATGGATCCTTCTCACGATTTTTTTCTTTTTCTTCTTTTTAGTGCTCTTTGCTTATACAAGGCTAATGGGGAGAATTGGTGCCGCTGTGGCTGGATTGTCACTGGGACCATGTTAATTCAGTGAAAATGAAAGATGTTCTTTACAGATGCAAAAAGTTTGCTTGGGCTCTAGGGAAGAGACAAGCACTTGAAAGAGGTCCGTTAAAGACTACAAAATCTACCCAGGAAACCTACTGGACTGAAAATGATCAGAGGCCAAGGGGGCTGGGAGAAAGGTACTGCAAATGCTTGGCCAGTGTCTGCTCTTGCCTGCCACTGGACACAGGATACTAGCTGAGACCAAGTACTTGGGCTTTCCTTACTCAATCAAGATTTTAAAGAACAAAACTATTTCTGCCTCATAATTAGGCAGAAGATTAGAAAAAATCTGGATATCTCTAAGAAACATGTAAAGTAAGGTTATTTACCTAAAAATGTTAGCTAAACAAATTTTTACTCTGAAAAACTTACTAAGAGAGTCTTCCTCATCTCTGACTTTAAAATATATGCCTACAGGTCTGTAAGTCAGATCCCTCCTAACATATTTTCCTCTAGAAAGTTTCATGTATTTCTTTTGCTTTTGTCACAGAAATTCTAGAAGATAATTTATGCATTTACGGTGTGAAACAGTTAAACAGTGTACAGTTATATGAGCATTAACAACTAAAATTACAACATTCATTTTATTTATAACCTCTTCTAAAGCGTGTGAGTAGTCCAAATTGTAATGCTTTGCAAATGAATATGAATAGTCAGCAGTGAGACTGCGCTGTTACATCACACCCAGGGAATTATTATTTAGCATGTGCATAATATTTTCATCCTCAAAGACTTTCATGAGCAGCCACACATTCACCTCTGAAAGATGCCTCAAAGCCAAGAAGGTAAATATTACCATATCTGTTTCTAAACATGAAAGACTAAAAGACAGAAAGGGTAGGGAAGCTAAGTGTCTCACCCAAAGGCAATCAATAAAAGAAAGTCAGTATCAGAGACATAATTATAAGCTGAGCACACCTAATTATATCTAGAATATATTTAGAGAAGGAGCCTGAGGCCATGCAAGCCTACATGCTTTTGTCAGCATTTAAAACATGAGGTTGTGGTGACCTTTGGAAAAAAATAGAGAAAACTTCTGGGTAATATTATCCCTTAGTGCAGCATGCCTGATCCAAACACCTCTGTAACTCCTTTTAGCAATGTTTCCACCACTCCTTGCAGTATAAAGAACATGCAAAGAGTTATTCTGAGATCCCCGAGCACCTTTGCCCTATGAGTGAGTGGGATTTGTTGACAAAATAAAAACTTCTGCTGTCAGCAGTATGGATTCATCAGATCAGTTAATGATGGGGATCATGCTGGGCTGGACCTGATATTCCGAAAGCATACTGTGGGTGTGGATGCCACCTCTAATGCTCATGGTTTAACAGTAAGACTCCATTTTCTGATTCCTGCTCCCTTTATGCTGTCACTTCCATCATGTGGAATCTCTCTTGAAAATTCAGTCTTTATTTGAAGCTCACTCTTCCCCAGCTTTTTTCTGTCTGCCTCACAGAAAAAAAAAACTCTTTGCTCATGACTTCATGAAATGTGGCTTTGACTGTTCCTCATGATGAGGGTATTTGTCTCGTTATCTTAACACCTTTGTCACCACTTATGTCTAGTCCCTATTAACTTCCTCACACAATATTGTATGGGAGCTGTACACTCTTCACAGTCCTTCCACACAGCAACACAGTTCTACCTCATCTCTCACAAACTTCACTAACAAATTTTTGGAACTTTTTCTATGCCTTCTATGTCCAATTGCATCTGTGCAGTTCACATTGCCCCTCTCTCCTTTTTATACCCACTCTTCTACAGAACAGCTAAAAAAAATTCTTACTTTCTCCTCTACATCTCATTCCTTTCACCCAAACCCTTTGCATTCCAGCAAAACTTCCATCTCAGCACTCTTTCCCTGCTAACCAAAAGCTAAATACACCGAGGGTATTAGCATAATTGTGCAACTCAAATCACTGCAGTGAGGTGAAGGCTTGAGGTTTTGAAAAAAAAATTAACCCTATTCTGTTTTGCCTGAACCTCCCCCCATCCTCTTCCACCCACATAAGATTAACTCCCTGATGATTTAAATCCTTGGGTTTTACATCTATCAAGCAATAAAAGTTGCACTGTCGATGCTATAGAGCAGAGCGCTTGCCTTACCTCTACTCATATTTCTAGCAGTGACTGACCACACAAATAAGAGTTGTACCATTCTCTATAATTCTGTTCCTTCTAAATTATCATTCAGATGTGGTAGAATTCCGCACATCCAGTGAACTTGAGTGAAGGAAGGATCTTCTTGCTTTAGTGGATGAATATACAGAGCTTAGACACCTCTTTTCCACAGGCAAAAAAGGCAAGGATTACCAAGATGTGACAGCTTACTTATTCACATAAAAATACAAGATTTCAGGTTCCACTTCTTCTGTTTTTCTGTATTTGTGGTCAGCACAGAAAATGAACAACAGTGCACAAATATACAGGCAACCTCTTTAACCATTAGCAAGCCCATTTTAATTAAGTCATACTGGGGAGTTCGTGGAAAAAAAAGTACAAGGAAGAAGCAGGCTTAAAGGATTGAATTCCCTAGTCTTCAGAAGCAGTCTTTGGTTTTTTTTGGTTTCCCTATATTGTATAACTTTTTCTTTTTTAGCTAATGAAGAACAGTGCAGACTGGAAAGCTGAGCTTATCTCTGCTTTCAATGGAGAAACCTTGTCAGTAGAATTTGTCGATGATTGAAAGAAGTGAGCCCACAGAGACCCACTGGTGGTATTCTTTTCTGAGATGAATCTTTTCTGTTTGCAGATATTTAACTTAAAGGAATTCACTACTGAGAGACAGTCTGAATGGTTGAAAAACACTCTGCAACCCTTCAGAAATACACAGGAGACAGTATCTCTAGTACTATAAATGAACATATCATTCTCAACTTCAAAGGAACTAAGATGTTTTGAACCAGATGAAGACCCAATCCCATAGGAATTTCCTGTTGTGCCAGTGTTCGGTTGCTGTTTCATGCCTGGCTTCAGCTGATCTGGATCAAAAAGGTTCCTAGTCCCAGCTGCTTCTCACTGTCTTCTCTGAAGGTTATCCCCGCTGTTTCCCATGCTCTCCCTCTGATATGTGTACATAATTGTTCCCTAACCCAATTCAATCAAAATGAAACAGGTTAGGAAAAAAACCTACTATTTAAAGTGTGTGAGCTAACCTGGATCATTCTGACTGAACTGGGTCAGGGAAGTTATACCAACTGAGGGAAGGGAGACAATCTATTTGCTTGGCTTAGGAATAGTCAAAACAAGCCATAGGACTGCAGCTTTATGTGATTTACTCATAGACTGGCTTTGGATGGTATAACTTGGCCTGTGCTCTAAGAGATGTCTCACTGTGCACAGCCACCTTCCTTTTGATGTGGTTTCTGCATAACTGAAATGCCCCAGCAAATCCTCCTGAAACCATAATGGAAGGGCCAAGTGGGCATTTCATGTCTCCCAACATGCTGATGCCTTGGGAAGTTCTGCCACACACACTAAATACTGGCAAAACCCTTCAACTGAAACGGTTTAGAACAGCGCTGGGGGAAATTCAGAGCAGCAGCTAACATGTATGTCTTTTGAAATCAGCCCAATGGGGTTTTTTTTGGCAGATAGAGGCAGCCCTCTTCTATTTATTCAGAAGAGGAGAAAAGATTTGCTATCACCATCAGCATGCAAATGTTACTGCACCCTGTCTAACAGATTTAAGTATTCTTCAAGTGAAGACAGTTAATGTCGACATTTGCATTTAACAGAAAGAACAGTCTGTCAACTGCTCATTTTATGTAACAAGCTTGTACTCTGCCTGACCTTTTGTTGAGCAGAAGGGAAAACCATGGCAGACCCTGTGTGGCCTTGGATGTGACACACAGAAAGCTGGGCCTTTCCAGTGCTGGGGCTAATATTATTACTTCGAAACCTATACACTTCTTGGAAGAAAAACAAACAAGCAAACAAACCTCAAATGTTTTGGTTTGTTTGCTCTGTTACATAGAAAAATTCTTCACTACAACTCCTCTTCCTCAGTCCTCCATTATCCAGGTACAGGCAAGAGTACAAGAGTACAGCAAGCATTGTCCCAAAAAAACCCGACATTCTAGGAGCCATCTTGATAACAGCAAAGTTCACCCTGATGTCCCCATCTTTTTTATAGGCTCCCTGTAAGTACTGGAAGACTGTAATAAAGTCTTCCCAGAGTCTTCTCTTCTCCAGGCTGAACAGCCCCAAATCTCTCAGTCTGTCTTCGTAGGAGGGGTGCCCTCTGATCATCTTCATGGCCTCCTCTGTATTTGCTCCACAGGTCCGTGTCATTCTTATTCTGTGGGCCCCAGAGCTGGACACCGTACTCCAGATGGGATTTCACAAAAGCTGAAGAGAGGGACAGAATCACTTCCCTCAACACTTCTTTTGATGCAGCCCAGGATATGTTTGGCTTTCTGGGCTACAAGTGCACATTGCTGTCTCATACCCAGCTTTTCATCCACCAGTACCCCTAAATCCTTCTCAGCAGGACTGCTCTCAATCCCTGCATCCCTCAGCCTGTATTGCCTGGGTTGCCCCAGCGCAGGCGCAGTACCTTGCACTTAGCCTTGTTAAACCTCATGGGGCTCACATGAGCCCACTTCTCATGGTCTCAGGTGAATCAAGAGGCTGAACTAGATGCAACTCTAAACATCTAATACAGATGCCCAGAAAATACTACTAAACATTAAGGGCAGCTGCCAGTTAGTACTATTTGAAAATACTTGAGAGCCTTGGTTCACAATCCTTCTCAAATTCAGCACCTCTTCAGATGTGAGGGTTAAGCCCAGCTGATGGCAGTTTACACAGGTACAGCTCTGTGAGGAGCAGACACGCTCTTATTAATCTTTCCCGCAGAAAAAGGATGGACAGCTGCAGGCAATAACCTCTTTTGCCATTGTAGTTAAATGCATCAGAGACTGTGAATCAGAGCTCTCATTATTTTCCGCGTGAGTGTTCCCCATTTGTGCTCTGATGAAATGATGCATTCAACAGAAAACCAAATGAAGTGCTGAAACCATTAAACTCTTTAATAGCAGGAGACACTGCAACTTTTTGCCATTAATCTGCCATAATTGGTAACTGCTGTTAATGTCTTTCAAAATACATAATATTGAAATGTTATTACTGAAAATGCTACCGCGGAATTATATGGTGGGATGCACAATCTCATCTGCACCCAATTTTGCATTCCTGGCTGTGTTGTGAATTAATGTGAGTAAACTTAAAACAATCTGATGTGAAATTAAAGCTTAAATTCCAGAATTCTTGTGGGTTTTTTCCTGAAAATAAACTTTTCAAAATATAAGAGGGGTGAGGGGAAGGTCGCCTGTTTAACCAATGCAAAAACAAGAGTCTGCTTTTAGCTCCAAATTGACATGAATTGAAATTTCAAAGTTAATCACAACCCAAAACTTAGGAGTTCCAGTTTGTGCTTGAAATCATAGAAAAAAAATGATAGAAAAGATGACATATTTAAGTGGAAAGAGGATACAGTTTTCAGGTTACCTGATTGTAGGTCACACAAGCTGGACACACTTGTTTACCTCTGTCATTACATGCAATTTATTTAGACAGTCGAGAAGAGCAATATAATAAAAAATATAATAAAGAAAAGTGTTAACTGTTAAATATGCTGTGATTTTAGTTTTGTGAGATGGAAATATTGCTGACTATGCAAAAGAATTAAAAATTTCTGTCAACCTTATTACAAGCTGTTTTTCATATGTGTGACAAGAACTCAGATTAGTACATAGTGTGAGAAGTTAGTGAACACAGTCTCACTCTTATTCTAAATTGTGCACATCCTGATGCTTCCTTTCAAGATGATTTTTTAATGGCAAATTCAATTTTCTTCTTGCAGACAGAGTGGAAGTATCATTAACCATATTTTATCTATTTTACTTCATTCCCCAAGAAAATAAGACCACTCACAACTAATTATCCTGTAAAATCACATCCAGGTACAGAACCTGGCAGCTGTAGTGAAACTCTGGGAGATTACAATTTATAATTTTTATTTAAGGAAGCCTTTGGTATTCTTGGCACTGTTACAAAACAGAAAAAACTAGAAACATTCTCTGTCCTACGCAGTCTACAACCTATGGCTTATACTGTGCAATTTAAGACCAGCCTGAGCCTAGAGCAGTAGAGAACGGCACCATTTCCTGGACTGGGAGCGTGCCAGCTGCTACTCTCCTATCTGTGAAGATAAAGCTTGCACATCTGGTGTGCTAAGCCAGCTTTGCTCTTTCCTTTGACATAGTACCATTCCCAGAGATGCCGCAAAAATGTAGGATGCAGCAGAGCTTTGAAAGAGAACCATAGACACCTTGAGGTATGTGTTTTGCAGGTAGTCGTCAGGAACAGCAGACTGCTAGACTTGCAAAATGGCCAAGATTTTCTCTACTGTGTGCAGGACAGTCTAGGTTTGCTGCTGCTGGTACTATTGCCGAGAAAGGGGTCAAAGTGGGTGAAGCAATAGTTGCTGCAATGCAGAGCAACTCCAGTGCAACACCTTTTTTCCAAATCTCTCATTCCAGCAGCAGTGGTGGCCTGTCCCTGGCCTCCTGCCTTCTGAAGAACGAAACTTTTATTCTCCTAAACTGGTTCTGGAATGGAGACTACAATTTATGCAGTGCTGTGTAGACAACTCCATGTTAGGGCTAGATAAATGAATGTATTTAAATAATATAGCGCATTGTCTTGCAGAGATATTATCTTGGCTCCCAGAAGCATAAATTAATAGTTTTCCACTGGGGCAAGTTTGGATGATGTATCTTTCTGACGCGGCTATAACCGTGGCAGTTTTTGAGTCAGTTTATTTGCGGACAGTTTGGATATGCTGCACTGCCTGATGTAGATTAATCCTCTGTGATCTCCCTGCCCTCACAGCCTCAGTACCTGAGTAATGACCTACCCTAGGCAGGTCCTTAATTTGCTAGAGCAGCTCAGACACTGAATATACTGAGTAAGCAGATGGTTTACCCAACTCAGAATGTTTTAGATGTCATTTTATGATTTAAAAACTCTACTATGAGCATAACTCCAGCAACAGGCTACTCCTCGTAGGCATTTATAAAACTGTATGTAGAGGAAGAGGTAATGTATGTTGGTGGTCATGAGGCAGGAGTTCTACTATAGGTGGCCCTGGAGAATGTGGGAAGACAAACTGGGAGATCATGTGATACTTAGAAGTGACAAAAGACAGTGGAAGATTAGGCTGTGATAAAGGATTTGCACACAGAGTAAGGAATCTGCTGAGTATTCAGAACAGATTTGAGTGTAAGAAGAAAGGCTCAAGTTAGTGTAGAATTTGGATCTTTCAGAGAGGGAGAGAGGACATCTGCCCCTAATGGGGATGCAGCTACAGCTTTTCCACTCTATCAGAGAGGATTCTGAGAGACATTCTCTGGGCTTGTTTGCTGGGAAAGCAAACAGTGCCAAATAAGTCAAATTCATTTTGTGTATATTATTTTCCCTTCAAAGGTAGTTTTATGTTAAGTAATTTAAATAGGTTTTTTAGCAACAATTTCATAGAGACAGAAGAAATAGACTTGCTCAGGATATGTAGTATAATCATGTTTGTTTCCATTATTCCTACTGGAATACATGCTGACACATATTTTGGTTCTCTTGCCATATTTTCATTAAATTTTACTGTATTTATAGGAAGTCATAGTCAATACAAAAAACAAAGTGCCGTGTTTCACTCCCTGTGAGGACATGCCAACTTACTACACATAATAAGGTACTATGGCAGAGAGGTGTTCTGTCTCAGTTCCTAGATTCTCCAGTGACTCAGAGTGTCCAAGCTGGAACCTTCAGGAGTTCAACTTTTTCTGAAAGATGGGATTCACATAGTTGTCCCTAAAATTAACATAGCCTAAATTGTCCCTAAAATTGACTAAGTACTTTTCAAAATGTTCTTGGTCTTTATTTTCTCTGCTTTCAGAATGTTCTGCCTAAATGTTCTCTCATATAGGTGCCCTTCAGGATCCTCCCCACAATGAGCACACCAAAAAAATAGTATTCAAACAAATGCATTATTAGTATCACTGACTATGCTTTGGGCTGCCCTATATAGAATATCCCATTGGCCAGGCACTTATCCATAGATGTTTTATATTTCCCTTGCCTTGAGAACATTCAAACCTGGAGAGCTCCCAAGAAAAGAGCCATCAGACTGATATCACCTTTCATCCTTTTTAGCTGAAGCTAGAGTATTAAAGAAGAAAAAACATATAAATGTCAGGATGACAGAAGATGGGGAGTCAGAATCTGTAGCAGTTTGCTTCATATAATAAAATTCAATAAATCAGAGAAACAAACAACATTATTTAAGGAATTTTGATGTTGAAAATGTATTAGTATATGTAAAAATCGTAGTCCCATTAATTATGTAGCTGTCTCAGAGACACTATTGCAGAGCAGCAGAGATGGTGGTTACTTTCATGTATTTTTTCTCTTTCATAATGTAAATAGTACAGAAATTCACTGCTGAAATTATTATTAAATCATATGCTGATGAATGAGCACAAAACTATTAAGGCACATAATTTGCAGTGCACATGTCCACTGGAGTATTTAGCAATCCATGCAGATCTTATAATATGCCCTATGTGCTTTGATTTTCTCTGTTAGGTGATTGAAAAATATTCATTAAGAGATTTCTCTAATGAGCTGTGTTCAAGCATAAAATAGGCCACTCCTTTTATAATTTAAGTGTGTTTTTTGGAATATAAATATCCTCCAATTCCCTGTAGGTACCAACTTCAAATAGGGATTTTGTCTTAGCACAGATTTCAGGATCTTTGAAGGGTCTTTGAAGTATATAATTGGGTCCAAGCTGAAATGTGATGTCATTCATGCAAATACTGAAGTTCACACTGCTTATGGTTGGTAGAAAATATACACTTTATTTTTTTTTATATATATCCCCAAAATTATTTTAATAAATACTTAGGTAGAAAGTTGAGAGAATATTCACATTATAAAATGAGTACAACAACCCTGACTCTCCAGTCAGTTAATCCTGGATCCCATTCAAACAGTGACATCAGTCTTACTCTTTTTGTTTTCCATTAAGTTATTAAAGAGAAAGCTTTTTGTGCTTTAATTTATTCTGTTTTCATTTGTAAGACACTGAGAATGCTTAAGCACTGAAATAGGCAGCTTTTAAGAGTATACATGAAGGCCAAATATTATGAAAACTAAAATAGTGTTTTGTCATCAGACAGAAAAGCATAGACTGGAACCACCCTCAGAAATACAAAATTATATTGCTGTTGTGCCTGTCTGAAGTCTGTTAAAAGTGGCAGCCTTTGTAACGTGTCCTGAGAGTGTAACAGATCTGAATTTCTGGCCTCCTGGGGAGGTAAGCCTAGCAAAGGGCATTACTTGTCTGAAGTGGCATTTCTGAGCTGGATGAGCTACTATGATTCACTGTCCCTTGCAGAGTTGAACAGTGGCAGACCAAGAGCATTCTGCTTCAATTAAGTTAAATAGCTAGTTATGTGGTGAAGTGAGAGGACTGAAGCTCTTTTCCTTTCCTGTTTCCTCTTTAGTCATGACCAGATGATAGCTGATGCTAAATTGAAAACTCACTTCAGCTTCAAGCTCCACCACAGATATCCAAATAGACTTCAAGCTGAGTTGCTTCACTCATCACTACTTTGGTTTCCTCAAGTAGAGACAAAGGGGCCTTCTTCACATGTTGGGAAAAAAGAAACAAACAAAAAACCCCCACAAATAAAAACAAAAACTCGAAACAAACAAAAAAATCCCGAAACAAAACTCAGAGATGGAGAACGGAAGTTTAGCAGGTGTGACACTGGGTGATGATGCAGTATAAGCAAAACAACCAAAGAAACAAACAAGGCTTTGTAGCCTGCTATGTCTATCAATGGCTCCAGAGATAAGCACAGAACAAGGCTCACATCAGAAATAGACTTTAACTTTGGAATGAGAGGAAGCTAAAACCACTCCAGCTACTGAGCTATCTAACTGAGCTGAAGAGTCTGGTCTCAGGTTAAAGACTGATCTAGAGGGACAAGCACGTAAGGGCTCTGCTCCCACAGGAGTGCTCCAAGCATTAGGTTATAATTGCATTTCTTCATGCCTCATCTTCTTTTATCTCTGTGATCATTCACCTCCAGGTGCACATTCACATCCTCCTGAAATATGGGATGTATGAGTTCAAACTACTCTTCTGTTTAGAAGTCAGAGTAAGATGTCATCCTTCCCAAGCAAGCACCTGAGATGGTAGGCTTTATGGTAAAGGATAAAACTGCTGTCACGAAATTCAAGTCGGCCATTGCTATAGGTAGCCATCCAAATTAGACAGGAAAAAACACCACATATTTGTAATATATGCAAGGTATTATGATGATTGAAGTCCAACATCAAGATCAGCAACTTTCTTCTTTTTCTCAGCCAAAAGACTCTGGAGAAAATTCTGACACTGAGTGTATGGTCACATTATAATTTAATCACTTCTTCCTTTTTCTTTCCTGAAAAGTCATCCTGGAGGATGTCATTTGTGCTAAATTCTACACAATCAAAATCCCATTAGTTATACTGTCAAAATGAAATTCATTAAACTTCCCAATCAAATGTTGGCAATTGTTCTTCAATGTCATTGGTGTGGTCAGAATACTTTTTCAATTAATTTTCAGTAAGGAAAAATTTCAGGGTTGAGAGTGAGCAGTAATTTCTACTCCTGTAAGTCATATTTGTTTTTCATTACCTCAGTTTTATTGTAAAGGTTCAAAGACATGGTTTACAATTGCTGTAAAGTGGCATTCTATTCACAGAGACACATGAACACATCAGGTAATTAGACAAATCTTGACAGCCATAAATCATCTGTGCCTTCAAACCTGAAATCAGCATGAAAGCTTGTTTCTTGGACCAGAATTCAGAGAGACAAAACAGCCACTTTCAACATGATAACCAGCTCATTTGCTTTTGAAGACGCTTTTGATTACTGTCTTCTATTTTTCTCACATCATTGAAAACAAGCATGAATTCAATGCCCCTACCTTAAAAAAACCTGACAGCTTTACAGCCTGACTAATCCACAGCCATTTCCAAGATAACCAGAAATTTTTAAGATATAGTTTGCTGCAATAAATACCACAGTGACTGAACTTCTGCTTTTTCTTTAATTCTCATCATTCAGCCAGGGCTTTACAATTGTTGCGCTCAGTCCTGTGTGGCTTACCAACATCCATCATTCACTATGAAAAATTCAGTGTACTTCTTTAGCCACCATTCATCCTGGCACAACTTTTTGCTTTGAGCATACTCCATGAATAATCTACTTGGACCCAATCCTTCCTTTGAAAGGAGCTGGAAAATGCTAGTGAAATGGGTACTTCCAACTTAAGAGATTTAAATATTTCTTGAGCTTTTCCAGTGCTTCAGAAACCATGCTGAAAATAATATTCTACAAATATATGTCTGATAAAGAAACAATGGCATTTGACAGCATTATCACATAAGCCTTATATTACAAGTTCTAGACAGAGGGATAAAACTGTGTGGTGTCACTGGCCGAAGATGCCAAAAAAGACACAGCAGCCTTCCTTTTCTCCCTATTCTCTGCGGAAAATCTGTGTTTGAGGGCCCTTCTTCATTTCTACACCTAGAATAAAGAGAGATATGAACTCAAATCACTACTGATCAGCCACTGTCAGTTTATATTTCAATGGAAAGAAGCACATGCAATGGCAAGATTAGAACAATTCAGTCCTTCTGTGGTTGTAAGGATTTTATGTATATGTATTGGACCAATAGCTTGGGGTTAATACATGAAGAGTAGGTGAAACAAACATCTCCCAGTTCTCCCTACTTTTGATACCATACTGATTTACTGAAATGGTATGCCTCCATATTGGCTGAATATGGTTTATACTGTTTCTTCACCAAGCTTGAGAATCTCATCCATTTTTTGAGGCTTGCAAGTCTGGTTAGTCTTACTCTAGAAATGTATCAGTGTCTATGGCACTTTTACACATTTGTTTATTCTCCTCATCACTCAAAGACAGTTCATAAGACAAATGGACCTCCCAATGAGTTGTCAGAATTTATTGCTTACTACAGGAAGTGTACTTAGTTGTGCCTAAAAGCTGTCCAAGCTCTTCTGCTCAAGCCTACAGTGTTTCACAAGACCATCACCGTGTTTCTGCTTATTTTCTTTTGAAGATAGCTATTAATCTGCAACTGAGGAAGCAGTTACACAGAATCACAGAATCAAGGAATGCTAAAGGTTGGAAGGAACTGCAGTAATAAGTGTAAGCCATCTCCTACACAGCTAAATCAGGGCCAAGAGAACGTTCCTGAAGGTATGTGAAGGCCAGTGTTGAATCTGGACATGGGAACATCTCTTCAGTTTCATGTAGGCATGAAGGTCTGTTAGAGATGATCTGGTTGTCAAAGATCTTCGTGTGATGAATTCAGCATGAGCAGGGCTTGGTAGGAAGAGTCTAAATGGGAGAGAGGTAAGCTAAGGGATTCTCTGATCCAGACATGGGAGGGGTGTAATGGTTTGCATCTGTGTACATTCTATGGGCAGGAGCAGACCCCTTGGGAAAACACAAAAATTTTATTTGGGTATCAAGTAACTTCAGCTTCTGCAGGCTCTTTCCCTCTCCCCAGCTATGGACAGTTACCATACTGATGGGCAAACTGCATAAGGACTGTAGAGAGGCCGCAGCTGCAGTCAGCCTCACACTCCATCCATTGAATCTCACCAGCCAATGCCCCTGTTTATTGCTCCATGGAGAGAGTCAGGACTGCACAGTGTCCCCCTGCTGTTAGATAAGAAAGGTTTCTGTTGGGCTGACAGTGTAAAGGTAGTTTATGTACTGCAGCTATGTGTTGTGTGGATGCTATGTGATCTGAAATGACGTGGAAAATGCATTTTGCTTTTCAGATATGCTCTGGCATGTTCCAAAGCACATACAAACAGTCTCTTGCACACTGGAAGGCTTTTTGGCATACCACTTCAAGGAAACTTATCAAAGAAATACCTGTGGTAGATATGTCTCCAGGCAAATCCCCACAGCACACAGAATCAAAGTAATGACCATACCCTGCATTGCCATGTACTTTACCACCTTGGAACTCACAGTGTTTTAGGAACTCTTAGTTGTAACACTCCAGCAAGCCAGAGAAATATTCTCTACTTTGATAGATAAAGAAGCTGAAGCTCAATGAAGGCCCAGTGACTCACCAGTGTATCTAGGAGTATAAAATCTCCCTGAAGTAACTGAGATGAGAGTTACAAAGCAAACCTAACAGAATTTCCTATGTATATATAACATATGTCCTGTCAGTTACTTTCACCCAAAACAATGTTTCTCCTTTTGCCCTTTTTATTGTTGTCATTCATCCTGTACTTTCTCTGTACTAATTGTTCAATCCAGTCATTTGCCAGTTTTGTAATACATAATATTTTGCACCTAAGGAATCTCAGTTGTATTCACAGCTGAATCTCATTGAAGATAGCCTTACACAGGGCATTCCATAAATTCTTCAACTCTTCCATTGTGAGGAAGGCAAGTACACTGGGAAAATCCTTTTTAGGTAGCTTTCTGGTTCTTTCATATTCTGTGTGGTATTCTCCCTGAGTAGTCTACCAGTCTGACTGTTTTCAAAGAAATGCCATGCTATAAATCTATTTCATTTGCAGCTTCCTGAACACCTTTGTGGCTAGGGAGAATATAAAATCTGTACCTTGATTCATTAAAATTTCCCATGGCAGTCCAGCTTTGAAAAACTTTTTTTTAAAGGCTAGCACAATATATTAAGTGTCCAAAGAGTTCAATGCTGTTGCCTTTGGATACCACATAATATGGTTACCAAAATATGAGAAAGATATAGAACCAGAAATGCTGCACAGAAATGCACTAATTAGATCATTGCTTATTCAAGAGAAGAGATCTTTTATCTCCAGGAACTCAGGCAATTAGGTGAGGTCCATCACAGCACACCACAGGGGCAGTCAGTTGATACTAATGAGTTTTGTGCTGTAGTTGAGTAAACAACTGGTCATCACAGTCTCATTAAGGCTCTTCCTTTTCCATGTTTTCTCCCCAGATGCTGGGCTCTGTGGTCTGGTAATGTATTAAGGCCTTGTCATTACTTTTGTATCTGCACGTATCACTTCTGCTTGTTCCTTCTGGTCCCTGCCCACACTGTTTTGTCTGCAGTGTGGGACTGCTGCTGACCCTGCCCATTCAGCCCTCACCCCATCCACATCATTCTTTTCATATCCCAGCACAGCTTCCACTGAAAGCACAGACCTGCTTATAGATATTCCTCTTTCCTGAGCTTATTTTACCAGCATGAAAATTCCAGTTACAGAGAAGAACTCTATTGTTTCTGGTCAGAACAGCAGTAGTCACAACTGGATGAGTTTTAGTCTACTTTATAATGATCATTTACAACAAAGTATCAAATTTTTAAGTTACACTGACAGCACTGTAACTTAGAGATGTTCAAATACTGCAACATAACTAATTTTCATTATACCTCTCAATCATCTCGATTTTTTTGGTATGCCATTTAATATTTTATCATTATTCCAATAGAAGAATCTGCATACAAGAAATAACTAAAATCCTTATGTCTATCAGTTTTGACATTTGAATTTCGTAGATAATGAATCTCTGTGAAGATTTAAAGCAGATATACAAAGTAGTTTAAAAGCAAATATACAGAGTATTTTATGGACTCTGAGTCAGACTGTGCTCTCCGCAGCTGTAACTTTATATTAGAGTCAGTGACAACAGACATGTGATGTGAGAAGTTGTAAGAGGCCAGAACCTGAAAAGCAAAGCTGCTCAGGGAAATTTGTGTAGCACTCAAAGGCCACTCAGAGGGTGATGGAATCAGCCATTGAGCTGAAGTCTAAGACCTTGTCACATTGATTCAATATGACTCACATTTTATTTCCAAAGAAAACTAGACTATAGCAATATACTGGTTTATATACTTAATTTCTTAATCAGAATATTTCAACACAGCTTCCTTTATGTAAAAGAAGAATCCATCACTTAATCAGAGGTACCTATTGCCATTTGAGATGCACTGTCTACCAGCTGCTGCTCCAGATAGATCTACCACAGTCCTGTGTACAGTTAATATAACATAGGTAAATAGATGTAGTTACAAACATATGCATCAGATTCTTGTATTTAGGTGACTAAATCCCAGAACCAGTGATTGTCAATAACTGAGTTTAATGCCTGAATACATTTTAGAATCAAGGTTATCGTCTTTAGACTCCTCTTGCAATTAAAGATAAATATGATTCATCTTGGGTTTTCATCCTCCAGCTTATTCCATAACATCTTCCTTAAAACTTTTACTCCACCTTTTATATATACTGCTCACTCTGGTGCTTCTTGAGCTATAGTGTTTCATTGTTTCTAATCAAGAAAAAATTATTTTCATAAACAGGTATGTACAATATCTGTCTAGATAGATTTGCTTTGTGATTTGCTACCTTCAAAAAACAAAAACAAAAACAAAAACACCCCCCAAAACCAAAACAAAACCGAAACAAAACAAACAAACAAATAAACAAAAACCAACAAAAACAACAACAACAAAAAAACCCAAACCAAAACACAACAACAACAAAAAATTGAAACGCTTATTCCAGCAGAAAAGTGTTTTTAAAGTTGATGATGCTAGGAAAATGTGCTCTCATTCTGAGCAAGATCTATGCTTAGACTTATGCTGAATTCAGTTGCCTTGTATATATTTATATATACACATATGTAGGTGTATCCCATCTCAATCCGGGATAATTTTAAGACGCATTCAAAGCCTTAGCAATTTGCACTTAGTTATATGAAACAAGCTTTTTCTTGTCAAATTCTTTTCTTTCCCAACCTGTTCTTTCTTGAAGTAACCTATCCCTTTTCAAACAGAAGCCTGCCAGACCACAGACTGTTTTGTCACTGAGAGAACCCTGGGGTATCACTGAATAGTCACAAAGGATGTAACAATGCCCAAGAAGTAAATATGCTTTATTTAAGCATATTTAAGCAGCAGAACCTGTCTCATCTCTCAGCTAGAACATATTTCACTATAAGTGCAGAAAAACTTGAAAGGGTGGGAAAAGAAAATACTGCCTGTTTTAATGCCCTCTGAAATGGTAATTTGCCATGAAATTAACATTAAGGTAAAGAGCAAAGCTCATGAACTGCATGCAAAAAGTACTGAGCCACCAAATTTTTTTTAAAAATTTGAATTATACATTCTTTTTATGAAACATGGAGCTCAAAAGGTGAAGCAAAATTGTGAACTTTGAGTGCAGATTCAGGTCTTAGCTTAAGTTTCTTCTTTACCAGAAGCTTTTTAAATAATTAGAGAAGTCAGCCAGGGACTAGACCCATAAAGAGGGCTTTAGATTGACCCTTAGCCTTCTGTAACCCATGCTGGTTTTAACGTACACATTGTAGTGTCAAAGACAGAGTTAGGCCCAGTCTAGTGTATGTGGTTGTTTTTTTGCCAGAGACTGAGACCATCAATTAATTTTGCCCAGATAACCAAAAAGATATTATGGTAAGGATTTGTTTTTTCCTACTGAGCTGGGCTGCAAAAACCACTGACTTGGAAGTGAGATAGCCACATAGCTTTATCCATCCTTAGATAAATTATCTGAGTTTTAACACATCTTTTCCTGAAGAGTGACCAGGATTTGAGATTCAGTTTTTGAAATTCACTAAAGATAATTCCATTCTAATTTACACCAGGGTGAATAACACTATTGAGGATTCTGGCCTACAAACTAATGGCCAATATTTTCTCTGATACAAATACAACCCATTCTTCTGTTATGTAACTTGAACTGACTTTTAGCTTTGTTTTCCTTTGTGTTTTTTTGTTTTTCTCCTCTGCAACCCACCCCTCCCACCCCCCCATAGCTTTAACATCAAAACAAATAGGAGTTCTGGTCAATATAGATATTCCTGAGAGAGAGAAATTTAATGGAGGGGGTTAGCTAGTACCTAAACAAATGTTTCTCCTTCTCTTCTTTGTCTTTTGGATATTTTTGTTTTGCTTATGGTTTAAAAATGAACTCTTCTTCTCCAGTAGAAAAAGGCATTGTGCTCCTGTAATTTTCATGCTACATCTATGAGGCACAACCATTCTACTATATCCAGTCACCCTTAACCCAAGCACCAAAAATTAAAAATACAGCATCGTCTTGTCCATATGTGGAACGCAATGAGGAACAATCCAACTAGATGTTGAGAATATTAGTGTTACCATGGCAATAAACTTACACATTAATTTCAATAAATGTATTCCAGAAGGACATTTAGATTCTTTAGCTGACATAAAGGAAAATAGAGATACTTATCCAGTTACAGTTCAGATACTATTACAATCTCATGATATGCCTTGTTTGTCATGCAATGTCTAAATAGACATTGTAACACTGTATCAAATAACACTCTGTCATGCAACAGGGAATAAAACAGAACCCCGCTGTCTTTATCACAGAAGACGACTTACAAAGAAAAAAGGCATTTTACAGTGAATATTCAATCTATAAATATTCCTTAAAATGCCACTATTACTTTAGCTATACTTAAATTTCCAAAGTGATTTGCATGTTAAACTTGCTCCTAAGCATTTATAATGTTCTGAAAGATTCTATTTTCAGACTCAATGTCTCTGTGTTTTGCTTCAAATAAATAAAATAAAGCTTGCCTTCTTTACAACCTGTTTTCATTATAATACTTGTCTCCATGTTCATTTTTTCTCATTTCTGACCTGAGCTGTAGTGAGTGTAAGTACTATGACCTAAAATTACATTCAACAGCAAATCTTTGAGCAACAAAACTGTAAAGATGTGCAATGACCTTTAAAGATCATACACAATGAATTTTAAACACACCTGCAATGTTCTGTAAGCCACAAAAAAAGAACAGCTTTTATGAATAACTGTGCAGTAGTGGGTGTACTTCTGCAAAGGCAAAGCCTCTGACTCCAAATACTGTTACAATTCTCAAGCTGAAAAATAATTTTTATATATATACAGGAGGGAATACTTCCTATATTTCAGGATTAATACTCTATCCCCCATTCTGGTGCCTGAAGCTGCATTTTCTTCATCACATTGTTGGGCCTTGAGGGCAAATTGTACTGTACAGATCATCTCTATACAGTTAAATTGTATTTCTACTACCCACATCAGTATCTTTATCTTCTAATAAGACTTTCCAAAAAGCAGATTTATCTAGGTACATCTTCTTTTCAGAGTTAACTAGTGCATCTGGAGAGAGTGTAGGCTTTCAGGGACTGATGTGATGCTTCTTACCCTGGTGTCTCAGATACAAGATACAAACATTGTGTAATAGTTCACAGCATCTCCACTCTCCTGTTTGATTTACCCTGTGTATTGTTTGGAACAAGGAATAAGGGCCTGAATCTTCTTTTACAACCCCCTCTCAGGCCTGAGTAAGCCCTTTGTTATATCAAAAATATAGCACTGAAAAACATTTGAATAATTTTCTTTCCCCTTTTCATCTTTTTTTGCCAACCATTAATCATCATAGGTGTTAAGAGTAACTAATCATCAGTATGCAGTAAGTAATGCAGTGACATTTAAATGTGGTACGGAAGGGCCATGAAGTAAATGACTTTTGATTGTTAACATGATACAGTTATCTTCTCCTGTAATGTAATTTTTATAGTAGGCAATCAAACGCATTTTCTATAAAGTATAGCAATTGCTGCCTCTAAAAGTAATGTCGAAATCTCCATAGGGGTACCTTTTTCAGCATCAATCACCTTACACAACATATTTTCTGCTTTGTATTCTTCTCTTTTTACCTTTCTGGATAAGTGGAATTGTTTTGGAGTTGATGTCATAGGCCAGAATTTATACCTTTCTGCCTACATAACTTGGGAGTCTTCAAGTATCAAAGTCTATCAACATATTTTCAGAGCTCAGTGTGGAACACTGCCTTCACACAGAATTGCAAAACTGGAAATTATTCCTCTAATTAGATAACATATCAGTGTTCAATGTAACTCATGTGTGTTCTTAAGCCTTCTTGGTATGAAGAGAATAAAGCATTTTGCATTTCATTATCCAAGACTCCCACTCTGGGTTTATTCTTGAGCACACTATGATAATTGAAAGTAAGCAGATACAAGAATTTACAGGGTTCCCAAAACATAATTTTATTCTGTGTATCACAAACATATGCAGATCTAGAAAAAATAATAACACACCTGTCAGAATTCCCCCACTTCAGTTGCCTTCTCTTCAACACCCACTGGATATGTTTCCATGTCCTCTGAGAAATCCAGGATCCTTCATGGTTAATGTGCAAGCTCCCGCCATACTCATATCCCCCTTCACTTTCAAGCGAGGAACTTTATTTCTTCCTTGGCTTCTCTCACCTGCTATGGTGAACTACATGAGACTACAGTTTAGTGATGTGATGTAAACTTTGGGGAAGGAAAATTTGCTAATGGAAAACCGCCCTGAAATATATTTGATTACAATACCAGGGCATTTATAAAAGCATTGTATGAATAACTTCAGTGTGAGCTGCAAAACCTGAAATAGAGAAAGAAATGAAATCCATGTAGTTTATGCTGCACAAGGATGGTTTTAAATATAGCTGTAGACATGTATGATTTCATGTCCCTTCCCTGCTGTCCAGCATTCCTCTGTCAGCATTAGTTTTCCTCTTGTATACCACTTTTGAATTATGGTAGCTATCAATGGCAACTGTTCTCCCCTTGAAGAAATCCAGCAGCCTCACGTGCTGGTTTGCTGCAGAACAGTCAGAGAAAGATATTTTTTTCTTGAATTAATCCATCTCAAACCAAAGAGTTTTCTTTGACCTACATCACCCACCCTTTGGATATTGCCCTGGTACACAAGCAGAAAAAAATCCCATATTCAGCCAAGGCTCAATCTGAACATGCCACACGTGGGTAGTCCTAAATTCACATCAGTGTTTTAATCTACATTTAGACATATTCCACAGATTCTTATGTGTAGATTAGCATATGTTTATAGTTTTTAAATCCCTTAACCCAGCAGTTTCTTCTGAGAAATTAAACAGTAGCTGTTTTTATCCCAACAAACATAGACAATGACTGTTTGCTTATTTATCACAAGATTTACCACAGGATCTCTTAATAACCACATTTCATTTATTGTTTTGAAGAACAGTAAAGAAGGGTAGCCCTCTTATATGCTGTTCCAAAAATTTTCATAATACACTCAGAACATTTACATTCACACCTTTGCTATCAAGCACTACCATATGCTTTTTCATACACATCAGCATTTTCCATCTGTTTCTGCTAAAGACAGCCCTTTCTTTTAAGAAATTAATAAATAATGTGAAACCCTGCACTTGATTTAGAATATCTGTTAGAAAATAATTTGCTTTTGAGGATGAAAGTGGTCATTCATTACTTTCACCTGGGTCTGTTGAATACTAAATATTTTTCAAACGCCTATAATGTATACTCTTGCTCCTTTTTATGCCAATGAGATAACTCTTTTTGCCCCTTTCTTTAATGTTTTCACATAGTGAGAGGACAGCTGAGGTTGGAAAGGGTATCTGGAGGTCATCTGATCCAAACTCCCTGCTCAAGCAGGGTCACCTAGAGCAGGTTGCCCAAGACAGTGTCCAGATGGCTTTTGAGTATCTCAAACGAGGGAGATTCCACAGCCTTTCTGGGCAACCTGTGCCAGTGCTCAGTCATGGAGTTCTGGACACCCAGGTCCTTTTCTGCAAAGCCAATTTCCAGCCAGCAGCTCCCAGCATGTACTAGTGTCTGATTTTGTTCTTCCTCAGATGCAGGACTCTGCATTTTCCCTTGCTGAACTTTAAGAGGTCTCTTTCAAACCATTTCTCCAGCCCACTGAGATAACTCTGAATGACAGCATGACCTTCCAGTGTATCAGGCAGTTCTCCCTGTTTTGCACCATAAACAAAACTGTTTACGTCTGTCCCATCATCCAGATCATTGATGAAAATGTTGAGAAGTATTGCACCCCTTATCATCACATGAAGTATGTTACTAGTTGTTGTCTTCCAGGTAGATTTCATACCACTGATACCCTCTGAGCCCAGATATTTGAGCAGTATTCAGTCATGTCACTGTCAGCTCATTCTGTCCATGTGTCATCAGCTTTTCCAAGGGAATCTTATGGAAGATGGTGTTGAAAGCATATTGAAGTCAAGGTAGACAATATCCACTGCTCTGCACTCATTTAGCGAGCCAGCTGTTTTACCACAGATACTTATTGGGTTGATTTGAGTATTTTGATTGAGTCATCAACAGGGAATGGCTCTGCAAGGGCTAACAGAGCAGTGTCTCAGGTTGAAGCTATTTCAGGGCTTCTGAAGTACTGAAGATTTAGAAAAGATCAAAGTTCTAGAAATAGCTGAGCTTGAGTACTTACAAGGGAGTATGTTAGTGTGTGTCCAAAAGCCTTTACAAGCATTTAGAAGCATGAATACAGTGGTACAAGAAGGGACAAATCTGTAATTTTCTTTTACTGACCAAAACAAGGTCTGAAGAAGGAAAATTGCAGACTTCTTCCTCTTCAGTTACAACGATGAAGATGCTGAATTAGATGGACATCTAATTCTGTTAGCCAACAGTAGGGCTGATTCTAGAGGGAAGTTATCCTAAATCAACATAGTAAGTTGTTTAGTAAGATAACTTAGGGTTTCTGAACTGACAGGAAAGCCCTGCCTGAACTAACACTACCCCTGCTAAAAGAAATCTACTACACAAAAAAAAAAAAAAATCAGCTGGATCCTAGAAAATACCTGTCTCCAAAGAAATGTGAAGGGACTGAGACTGCTCTGCCTGTCTATCTAGGTTAGGTCAAGAGCAGGTACGTAGAGGTGGCTGTGTGTTTCTAACTCATTACAGATTAATTTTCCAAATCTGGAAATCTTTTTCTATTTCTCCATTTCAGTTTACCACAGATTAAAAATTTTTTGCTACCAGAAAATAAGAATCGTAATTGCCACCTTTGGCACCATTTTGTATCAAATTGCATACTGAATTATAATTACTTCATATGTTAGACATAAAATTCTTTGCAGGCAGTATAGCATTATCTAGGTTGAATTGCTCAGGGAGTCATCTGGCAGCAATGGGAAAAATTATAAAAATAACAGGGTTTCATGTGTTTCTATTGTTATGTCAAAAACAGTCAGCTTCCCTTTCAGAAAATATATGTTGACTTCTTACTGGCTTCTATTGATTTTATTAAAAAAAAATCCAGTGAGAGATTTTTAAGGTTTTTTTATGCTTTTACTTAATCTTCCACATTGTTATATTCTACTTCAAAACTGGTTAAGAACAGAAGACATGCTTGTACTAAGGGAATATAATCTCATTGACAGGAAAGATTTACAGCATCATCTGTGGTAGTTTTATACTAAAAGGTAATTAGAGACAGGTTGAAAACTGTCATTTAACATCTCTTTTTTTAGTAAACATGCCTATTCTGTATGATGAAAGACAGCCCAGCTACTAGAAACACAACTCAAAAATAGGTCACTGGTGGATTACTGTAATGCTGTGGAGAGCACAGGTTTGCAAATGTCAGTCTTTATGGGTCCTTTGAGAGGCTAGCATGATTTTACTGAGCCAAAATGGATACACAGATTTTCTCAATTCAATGTTTTATAGCAAACATACCAAGAAATACAGCAGCAGTTAATTGGAGTGATTAAAGTCCATGAGTTTAATATAATGAAATTACAGTTTCTTTCACTGTTGTCTTTCACTGGTTTTGGCTGAATTCTGGTACAAGAACTGAACAAAGATGCATATGAACTATTACGCATATACATTAAAATTTTCAGATTGAAGATGGTTTGCCTAATTGTTCTTTTATTTACTTTCCATAGATACTGTTTCAAACAGGAATGATCAATTAAGCAATGGATTTCTAGTAAAACATTTACAAATAAATGTATGTTTTTTCCCCTTGTGAAGAAAGCTTTTTCCATGTTTTACTTATCCAGCTTGGGGAAGAAAGGATCATCATGTGATCGACATGTTCTAGCACAGTTCAGATTTTGAATACTCCTGCCAGTGGTCTACATATAAAAATTACTTACAAGAAGTATCTGGTGAATAAATTTGAATTGCAAAAATCTGAAATTGCAAAAAAATGAAAAAAGCTAAAATAAGCAAATTATTAACTGAGTATTAGCTACTTAGATTTATCTGAGATATTTTTGTGAGTAATTCTCAATAGAAATACAATTCACTCTCTGTAGATATCACAGATTGTCACTGGAAAAAGTCAGTAGTTTCAGATAGTTAAATAATGACATCTATTGCTTTCCTAACAAACCACATGTGTGTAAATAAAACTTAAGTCTTGTTGAGCTGTTTTAGTTGCTTATAACTTTGTTATGAGGATGATCACTTTTAAAGAAGTCAATATTTGTATTGAGGTAAATAATTACTTATTAGATCCTTTTCTACAATAAAATTCCTTTATTTCTGCAAGCCCAGGCAGGCTATCCTGATAAACAGCACACACGTAACTTGCCTGAGCAGCTTTCTTATTTTGTTTTTATAGAGTGATCAAAAGGCGTTCCTGGGTTGGGCTGGTTGTGTTTCAGCGTGTCTCGTATAAAGAGTTGACTTCTGTCTTATGTAATGTGCTTGATTCATTCTTTTTCTCCAACATGCAAATCTTGCAATACCACACAGTAAACCATCTAATCAAAATTAGTATTTCATATCTTAACTTGTATAGCATAACATGTTACACCTGTGGCATTTTTATGAACTATTTGAAAATCCTTACTGGCCACTATGACAGAAAACATATTTCTTCTTTGAAAACTGACCCAGTTTCATCTGGAATAGGGCTCATTTTCTTCTTAGTAGCTAGTACAGTGCTGTACTTAGGACTTATTATGAGAATAATGTTAATAACACACTGATGTTTTGGTTGTTGCTAAGTAGTGCTTACCGAAAGTCAAGGACTTTTGAGTTTCCTGTGCTCCACCAGTGAGAAGCTGCATAAGAAGATGGTACGGAGCATGGCCAGGACATAGTCTAAATGAACTTCTGTTAGCTCTAATTGTCAAGAGCTTGGAGGTCAAATAATGTGCTCAAACTTCGGTGCCTATAGTCATCTGAGACTCTCTAGGGTGTATGAGGGTATATGTATTTAGCTTGGCAGATGTGACACAGGATCTACGGGAAACTCTCTGGAGTGGCAGCTAAGAGCTAGGCAGGGTATCTCTGGGCAACTCAGATGGCATTACATCCCCACATGGAAACAGTACAACCAAGATACTGACTTTCAAACATATACAAATAAATATGTGGGAAGAACCTCATCCTAACTGTGATTGCTGATTTGAGTCCATCGTTTGGTTTTACATCATTTTGTGGCACCTAACACTTGCACAGGGTAAAAACATTAGCTTAGCAAACTACATTGACTGACTGTTGGGTTGTAGGGAATCTCTAAGGCCTTGGTGAAGCCTGTGGCAGCCTGGACACCATCATGCTCTAATGTTGTGAGTTGCTTGCATCCTCTCAGAAAACAAAATCTTTAAAGATGTTTCTTTAATGGTCAACAACTCCTGGTGCCAGTGCCACTAAAACCATTAAAACTTGTATTGGATGCATTTAATATGTAGCACCTACAGCTCAAGACTGATACCACATGTAAAAGGTTTATATATTTGACCTTTTTCTATTTATTTTTTTGGTTTTGGTTTTTTTTAATTAAACAAGACTGGTTCCCTTTTCAATCTTCAGATGTCTCAAATTGGATTGTAAGGAGGAACAGAGAAATGGAGTTGATGTGGACTTCCTGGCCTGCTGCAGCAGTTTTTGTTGCAGTCATGAAGTATGTGTATGTGACATACATGAAGAAAAGAGACTGTTCCGTTACCTTGAATTGTAATGCACGAGGGAAGAGTTGTTGCATTGTCCCAGAAAAAAAAAACAACTTCAGCTGATAATTGCACTGGTCATCTTGCTCTTTTAGGAATAGAACTTGAATGGTTTGCAGAGCCTCTGCATAAAATCCATGTTCACAGGTTCTCACAGTTGCCACTCCCCTTAATTCTAGCTATCTTCTTCCTTCTCTCTCCCACACACCTTCTCACCTTACAGCCTAAGTTTTTAGCTGTTAAAAAGAACAAACATATATATGTAACCACATTAGCAGAACCAGAAGTTATCATCAAGTAAGGAAAAAAGTATTTTCTCTGTTTCAGTTCATGTGTGATTATTCTTATAGGCAGTGAAGAACAAGAAGAGGTAATGTGTTGGAGACTATTAGATTTGGAAAGTGTTTTTCAGTTTTCAGGTAGGTTACATATCAAGTGGTTTCCCTTTTCATTTTGGGTAAAAGTAGAGATTTAAACACTATATAACACATATGCTACAGTGGGTAGGTCACAGGAATTCTGTAATTGTAGAAGCTCAACTAACTTTTTTCCCAATTAATTTTTAAAGCTTTTCAACAACCGTTGCTGGCTTGTAAATTTTTATTTGCTCTACCCTGCATGTAAAACCTGCAATATATGTAGACACTCTGACATACTAGGCTTACTTCCCATCTCATCTGAATGAGTCTCATGCCAGTGGTTTTGGTGATCTTATCCTTGTTTCAGGCCAATGATGAACAGAAATCAAGCCTTTATATACAGGATATTTGAATGAAAATTAACAGCTAATTACTTTCTAGTACTTTTGCCTTCCCACTGATTGCAGTGACAGCAGAGCTGATGAACGTCTTGTTCAGTTAAACCTGCAGCAAAGCTAGAAAACTCTGTGGCAGGTAGAAATGGAGCTCTGATGTAAGACCTGGCCCAGCTCTTTCCTCCTGCAAACCTGAGTTACAGTCCTCAGGCACAGAGCTTAAAAACAAAATGTTTCTATTTTGGTGTTTTGTTATAATTACTCAGGTTTAAACACATTAGCCTAATTTCCTTATCTATATTGATAAATGTGTTTCCTGATATGCAGGTATTATTCTAAATAAAAATCCTTTCCTCCCCACCCAGTCTCCCCATCCTGTTGTTTATTTTAATGTAAAATAACAGTAAAACATTCCTTTTCTAAAAAAGCATCTCTAGGATGCTAATTTTCTTTTTATGTTTGCATTTCTTTACTAGCACTAAAATTTGTTAAAAATAATACAAACATTCATCTTTCAGCATCTTTTCACAAAAAGCCCGTGAGAAAGGCAAGGATCTCAATTTTCAAAGAAAAGACAGATTTTCATAAAGTCATTGCTTAGCACTGCTGCTTACTGACCCCTTACAGAAAGCCTCTGTTTAAGTTCAATCCATGAAACATGCTTTGGGAAATTGTAGTGGCTTCAATTAAATTTTACCTGTATGGAACACCTGAAGTAGGACATCTAAATTACTTTCTAGAGGTTTATTTCCAAAGAATCTGCTTTTTGTACCACTACCTAAAAAAAATCTATTTTTGACATCAAAGCAGTAATTTTTTTTCAAGACTTTTTTTTCAGTTTAGGAAAGTGTGGCTGTCATGTGAATCTGCATTCTTCGTATCGTATCCTTCACTTTGCACCTGAAAAACTGCTAGAAATTCCAATTGTTGCCAGGTCATATTAGTGTTGTTGACACTTGGGAAACACCGTGTAATGTGATTCTTGTCTTAGGGCTCAGTTCAGCCACAGAAAATATTTCAGACATGTCTAAATATATGAAAGTAAGAATGTATGATTTTGTAGGCATAAGTGTGCTTGAAGGATTGCTTTTTTTGCAAGTTGGGAACAATTCTGTGCATGAAGTAGGAGATATTTCCTCTTCTCTAAGAAATGAGGGAAAAAGTTACCTGCTACAAAGCTGAAGTCCCAGACTTTTTAAAAAATCAGATTTTTCTTTTCAATAAACAGATTTGGGATGCCAAATTTGGTGAAGGACAGTTTTATCCCACCGGGACAGTTTCTCAGCCCAGCCAAATTCTAATCTGGGGGTAGAAGTTTTCCCTGAAATCACTCACCAAGACGACCAGTGAGCCAACAGGCTCATTTAATTCAGTTTTGGTGCATATCCATGAGACAATTTCCCAGCACAGAAAGGGAAATAACCACCAGCAGTTGCAGAAAGTCAGAGGCTATGTGGCTTTTGGAGTAGCAGGGAGAAGTTAAATAGACTGGGAGTTGGCTGCAGAAAGAGGGATCAGTGTCTTGGATATTGGGATGAAAGGCTCAGAGCTGGCACAAGAAACTATATGTTTCTGGCAAAGGGGGCTATAACAGGCATGAAAGAGCCTTGTGGGTGGCCCAATAAAAAGGGGGGGCTACAGGTGGGTCTGAAGGAGCCTGGCAGAAGAGGGTTCCTGGCTGTTAAATTTTCCGGTCTGTGTATGCTTGTAGCAAGGCAATGATCTACAGGCTGGACAAACTCCATGTCTACACCCACGATGCATTGGGGCCTGAATGAAGCATGGTGATCTTACATTGGTTGGTAACCACTTGTACACACAGAACATGAACAGAATTTCCCCCAGAAACAAAGGCTGAGAAAGGGTACCTTCATTACAGCAGGATCAAGTGAACATGAAGAATTCTTGAGAAAGGTTTATTTAAACACATCTGTAATCCTCTAGGTACTAAGCTTGGTCCATAGACTATCTTTTCTGATTCTTTACTCACCTTAAAATGCTAAAGTATTTCCAAATATAAAAAAATAAACATAGCAAATTAACATATTCACTTGTTGCCCTACCCCCTGTGGACTTGGAGTACAAAACAGAATTATTCTGCTAACAACACAAATCAAAACGAAGAACTGTTACAGGATTGGAAGGTTTTTCACGTCCTTTGTCCCTTGTTTAGTTTGCTTATATATATGCTAAATATAATCATATATTTCCAAAGTTTTTATGGGTCCTGTTTTGTAAAACTCTTTTTTTCCTGGCTTTCTCTGATTTTCTTCAAGTCCATCTTTCTTAAAATATGATGGTCCAACTAAATGCAGTACCCCAGGTAAGTCCTCACAGAACAGTGACCCTTGGACAACACAAAATGACATGTCTTTTTAGAACCGCATGACACATGATTTAGCCTGTGAAGACTTCTAATTTCTAGGCCCTTTCCATGTTATTGCTGCCAATCAGTTAATGCTCTTTTCTGCGTGACCCCCCCCCCAAAAGCAGTATACTGAATTTCACCTTTCTTGAAATTCACTTTTTCACATTGAATGATTCTTCAGCTGGTTAAGATCATTTTCAGTGAACCTTGCCTACCATCTTCATTCACTCAATTTTTAATGACAGTTATTTCCAAACGATTTAAAAATTATTCATGCAAACAATTAAAACATACTAAAGAATACTGAGCACAGGATAGAACCCTAGGGAATAGGACATAATAAGAAATGCTTGACAAATAGCTCTGGAACAGATGTGTGCTTTTAGCTGTGAACCTGTCAAAACTGTCATCTATACATGACTCCTTGAGAGAGTGTCATGTTGGAGAGATCTCAAAGGCCAAAAGTCAAGGTACATCCTGCTGCTGCCCCTTTCTCTCTATGTTATGTGATTTTCTCTGCACAAAAAAGAAATTGCAATGGATTAATATGTTTAATTCTGGAAAAATCAGTTTTCTTTTTTCTTATTACCTAATTATCCTTCAAGTACTTAAAAGCTGCTTTTAATAATTTGTTCCTGATTTTTCCAGGCTATCAAAATGGCATGTTTTCATAATTTTATGCTACCCTTTTCAAAACTGGAAATCTCTTTGTCATCAGGTTCCCTTGGCTGCCATGATCTCTGGAAGAAAATCACTGCAGGGTTGGGAGCTGTTCTAATACTCCATCAGAACCTCCCAGATTTGAGAATATCTCAAATATTCTCAAAGGTTTTTGAGCCTGGGTTTTTACATCTTCTTTTTCTTTTTTATTATTTTAATCACATAGAAGAAATAATTTTTTGTGATATTTGAAATTAAAAAGACTATGAATTTTTCTGCTCATTACTTCCTTCCCTTTCTGGGTAAGTACTGGACTCATTCTTGTCATTTACTCCTAAGATACAATTAGAAGGTTTTCTTCTTGTATGTTTTCTCGTGTTAGGCACCTAAACTTAAGCATTCCATTGTATGCTCTCAATCAGTTGATTTTTTAATAATAAAACTATAACAGTAGTAATGTGTCTCAACTAGCTCAGGCTCCTGGTCCTATTGCATCATTACAGCTTGCTTCTACTTTCATTTGTCCCCAGGAACTTTCAGCAGATCGGCCCCTGGTTTCCTGGGGGCCAACACATTAAACCCAGGCATTTTAGATGTATCACATTCTTATAGACATGTTTTCAGCCTTTACTATTTAGTTGATTGCTCATGAAGGTCAGGAGAACAAGAGATTCTTGTGTCATAAGAAGGTGGTATCATAGATTATGGTGATTAATCATCAAAAAAATCATTAGCATAATAAAAATGAAAATCAAAAGTGTGAGCTGCTTTGCAACTTGTTCCTTTAATGAAAAGAGAACTCCAGCTATGTTGAACATCTTTTGGCACACACTTGAGAATTACTTTCACTGTAAGCTAAAGTAACTTCCTGCACAGTGAACTGGTCTTCTTTCTCTTCTGTTGAGATTCCCATGCCCATGAGGAAGGAAAGCTGAGTGCCTTTTGTATTTTTCTGTGCCCTGAACAGAAAGCCTAAGGTCTTGCCTGGCATAAAGGAACTGAAATAAGTAGACAGTGTATGCAACAGTGGCCTCTGGGAATGGTTTCAGGACTTTGTATTTCCTAGTTATTTTGTGCTTTTTTTGTCAAAGGGTAAACATTTCAAGCATTATTCAGAACGGATTTAGGAGGTGTTTTCTTTAAGTTCTGCTGAATACAAATGCGTGGAGGGAAAGGAAAATCAAGCATTCTGACTTGGTTTTGCGTTTTTGTTCACTGGTTACACTGAGATCTTTGAGGAGAAGGATTGTATAGATGTGTAGGGTAATCCAGTTCCCCTCTTCCTGAGTAGGGCTATCTCAAGTCTACTAACGGAGAGAAAAGAAAAATTCTGGTGGGTGAGGAGCCGTGATAAAATCTGAGGTGGCACTACTACCAAGGCCGGTATGCTAGCGACATTGCTGCAGCTGAGAGAAGACACTGAGTACTTTCCAGGAGATGGTATTACAGAAATGTGTGGTATATTTTAGCAGTGCAATACCAGCATATAATCTCAGAGTGTAGAGTAAATTCACTTTCCTGAAAAAAGGATCTACTTTACATGTAGGTGAAGAGATGTAGCTCCTTAAAAGTAGAAATTGAGATAGAAGCCATCTGCTTCTGGATGTTCACAGTGACAATATGTATACACATAAATGTTTGTAATTTAAAAAAACCCAGGTAATTACTAGAGCCATGACATGCCCCAGTACACAGAATCTACATGAAGCCAGAAGAAAACAATTTGACCCCAATAGAGTGAAGCCTCCCCAAAGGACTGCTGGAAGTGACATTTTCCAGACTAGTGATTCTTGCAGTACATGGCAGCAGATGGCCAGCCAGCACCCTGGGATATGACTGACTGTAGACTTTGTTCCATTATTATAAAGACTCAAAATTTAAAATATATGTGTTTTTACAAACTTGTGAGACTGCTTATATGGGAGGTGAGTAAGAGGGGAAAAAATGTTTCCTTACAAGATATTGTGCTCTCTAGAGAGACCAAGAACTTCAGGCTTGGTTATGCTAAGTAACCTGCTGAGCCCCTATGTCTTGATTAGGTTGAAAAACACTGAATGTTCTTATTAAGGTCACTATCTTTCTTCAATGTGCCCACAGTGTAGTTTGGGTAGTGAAAGAAATAGTAACCCTAGAGAGCTGTGTTCCTCATGGCACACTGTCCCCAGGAGAATAGAGACTGCCTTCTTTTGTGACTGGGCATTTTGGTACCCTGGCATTCACTCCTGTTGAGCATTATTCCACTAATCTGTTATTATGGATTTGGCCTAATTCTATGTGATACAGAAGCATGTGCTTTTTTGTAAACATGTGAACCACTATGCTGACTGCACTAAAATTACTTTTTGATAACTGGTCCCAGGACAACAATTCTATTTCAAATCATTGCTCCAGATATTTTTATAATCATATTGTCTCATGGTTCACAAAGTTTTAGGTGATAAAGTGGAGGCAGGCACAAGAAGTTGTGCAGCTAATGACTTTAAATACATGAGGTCCAGGTATAAATCCCTGTCCTCTGTCTCAGTATGATCTATGATGTTTTAGGGAAGACTTTTCAAGATAGGACAGCTATTTCTTGGTAGATGTCAGCTACATAAGTGTTGGAGACTGGTATGAAACCTTCTTGACATTAACTCTATGAAAATAAAATAAATACTGCAAGGGAGCACTACTCTTCTTGGGCTTAAAATTAAGTACATGCTTAAGAACTTCACTTACCTGGAGCTTGTAAACAAGAGTCCTGAAAACCCAAACTAACAGCAAATGGGAGTAAACTACTTAATGACAGAGCTTCAATACAAAATGTAGCATTGATAGATAAGGATGAGTTTGGTGTAAAGGATGTAAATACATTTAATTCTTTTTATAACATTTGTATGTTTGTATCATAGGCTTGAAATGTTGCAGCAACCTTGGAAAACTTGGAACAATTTTAGGGATGTCCCCAGGAAAGTAATGAATTCCTAATTTACATAGAAATGGACAGAGGTAAGGAGAGAGGAAGACCCTGCTGCTATGCATGACTTCTGAATTTTGCAATTCTTCTCCAGAAGTCAGTGGAGACAGATGCGACACTTGAAAGCTTTGTCAGAGGTGAGTTAGAATAATGCTTTGCTGTTTTGATTTTTACCTTTGCCATTTTGTTTACAACCTTGATATTAGGAATTTAAGATTTTCTTTTGCTTGAATAAGCTTGCATCAATTTTCCCCATCGTTTTTTCAGTGCTAGAGTTGAGGCCAAGGGAAGCTGACAAATTCAGCTCACATTCTGTCTCTGGAGGTAAAGTATGCAAGCATCAGTCTAGTGCTCCCCCCATGAGGTACACCCTGACATGGTGCTAAATCCTCTCAGCCAGGCTGGAAGGGTCAGCTGGGGCCTGGGAGTGCCAAGCACTGTATTGAGAAATTTGTTCCTGGCAGACACAGAAAACACCCCTTCTTCCAGGATCAGGTAACAAAGAAAGACCCCTCACAGCAAATCCCTGGGGAACCTTTCAAATCAGTCCATGGCTTCAAGGGGAAATGCAGCAGCTTCCAGCTCAGGAGAGAGGACTGAAACTAAATTAACCAAGACAAAATGTTTGACTGGATTGATTTGTGAGATTGTGTTCAAAAAAAATATTCACAAACCCTTTCTGCAAAGGTGCTACTACTGTAAAATATGCAACAGTGTGTTAGTGTTTTCATTATAATTATGAAAAGAGGCAGCTCGTTTAGTCTAATAATTTCCAGGGAATCAGTTCTCTGGTCAATCCTCTGACCTATGATCCCTGCTGTAAAACACTAGTTTGTTCCAGCTATGCTGAAAGGTAATGCAAGGTATCTAGTAGTTTGCTCACTCCAGTAGACATTTAAACCATGCTGTTGTCTTTATCACTTCAGTCTGTAAGGCTTCTCTATGTGCTCATGCCTCAGGAAAGTCAATGGGGAAACTACTTGAAAGTCTGCTTATAGCCCAGATCCAGGCTTTGGAATAGGTCATTAATACTCACAAGCAGGCCACCAGGGTATAATGTTTTCATGGAGATTTGATGGAGACCATAAAAATATGTATTGCAAATGCTAAAGTGTCTGTTACTTGACACTCATGCCTAGATTCAGCTTCTTTTCTCCAGATACGTCCAAGCTAGACAATAGACCTGACTGTACTCAGTTCTGAAGATCAAGATTGACTGTCATATCCTTCTCCCCTTCCCCACATAATCCTCTCCCACTTATGAGCCGTTCAGCAGAGGTCTATGCATTTTTCTAAAATATAAAATACCCCATATAATTTCTTTGCCTAATAAGTATAGGACAGTGTGTTTGTGAAATGCCACATTTTTTTGTGAAATGTCTTCTCTGTTCCACATGCGCAGGGCCAGGAGTTGGACTTTGATGATCCAGTGGGTTCCCTCCAACCCAGAATATTCTCGGATTCTGCGATAAAAAGCTCAACCCAACCACAAGGCTGCTTGTGTGATAAGATGGAGTAGGTAAGAATCATGACAACTGAAGAATAAAAGTAATGGCAATGCTAGATATAGAGAAGCATTTATTTGAAACATTTGGAACAACAAATCTATGCTTGTATTTCACTATGAAGTGCAAGCAATAAAGTCTGAACATGAGGGCCTATGAAGAAGTATTTAGTGCAGTCTAAAACTAGATATTCTTCTCAGACTTAAAAGCTCAAAAAGTCGTGGGGAGAGTTGCTATTTTATCCTCAAAAAAAAGAGACAATTACACGAACATTGTTTTATAGCTATTGTTGGATACTTTTATAAGTTGATAACAAAACAACAGACGAAAAAGATAAGAACATATTGGAAGAGACTGATATAGGAGTGCATAGCTCCTCATGTTCCCAGGTCCTTCAAAATGTTTTTATTCCACTTTAATGTGAAACAGGGTAAAGGAGGAAACCATTTCATCACAGGTAAATTCTAAGGAAGGAACTGTCTGGGTATTCAGCCCCATATTGAGTCAGTGTTAAAACCACAACATGAACACTGTATTTTCTAAATCCAATGGTGTCAAATGTTTTCGTTTGGGATGGTCTCAGACCAGATGTCACCAATCCTATCAAAAAGAGAATATCTTTCAGAGCTTATCTGATATTTTGTATGGTACTCATTTCAATCCTTTTGCTCAACTTAGGCAAAGGATTTAAAATATGAAACAGTGCACATTGATCAGTAAAATAAACCCTATCACCATTCTGAGTCATGGGGACAAAAGTGGAAACCAGTCTGCAGAAAACCACAGAGTGCATTGTAAATGCTCTTAAGTAAAGCTTTTCAGACATTCTAAGAACTGCCAAAAAGAGCATCCCTACTTTGTTTGGAAGAAACAGAAAGCAACTCTGCAGAAAGAAACCCATGCTATGTAGAAGAGATTTCAGTGCAGAACATAGGGCCAAAGTGATGGTAATTCCAGCTTGAAATTGGAAGTATAATAAATGAAAAGGCTTAGCTTAAAATAATAGTGCCCAACATACAGGTCTTTCAAAAAGTCCTAATTAAGCAAAAAAGATAGCGCAAGAATATTAGCATCAGGAAACAGCTCCAATAACCTGAGTACCTGACAGTGTAATTGATAAAACTGGTATTTTTAATTCAGCAGCAGTCCAGGTTAAGTCATGAACTCGCAAGTTAAGAATGTGTTGCTGAAACATCAGAACCTAAATTTTACTCATGAAATATACACTCACAGAGAGGTTATCGTACACAGACCAGGCACACATCTACTGAAAATAGGCAGCCGTGCATGCAAAATTACCTCCTGTCTGTGAAGTGCAAAGGAGCTACTTAGATCCCTTCTGCGTCTAATAACAGGGCTCAAAGGAGAGACAGCTTGGATACTGTGTATTACTAATAACTGGAAAAGGTGCACTGGAGCCTGCATAACTAACTGTAACAGAAAGGGTTATAGCAATGCCTGTGAGGAACTATAGCAAAAAAAAAAAAAAAAAGAACACTGAGCTGTGAAAAATAGTTCATACTCCTCTTCTTTAAGGCTTTTTTTACAATCCTAGTTAGACATGTGCAAATAACTGATTTTTCAATTCGGTGGCTGAACCTAAAAAAATATTTTCTAATATGTTTCAGATCAACCTGAACTGATTTATTTTCTTTTTTGCTAAGACAAAAAGCATCGTTAGCAATATCTGGTGTTCAAGCACTTCTACATTTATGAAAATGATTTTTTAGCTGCCTTTTTTTTGAGGGGGAGAGGGAGTTAGGGGTTTTTGGTTGTTGTTTTTCTTTTTTTTTTAAATAAATGAAGAAGAATTTGACTTCTAAAAGGAAAAACCATTAAAAATTTTGTTTTTAAAAAATTGAAATTTAATCCCAAGGTCCACAAATTACTTTGCTAGACCTAAACCCTTTCCTCTCACATGAGGTTTTTCCCCATTCTAATTTGAATGCAGGCACGGTCTGCATTATTGAAAACCTTTTACTTTTTCCCCTCTTAGTTTCACATTATTAGAATTAATTCTGCCCTCATGTAAATGAATTAATTTAGCTCTCACAGCCACAGGGTCCCGAATGAGAAAAGCACCTGTGTATGTCCTTAATGATAAGGAAACAGAGAAGGCATTTGTATTTCTTTTGAAAACTAGGTCAACCAAAACCATTTTAAAATTAGATAAACATCATTTCAGCAGCTTACTCCTAAATTCCTGTCCGTCTTCATTGGTGTCTGCAATAAGTGTTGTAACTCTTATCGCTATGACTCTTCTAACTCTTCAGTAATTTCCGGATTTTTCCAAAATCCTCTCTGTCCTGCAGAGAGTCTCCACAACACACTCTGAGACAGAAGAGATTGAGGGTGATCTGTAAGCTCCCAGTCCACACTGCTAAATCCTAAACTGAGGAGTCCTCAGGGTTCTTCTGATCTCCAAGGTCTAGATCGATGCTTTTGCCACAAGCTGTTTTTACCTTGTGGTGATCCCTGGCTGTGTACAGCTCTCCCCACGCTGATTATCGTGGGATGAGATGCAGGCATATGGGCTAGATGAAACCTGAGGAAGACTTAGGTGAAGCTTGCAGCCCTTGTAACTGGATGAACCAGGATCCCTGAGCATTCCCACAGTGTAAATCTGCAGCAGCTGAGGAGTCATAGACCATTCACATCCCACCCTCACCCCGGTAGTTAACTCCTTACCAAAAAAACCCGAAACCAACAGGAGATGCATAATAAGACAGTAATTGATTGCATCAGCAATTCAGGAAAATTGACTCTGTCATTTGGACAAAATGAATAAACTGAAGAACAGGAAGAAAAAAATAGGAAAAAAAAATCAAATTTCTTTATCAGTCTTGGCTGCCACTGGTATCAACAGCTCCCAGGACTTTTTAAGAGGAATAGTGACTGCTGTACTGCTTCAACAAGTTGCTGAAACGACTTCATATTCTTTCAGTTTCTTTACACTTTTCCTTACTTCAGTTGTGCATGACTAAAGACAAGAGTAAAAAGATTTCCTTCTATTTAGGATCTCCTAGAGAAAGATCAGTTCAGGACATTGAAATCACAGCCAGATCCAGAGCCCTTTGTCAAAACCTGCTTTTGGAGGTTTTGTTCCCTGCTGCTGACTCCTTTCTGTGCTGCTGCTTTTGGCAAACTGCATCTCCTCTCCCCTTCAGAGGATCCTCATCATATTCAGACTAGGGAATCCTTGTTCCTGAGTAGGGAATGAGGCATTCTTTGCCATCTGCTCTGCCATCTCTGTGGACAGCTCCTATTTCTCCTCTCCTTCTGTTCAGGCTTAGGTCTAGAAGACCCTTCTCCTAAACAGAGAGAGTCCCTGTGGCTGTCCTATGCTTAGGACCAGCTCCAGGTTCCTGGTCCCAGACGAAGTTTCTATTCAAATAAACTCTCCACTGGCTAAATATAGGTCACCTTAAAATCACTCTGGGCTCTAGAGCTGTTGACTGAATCTACACTGATTCTTCTGAGAGCTTCAACACCTATCTAAATTATATAACTGGACACACAGGCTTAAGTGTCTTAATCTGAGAGCTTAGACTTGACCCAATGAATCTGTGGCCTTTTTTTTACAACAGCTTTACTCTGGCAGGTAGGACAGCCTAAGTGTTTAGACCCTGTGACAGAAACTATTTCAGCAATTGAATTTAGAGCCAAATAGGTTTAGATCTGAACTATTAGCTAGTTTAGGCAAGCTAGACTGTTAGAATATAGCCATTATTTCTGGATGCTATAAAATCTAAAATTGTTTATTAGATTTATAGTTAATACTGTCAGATGATTTTATAGCAAATGAAGAGACATCTGTGAGACTTCTGACTAAGCAAAAGGCTGGGTGTCAACATTCATCTGAAGTTTCTTGCAGAGGTAAAAAGACTTGTATTTATATCAAAGCTTCTCATCCACACTATCCAGCTATTAGGGACTGCCCATATATAATGATCTCAGTCTAGTTGCTGCACGAGGAGGTTCTATCACTGCAAAGGGTCTATTCAGCTTTCTCACACATTGAAATCCCAGCTCTCTCAGCCTTTTCTCATGAGACATGTTCCATCCCCTTAATTATCTTCATGGTCCTCCTCTGGACTCACTCCATTAGGTCGATGTCCTACCTGTGCTAGGCAACTCAGAGCTGAACACAGCAGAGTTCTTCAGGTCCCCTTCTGCAAGAAGTGAGACACAATTTTTATGTACAAGTATATATGTAAATATGTGTGTGTGTAAACAGTACATGCTATGTATACACAAATGTATGCATTTACACAGCTACTTACTTTTGAACAAGACACCTGAGAAAAGGAAAATTAAGGAATCTTGCTGCTGTAGGACTTATTATTCCTTACCCACTATTCTTCCTATTATTTATTGCATTCAGTTCTCATGGCAATGTGAAAATGAGTTTATAAACCTGAGAAGTGTGGTTCTGTTCAATCTCTCCAATCAATAAACAGTTTCAGTTGATTCTTAAAATCTGTAAAGAAATTAGTTGCTATAACAGCCACTAAAACTGTGTTAGAAATTTTGGGAAAAAATTACTCGTGATATAAAGGTATCGCACATACATTCACGGTTGTTCTATTCATGTTTACTAAAATCTACTGGGGAAATGCATAAAGAATCTCAAGAGGCAACAAGATGATGGCACTGACTGTATTCTGGGCAAGCACCTTGTTGATTGGGAATAGCACCAAGCTTTGCGAGCTCTTCTTCAAGAGACAGGAAGAAGAGCAAGAAATGCAAAATCTCCCACAGATGGGATCCTTTGCACCTCACTTCAGATACCTGTAGTGTAAATGCCTATGTTTGAGATAGCCATCCCCAGATAATTTTATCTGGAGGTAAAACATCTTTCCATTGTCAGATCTAGGGATCAGCCTGACTCATCAGATGCAGGCTATGTGTAATTATATAGGCTAATTGTGGTTGCAGTTTCTCCAGTTGTAACTTTGTTGTTTTAAAGTTTGAAGATCTTCTCAGTTCACTTGAACCACACCTGCTCAGGGAGCAATTCTAAAATTTTGCCTTATGCTTTTATTTATTAACATAATGATTATAATTATCACCCCACTTCAGTTAGCAATGTTTTTGATGTGGCTTCTGAGGGCTCAAAGTTGAGCATACAGGGAACAATATTCTTTCCAAAAAATGCTGATTTTGGCTTATGTAAAATATTTCACACAAACATGAATGTCTTTCTGGAATAATAACTCTTTTCTTGCAGGTAAAAAATACATCCAAGCAACCTCAATAAGAAGAGTCTAGCTCTCATTGAAGCTAATCACAGTGTAGTAGAGATGGTTAATTTTTACTTTTTTCTATATTTTCAATGAAATTCCAAAATGATCTAATACTCACTTCAACAGATCTGAAATATATTTCGTCTTGATCAAAGGCAAAAAAAAGAATTATCTTCATGTCATCATTTCAATTGCCATCTTATACTAAATATTAATGTGCATTCTATCACAAAGCTAAAACAATTGTGTTTTATTAGTAGACATCACACTGGAATTAGCAGTTTAATCTTATCCACACAGAATGCATGTATGGAGATGAAACATCTTAAGGAGACTGATCCAAATTTTCATTTTTCTAGCATTTTGAAATATTTGGCTTCTTACTCCATTTCATATCTCAGAGTTCCTTGAGAAATGGAAATTCAGATGAAGCCTGATGAAGTTTCATGAGAGAAAGTAATATTCAAGTACTCTGAAGTCTACTGAAATTCAGCTACAATCATTTGGATGAATCGTAAAGAATTATTCTTTCTAAAAACTGGATGAAATTTTAAGTTGTGTGACTGTGCACTACAATAAAAAATCCATATGATGCAAACCAAACATACTCTATGAATAATTGTATTTACCAAGAATAAAAATACTGTGCTATTTCCACAGAAATAAATGAAGAGATGATGCTTCATTCAGTTCTTCTCTCCTAGTCTCCAAATATGACTTGTAAAGATAATAAATTTAAGCCCCAGAAAGATCATCGGTATTTTCAGTAATTTTAGAAAATGGGAGTGAAAAATCAGTTAAATGGCAGACCTCAGAACAAAGTACTTAGATGCTATCTCAGACTCCAGTTATAAAGACTAAAGAGCAAAACCTTCCAGCAATCATTAGCACCGCAGATCTTTTTACTCAGCTCATTTAAAACAGAGATGTGCACCTAAATTCCTTCTCAAGAAAAACATCTTCCTTCTCTCTAAAATTTCCCAGAAGTATAAGTGTTGAGGCACTGGTGTGCAAATGGAGCACTTAAAAGGAAGATTAAAAGAAATTTAAAGAATATATTTCCTTCATAACTACTCATAACTGCTCTGAAGTTCCATTGAGTCTCATTTGATTTCCCCAATGGATTTTTAATCTTTTTCTAGTATCAATATCAGTCACAATCTCTCCATGAAGAGTAACACATCTCTTCTCAGGGAAAAGAAGGGCAGACAGATTCAGAGCCTCCTGTAAATCAAGCCAGAACTTGTTATGCATTTTGTTTTCTTTCTTGCATTCCCACAGCCATAGGAAAGACGCAGCAGGTGAAGTACTCACTACTGAGAAAAGAAAAAAAATGCAAAGATTACAAACTACATTGAAACCAAGTAGTTCTCATACAAATCAGGTACATTTAAATAAGCAGAACTCACAAATACTGAAAAAAAACCAGATTTGCTTTTTGATTTTTTTTTCCAACGGCAATTTAGGACTTTATTTTTTACTGAGAACAAAATACTAAAAAATTGCTTTTAAGATTCAAGTGATCACAAGCAGTTCATAGAGATAGAGAATTTTGCTGAAGTAAAATCTTTATGAGGAAAGATAGCTTTATTTGTCCAAAAGAATGGCCTTTTTTATTTGCAAGTGTAATGGTTTAAATCCTTGAGGGGTAAGCTGAGCTCTCACTCTCTTAGAAAACAAGTTAAATTCCAGGAACACAGAACTGACCCAGCTTGACTTTAAAAGTTCTTTATAGCTCTTGTAGTTTGGAAAACTAGCTCTGTTGCTGCTGAAAGAGCTTGATTAATATGTTCTGTATAGTTGTCTCAAATACAAATTGCAGGCAATGGAAATAGAAAAGAGTTAACACAGTTAGGATTTTACTGCCAAAACACTTTCCCAGCTTGATTAGTCAATAATAAAAGTGATAGAACACCTTCTACCACCTTTTCTGGCCAAAACTCTACATCCCACCTACTAGGACAGGACACAGTCACAACCCTACACATTTGATTTCTCCTACTTGGGGCCTGATACTGAGGCAAGGTGAAACCTTCACCTCATGTAGGGTGCAGCAACTCATCTCTGACAGGCCCAAATTTTTTTCAAGACTTAGAACCTTCACTTAAGGACATACTGACACTGTGAATAGAGCAGCCTTATTTAACTGCCTTCAACTACTTCTATATTAGAAGTTGCACAGTCATTTTTTGCTTAGACAATTAAACTTGAGGTACTTAGTGGAAAAGTTCCAGCTATGAACCAGCATAAGAGAAGTAGAAAGAAATATAGTGGGAAAACCACACCATTATTGGAATAAACTATGAAATGTCTGCAAAAGACTTAACAGGATTTTAGCACCAAAGAAAAGATTGAGAAGAATAAAAATGTACAAAAACCTGTCAAAACAACCCACAGAGAAGCAAAGATCAGTGCACTACTGACAGTGCTAGGCAATCCATGGCTGGCATATGGAGTGAAATTACCTTATTCCTTTGTCACTTCTAGAATTCCTGTGGTTCAACTTACGTTTCCTAATCTATTATTCTTCATCAAAAGATGACAAAACATTGTCCTACATGATTTTGAACTCAAAATTGGTCAGTGCTGTTTGAAAATTTAGGAGCCTGTTTTCTACCCAAAAGTAGCAAAATAAAGTTGGTTGCCTTAGTTACTAAATGCATGGTACCTTGTGAGACTTCAATAAAAAACAGAATAAGAAGAGGCATTTATCCCAAAAGGATGGATAGAAAATTGACCTCAACACTGTTTTAGTTCCAAGACTGGACTGCATCACATTTCATGCTCTCTGTATTGCCTAGATAGGGTATTTAGAACTTTCAAGAGTTTGTACTCTGTTTGCAAGATCTTCAACTTCCAAATTGCAACTGTGTGAATGGACTTGGACTACATATCTGTACTGAGCTGCACTTCTGTCCCTTTGCCAGCTGTAGGTGGAACACTGTGAAGTTTCTTCTCAGGCGCTTCTATAACTCAAAATGGGAGAATAGAAATATCATGTTCATGACAACCCAGTAGTGAGTAGTAGTAGTTTGTAAGGTGAAACATGACACATTAAATGTTTCTCAGCTCAACTCATTAGTAGGTTCGTTGTTACTGCTTAGCACCAGACCTGGCGGTTTCGGGCTTTGAGCAGTCTATTCAAATAATTGTGTTGTTTCAGCCTTTGAAGGATGCACAGAAGGTGGGTGGCTTATTGTCCTGGATAATAGCTTCCAGTTACAGTAACAGAAGCTGAAGGTAATGTGGCTAACATTTACAGTTTATAACAAAGGCATGCTGTAAGAGTCCTTATGAGACTTTAAAATAATCCTTCCTCCATCCTTGTCAGAAGCATGGCTCTCAGCCTTCCATCTTTCACTAGTGCCCCATCTTTCTTCTGACAGGCATTGTTTTCCTTGTTCTCAGTATACACGGGGCAGTCAGTTCCCCCATTTTAATTCCTTGAAACAAAAAATTCTCACTTCATTTTCAGAGCAAAAACTCATGTAAATTTGAAAGTCAAGGTACAGACGATGAATGAAATGACACATAACTGCATGATCGCCACTACCCGCAGTGATCAGCATGTCTACATTTTACTTGGCAATCAAATGAGCTCATGTTTGCTTCCAACTTTTTGCTTCCTTGGGAAAACAACTCTGACTCAGTCTACGACTCCGTGATGCCATGTGCACTGATCACAGAGTTTGATTTGGGGAAAAAACCCACAGATTAGTCAGCATCACTCTGCTAAGCTCTGAATGCACTTTCATAGATGGCATCAGCATTGCAACCATTATGCACATGCTGTCCTCAGATGTTTTATAGGACCATTGCTGAATAAATTGTTCTGCTAACAATCACTTATCCTGACCTTAAGTCAGAGTAACTGTCTTAAGATCTGAGTCTTAATTAAAGAGCTTAAGTTCTATGGTCTTCACCTAACAGTAAAAATCAACCCTTTCTTGGGTTGACTATTGTTACATAATAGAAATTACAACACACTTATATGTGCTGAGGCTAATTACATTTACAATTAACAACCATCCTGTGCAAAATATAAGTTTGTACATCATGAAGAACTTCCAGTAATATCAAAATCCACAAGTCCAGAGCTTAGACTCAGGGAGTTATATAGTTCCCTGAAGTCCTCTCCAGAATTATATCTCCAGTACTTTAAAACAGGTTTGTTTTTAATATTCTATACTAAAACAGACCTGAACCAGGACCCATTGCCTGCTTTCAAATCTCCAAAGACTTTTCTACAATGCTTCTCTTCAACCTGGAACATAACTTCCACTCCTTCCTAACCAGTTAGGGCTTTTCCGTTGCCTTCAGAGAGTATTTCTTTCTCCCTCCATTCTTGCACCTTAGAATTATAGAATAATACAATGACCTCAGTTGGAAGGGACTTTAAAGATCATCTGGTTCCAACTTCCCTGCCTTGTACAAGGACAACTTTCATCAGAGTTCCATCCAGTCTGGCCTTGAACACTTCCAGGGATGGGGCATCCACAACTTCCCTGGGCATCCTGTTCCATTGCCTCACCACTCTTCCAGTAAAGGCTTTTTTCCTAATATTTGATCTAAACCTACTCTCAGTTTGAAGCCACTCCCTCTTGTCCTGTCACTACATGCTCTGGTGAAAAAATCCATCTCTGGCTTTCTTGCAGGCTCCCTTCAGGTACTAGAAGGACACAACTAGGTCACCCCCAAGCCTTCTCTTTTCTAGTCTGAACAAACCCAAATCTCTCACCCTTTCCTCATAGAAAAATTCCTCCAGTTCCCCTGGACTCACTCCAACACGTTTCTGCCCTTCCTGTGCTGAGAACCCCAGAGCTGGATGGAGTACTCCAGAGGGAGCCTCTCCACAGAGGAATAGAGGGGCAGAATCTGTTCCCTCAACCTGCTGGCATACTGCTTTTGATGCAGCCCAGCATACAGTTGGCTTCTCTCAAAGCTCCCAGTATTTCTAGTAAACTTTCCAAAGACATACATCACTACCTCCAGATGCTCTGCTTTCTGTCTCGCTTTTTACCTCCCTACTGGAATGGCAAGTTCTCTGCTCTAATGGATCCTCCGCTTAAGGAACTACATGCTCTCTAACCAAATTCAAATGTTATATTTCTACAAGGTTTGCAAACTGATAGGTGCTGAATTCCATGAATTACTAAAGTAAACTAACACTTCTTCAGTATTTTATTCAAGACTGCCATGAATCTTACCCTGCTGCTAGAATTGTACTGATGTCCCCATGTGACTGTGTTTCTGATTTTATAGTGTGTTATGACTCATCTCTGTTTTAAAGATAGTCAATGTGTACACATACACAAAAATATCAAAAGGCTTGTCACCATTTCACCTTTTCAAAGTTTCGAAGTGCACAAGTTTACGTGCACTTTGATGTCAACCACAGAAGGCTTATCTGATCATAAATGGTGAATAGTACTGACCATGACTAATTTTTGAAGTCTCATCATGGTAGGATGATTGAATCAGAAACTGCTTGCTTTTTTATTGAAGATATAAATTCATAGCAAGTATTGCTTATTAAGTGAGGTATAAGAGAAAGAACAATACACCCTAATTATTCATGTATCAGATTCTGTGTCAGTGAAATAGCTGCATCCCAACAAAACAACCATATTTCAGAGGTGCGTATCATTGTCAGATTTTACTTAAATTGATGGCAACTGTATGTGCAAAGTTTGTTTCAAAAATCAGATGCCATGATATGTTCCCAAGACCACTGAAGTCAGTGAGAGGCCCCCCTTTTCAGAGGAACAATTTCAAGTCCTATAGCAATTAATTTTAAAATTATATATTCCTGCATGACAAATTCTTCAAGATTAAAGAATTTCTGATATTCTGTTAGCAATTTGCCATAAATTATTACTGAAAAACGTCAAATGTAAGAACTTTCCAGTGACCATATTTGCTTTCCCAAAATTCAACTTAATATGTTTTGAATTTGTGTTTTTTTATGTATTTGTTTACATTCTCATTATAGAATGGTGACTTGCATCCTAAAAATACCTACTTCACTTTACTGACTTAAGGGGAGCCTGGACAGTTAGTTCCAGCATAGACACAACTGCATAGACACCTGAAGTCAGGCACAATGAATTACAATTTTTGTCATTCAGAAGTCATGAGATCTAAGGGGACATATAAGGCAGCATGGCCTGTTGCCCAACACAGACTACAAAATATTATATGATGATCCGTCCTCCAGGTCAAGAACTAAGAGATAACTGATATTCCAGTTGTTGAAGGAGGCGAGAAAGTTAGGAATAGCTAAAACAATATATAATATCATGGATGATATATAACCCGTTACTCTACAGCCAAGAGGGACAACAGATCATTGACACCTGTAAAGTAGAAAAATTTATCTCAAGAATACCAGTCAGGCATCATTTCTCCAGGAGTTTTGTTCCAACTAGCACACAAGAATGTTAAAAATATATACCCTTTAACTAATTATCTGGTTTAACTTCTAGACACTGCCTTTGCCTGCTAGATTACAGACTGATTTCATCTACTGATCTCTCCTTTGTATATATATATGTGTTTATATTTATATAAATATCTAAGTTGTGCTTTGATTTTCTTTTGATCACCTAAATAAATTAAGGACAAGTCCTTCATTGCAACATGTGAACACTTCACAAACCCTGTTACCGTTTGATAAGTGATGGCAAGTGTGATCTACTTTACTGTAATGTCTTCACTGTGAGAAAATAAAAATAGAAGTATCATATCCCATTCATTGAAATGAAAGTTTTAGTGTTTACATCTACCTTAATTGGTAGCAATTAAAATTCTAGAAAGCAGCCCTTAATAGGGTCAAAGAGGTCTTTTTAGTTTTATTTCTCCAAATGCACATCAAAGCCTCCAACTCCCTGTATAGCGCTGTTGAGTTGCTGTATAAATATGTGCTCTGTTGTCTGACAGTAAGGAAGAAGGAATTTTTTGTCAAATAACAGTTGAGCTGCAATGTGACCATTGTAAAACACAGTATTGCGGGCAGGGGAAAGAGAAAGTTTTACTGTGAAGGCATAATGAAACTCAACTGTGGCAAAACCAGCTGAAGAATCACCATCTTGGTTTTAAAAAGTCAGCTATCCAAAGCCACTTTTTAACTCAAGGAATATGAGCATGAAAACTTCTCCCACAACTAAGGCAGCCCAGAAAAGCCACCCACAATGCCACCTAAAAGCATAATTGTATCATATTTCTGCTCATACCTGTTGGAGACAGACAGCTCTGTCAAGTAACAAAGAACTTACTGCTCTTTTAGTCTACTGAGATTCTGTGAGAGCTTTTTTTTGAACCTAGCTACATGCCCTGAAAGGCTGGACTTGCAGTGAAATGTAGATCTGAGAAGAAGAATTTTTGCTGGTTCTTCTACTCAGAAGAAAGTATTAGTTCCACACTTTTTGATCTTTAGACTCACCTCTGGGCTCCAGACACTGGGTTAGAAATATCAAACATCCTGATTTTTGTGCCTGTTTTCTCGACTAGCTATTCCCATGGAATTGTACATATCATGCAAGAACTACAGAAGAAATGAAGTCTTCCTCCTATCTGAAATATTTTGCCTCCAAATTTTGCATTGCAAAGAAGGATGAGGGGTTATTATCATGAGGTCTTCGCTGTGTGTATCTCCCATAGCAAAATGCACCCTTCAGCACAGTGTAAAATCTGGGAGAGATTGATTCCTGTAAAGCTGGAAGGTATTATCATTGCTTAAGGTGAAACCTTTAGAAGTGACTAAATTACTTAGGCCGTTGAAGTCCCATTTTCAAAAATAACATAAGCGCTTACAAAAATAAATCCCATTGAAGCCTCATTATTACTACAGCATAATAGTTACTTCATTTCAGCTGAGCAGCAATAACTGCTACACTTAATCCGCTAAGCTCTGCAAATGAGGCTTAGGTGGCTCTTCCTTTGCAGGTTAAGTACAGTCAAATTTTTCTTACATCCCATGTAGCTTGCATGCAGCCTGTTGCGAAGGCCTACCTGACATGTGGCAGATGATTAAGCTGTAGTAACTCACCATTAGCAAATGAAATCATGGGACCCTGCAGGTTATGAATATGTAAATTCAGCTCATGAGAGGTTTTTAACTCATAGCCTAAACAGAATTTCACCAGAAAGTTCCTCCAACAGTCCCACAGCAGCTCACTGAATAGATACCTGGATGCATCTGCTTGAAAGCTTGTTTCCTTATCCTAAGAAACAGCTACAGATTTTTCATAACCCTGAAATATTATTGCAAATAGTCTTACATACAGGGATGTATTTTATTTTTCTTTTCTTCCAAAGAGAATGTTTACTGAGAGCCTGTGATTCTTTACATTCCTTTATTTCTTCTACCTGTGTCAGGTTACCCAGGTTTTTGAGTAGCTATGTGTGCCTTGCGTGCATGCACGCGTGTATGTGTTAAAACTACAAATCATGCAGAATGCTCTAACAAAAGACCCACTAACGGGTTAATCATCCTCTTAAAAATGTGTGTGGGTGGCTAAATAATTCATTTGAAACATAACTCACTTCTCACCCACTCACAAAGGTGTTACTGAAGGCATAAATTCTCTTTCATATTTGGGAACAAAACAAGGCTTATTTTTTGGCTTTTATAAGAAATGCTAAAAGCAATGTGAGAACCCATCTTCTCAAATATACACAGAATTCTCTCAAGGATTTATGCAACATCTGCTGCTGTGAGCCGAGGCTAGTAAACGGTAATGTTAATATGAACTAAAAATATAATACTGCTAATAGTACAAAGTAATTATGTATTTCTAATGCTTAGGCCATCTATAAGTGTATAACCTAAGGCAAAGCCTGGAGTTCATCTGGATGGGCAGAAAGAAGACAGTCACCTGTCTACAGCTGTAAATGTTGTCTTTTGTAGTATTTCATCTTCTCTGCTGCAATGTGATTCTGTAAATATCATGTATTCATTTGTTGTAAATGTATCGCTCTGTACCTCAGACTGGATGCAGTGATCCAAAAGGCATGTATAAAGAATCACTGGTCTAATTGCAAGATCACACTAGTTAGGGCAGAATATGCTGGATGTAAAGACTTTGTTTTCATTAACATAGTGAGCTTTCCAGTGGTACTAGCTGCAACTGGATACCCTTCTTTAATGAAAAGTACACAGTATTCTCTATTTACAGAATTTAATTGTTTCCGAATGGTGGTACTAGATAACAAAATCTTATGAATCTTTTATATTCCTGTGTAATAAAATTCTCACTCAAACAGCTTAAAAAGGAGTATATTGTATTGGTTTTGCTCTCATATACTCTCATATCTCACATACCCTATAAAGCACAAGTACCACTCTGTTTTTTCCACCCTCCTTTATGCTTTTTAGATAATTTTAGTTTGAAAAAGCCGTGATATTCGGAAGTTACAGGGAATTTTGTTTTCAGAAAATATATTCTAAACCTGATGGTTTAACCAGTTTATAAGTGCATTGATGAATTCAGAAGAATACTTCTGACTCAGGGAAGGTATGCTTAGCCTTCAAATTTAGGGAATTGCTAATTGAACTCCATGGAGAAACAACTTTAAGGCATTCTCTTTGAACAAGACACTGTATTCCTGGCAGTCACTGCACAATAAAAACAAGTTCAAAGTGGGTTTTTTGCGTAAGGCTTGACATAATACAATTCCCTAATGTAACTTATTATATGATATCTTTCTCACATGTTTGTAAGGTGGGCACTGTGCGTAACAGGAAAACTGTCTCTCAGGAAAACATCTTCTAGCTGACTCTTTCTTTACTGAGAGATTCACTTCTCCCTGACCTTTGGTAATAATCAAGGAAACCCACTGAACTCTGTATCTTAATGCTGCCCAGACCCATCATTTGTATAAGACTGAATTGAGAGGGAGTCTTTCCGCTGTGTTTTAGATCACGTTATCCACTCTGCCATGGACAGACCATTTTTCTGTATAAAAGCCCTTCCAATTGCTTTCAAGTTCCCTTCTAAAAACATATTCCTCTTCTATGAGAAGAAATTCTGAAATATTCTCATTTTCTTCATGCTGTGAAATTACAGTACGTGGTTTTTATGGGCAGTGTATGATGCAACTGGCAAGTGTTAAATAGCTGGCCACCCACTGTGGAATAATAGTAGATGGTTGCAAGAGCAAAGTAAAAGTCCATCAAATAAAGGGCCAGAATTCCTTAGACAACAGTTAAAACCCCAGGGATAATGCAGTCGAGCATCACTTCCTGCTTAAGATAGATGACATTAGTGTGCAATGAAAACAGACTTAAACATATAGGGAAAACGCAGACCAGATCCTGAGATCTAGATGTGAAGACACCACATAAGCTGCACTTGTTATCTGTCCACAAAACAATACATAAATCTGTAGTGCCGCCCATTTGGAAAAAAAAAAAGCACTATATAAACCAGTTTATAATTTTTTACAGTTCTCATTGCAGCTGGCGATTGCTAAAATAGATGATCTCATAGTCTGCTGTGTGGCTGCCAGATAGCTTGCATGCAGATAGATGCCTTTGTGCTGCAGACCATAGAAACCTGCATAAAATTGGCCTTCTTTCCTTAATAGAGCTGCATGAACAAAGATGAGTTTGTTGCTGACCAAGGACTGAAAGCTTTGTTTTGTAAGACTCTCTGAATGTATTGCACTTTGCCAAAGGAGAAGGTTGTCTATAAAAAAAGAGAAAGAAAGAGGGGGAGAGAGAAGGAAAGAGATAGAAAGAGAGAGAGAAAGAAAGAAAGGAAAGAGAAAGAAAAAAGCGGAAACCAGACAAAGCGTGTACACTTCTGTGTGGATATTTGTGACTAAAGTGAGCTGAAACCTTTTTTCTTTTTTTTTTTTTTTTT
>VZRE01008969.1:275995-311335 GCA_013396775.1 Cephalopterus ornatus
TTTTTTTGAATACTGGTCACATTTCTTGAGCTGAATAAAAATGAAAGAAAAAGGAACTTTAATTAATGGGATGCCTTTTGATTTGTAGAGCAAAACTGCCAGAGCAGATGTACCAGCAAAGAGGATTAGATTGTCCCTTCTCTGACACAGTGAAAATTTCTTTTTCCCCTTGTAGTAACCCCCATTGAGGAGAGGCTGTCTTTAGCGTCTAAGATTCAGCACCGCTAAAGAAACTGTTGTATTTGGGTACAATGGGCAGCTCTCACAAGACTAGACAGAATATGTGAGGAGAGAGCTAATATTCCTTTAAATCCAAGGTTGATTCCACTTTAGTATTTAGAAAAGCCTAAATTAAAGAGAATTTCTAAGTCTGAATTCTTTCAAATCTCATCAAATATGTATTAAAGTGAATCCTGAAACAGTCATGATGAATGTTCATCCTTTTAAAAAGCTCAAATAAGTGAAAGAAAGAGTCTTAAACCTTTTTTTTTTTCCTACTTATATTACTCCATCAATTCATCTATTTCTGAGATCTTTGTCTCTGGCTGTAGTTCACCTTTAAGGAGAGTGGAATGATGAAGGGCACATATAACTGATGAATTTTATACATACAAATTAGGCCTGATAAACAAATTCCTTAGTTATTTTATTTTTAAAATATTTTAAATGGTGCTATTAAAACTCTAGTTTGAAGAAAAACTGATCTCCACTTCTATTTATTTAACTTCCTTTGCACTAGCTGTGAGATAAGCTGCATATTAAGAAGTCTTTTTACCCAGTGCTTGCTTAAGTTGATTTTGAATTTCTTCTGTACTGAGAAGAAAAAAAATCCAAACAGATTGCACCGGAAACACGTGACTGGCTCAGCAGTGCACATGCTAAGGTGGTGAGTGTTTTGGGAACTCATTTATCCTAGGAGCCTAATTTATCCAAGGAGAAGCTGTAGGAATCAATGGCTGTAGGAATCAAAAGAAATACTTCAGTGTTTTTTTTTCATATATTATGTTCCACCTATAAACAACATACACCTACTAAAGCAAATGAGTGCACAAAAAAGAGGGGCAATGGCACATTTTACAGGCTACAGTGCTCATTTCTTGCCTTTTTGGATCACTCCTGAAATGGAACAGGCATACAGGGTTTCAGTTTATGTTTTACTTCCTTTTCAGGGGATAGTAACTCTGGCCTACATTTATTCTTGCCTTAATCAAAGGCTAACCTTGATATTAGATTTCCTGAGGATGTGCTCCAAATCACGTTCTTACTCTTGTTTACTGGTTGATTAAGTGGAAAAAATTACTTTCAATACACTATTTCCATCACGCTTACTTGTCCAGAAGGGTTTCTATTGCCAAATATCAAACAAAAATCAAACCCCCAGTACTTCTTTTTGTTAAAAAAGGCTTCTTCTTCTTCTGGTGAAGAATTTGGCCATTTATTTCTCTCCCTCTGGGTGAATTACTGCTTTGTTTAGGCCATGATATTGAGAAGTTCAAGCCCTAAGGAAACATCTTAAATATGTTTGTTCTTCCTGCAAACCAGATTATAGATTACACTTGGCATAATACTTTTGCTACTGTAGTGTCAGAAGCTTTATATTGGCATCAAAAGTATGTACAGCACCTATCCATCAACACTGCACACATCATTACCAAGGAATCAGAACTTTTATTTAGCCAACTGTAAATATTGTAGAACACAAATCAAAAGTCAATAAAGTAAACTGGCAAATCAAGTTATCACCTCTGCAAAGGCATTAATTTGTTTTACCAACCTCTCCAACATCAGGACTGGATGGGTTTCTGTGATGGGATGATCAGCCTACCATCAGACAACTTATCTCAGGGAAAGGGTTTACCAACATTAGCTAACTCCCCTGTGTATGCAGTTAGTCTGCAGTCTGTTCTTCCACAGTTACCTCACATGCAAACAGTAGGTAAAAATAAATACATGGCTATTTATGAGAGATGCACTACCCCCACGCCTTCCCAGCAGGAAATTGCTTGGTTGTATATCCAACTGTGGACCCTTACTCTCAGCTTTGATGTTTAGGGGGGAAAAAGGAACATGAATTTAAAATTAGTACCTTTTGGCAAAAAAAAAGGGTATTCTATGAAAATTTTATGTCATGTGGACAACTGATCCCTAAACCACCTATTTCAAAACTAGTCAGATTATTAGAGCATAGACATTTCACGACCCTGTAACAAAAACCCAAGATTGGCAGAGACAGGGATTGCAGTTCATATAGTGCACAGAACCAAAGAACAAATACATAGGCTCATTTTAAGAAGTTATTAACATTTTAATTAGAAGCAAGATTATGTCTGTGAAGTAACAGTAAAACTCCTGTGATAATAATGAGAAGCAGAGGATTCAGGCAAGGATCAAATTTTCCTTTCCCATAGATTTTACTATAAGTCACTAACATTCTCTTCAAGTTTACTCCTCTTTCATTTTCAGCATTTTTCATGTACAGTTTTATGGTAGGTGCTTCAAAATTTTTTTAATGCACTATATATTATTCTTGAACATAAAGATTGGCTATAAAACTGTTCTTTGGTTTGTTTGGTTGTAAGTAACATTTCTTAGGAAGGAAAACATAGTTTTTGAATATCCAGCTATTAAAAGACCTACAAAAAATGTCTTTATACTGGTTTTGTTATATCTGTAGTGACAGAACCAGACTTAGCATTTTGGACTTGTGCACAGAAATTGAATTAACAACAGAATGTAATGTGAATAAGTTTATCAAAGTCACATTCCCATAACAGCATTACAAACATTTTACTTGCCCTTGCTGTGTAATTAAATTCATGATTCAGCCTGTTTTGTTAAATTACACTCCTGTCTACATATGCAAAGACCTGATTTTTTTTTTTTTTTTTAAATTCTGGAGCAGAGTTAAGGTGGACCCAGTTAAGTCAATGCTTGTTTATGAAGCACTACACTAATTCTTTGTTCCCTGTACTTTTTATTCTTTAACTTTGTCTTGTTCAGTTTCTAATAAATACACTGCTGTACTCCAACATCTTAGCTTCACTGCCATGATTGTGTGATTGATTGATTTAATGTACCATATTATTTCCTATAGTTAGAAAAGGTAAGGTAAGATAATGAACTATCTACTGATAAGTTAAAGCGGTATCTGCTGATGGAGTAATGCAAGTCCTTTATGTTCCAATGTATGGTTCTCCAATTAATGCTGCTCCCTTGTTGTAGTCTATCTAAATACTGTAAGATTTTTCCCCCTTAAAAATCCCTCAAGAACTTGCCTTATTTGGTTTCTTTATATTCAACCTCATCCCAGCCTTACTGCCAGCACATTTCTATGAAACAAACTCCAGAGACTTCAATTTACTTTTGTCCAAACCCCATACAGTTATTATTCCATCACTGATGTAAAATACAGAATATTCTAATTGATTCTGAAATTACCCTGCAATTCATGTCATAGCTGCTGGAATAGACTTTTTCCATGATATATCCTATTGCTTTTCTTTTGCTTCTCCCATCAAACACAGCTCTGCAGGTTTTGCATTTATAGCTTGAGAACTAATTTGTGCATTACATTATTTGATTCAGACACTGTGCTTGATAACTCATATGTTGTGCCAGGAATCAAAAAATAGTTGATCACCAGAGTTGTACCAGAGGTGTCCTTACTTCCTTACTCTGTGTGACTTGAGAATAATTAGCAAAACCAGACTTGCAGATGACTACCCCTCTCCAGCTGCATAGGCTCAGCATGACTACCAGTAAGTGAAGAGATATCAAACAGACATGGAAATATGCATTCACAGAAAAACTTCCCAGTGGCTCCGGCTATGACTGTCAAACCAACTTACAAAGCACAGAGCATGGGGCAAGTGTTACCCCATGAACAACGAGGTATCCAAGGCAGGGCTACAAAAAGAGGGCTGCTGTCCTCAGTTGCTTGGGCAGAGTGGGACAAACAAAGAAGGGTTATATTAAGAAGAAAAGATACGGGCAGAAATTCCCACATTAAGCCTGAAGCAGAAGTAATAAGTGAGAGAATTAACTTGTTTTACTGCAAGAAAGAAAATAAAGCAAGTGGGAGAAAGATCAGAGATCCAGTTGTGTTGCTGTGTGATGGCAGCTCACACAGACAAAAAATGTGAAGATCTTTCCCGTGCACAGCTCCTCTCAAATACTGCAATATGAGGGATAATAAAACATTTGGATACAAAGTTCCCTTTTTTAATGGACAGTAAACTCAACTGAGGAATGTAATTCAGGCATAGATGCACTTCCACTTTGGGCACCTGCCAACAGCAAAAGGGAGCAGAAGAGGTACACCTGAAAGGGAAGGGTTCTGTCTCTGTACGCAGAGGAGAACTGGGCTTCACTTGCCTTCTGCACACTGCACTGCCCTTTGCACCATGCAACTTCAAGGGAGCCAAGCACACTGTTATCCAGGTCACCTCATGACTGAGGGCCTGGTCAGCCTTCAGTAGGGTCTGAATGAAATCAAATATTCCTCAGATAAAGAAGACCTGGATTCCAGGTTTCCTGTTTCCAAGAACAAATGGCAGTGAATGATGCAAAGAGGACCCAACTGCTGGTAGAGATTCAGGGTGGAAAACAGTTACCTGTCACCTCACCATGAGTGCACATTTAGTGTCAACAAAATTTTTTGAAGCCTTTCTTCGATGGCATGCCTGGGAAGATCAGTGCTTAAGGGCTTAGGCAGGTAGTTAGACTGGACAGATGCTACCGTGTTTCATCTGTCTTTCACAAAAAATGTTTCATTTCTATTTATCCTAAGATCCAATTCTGATAACTTAAATGTCATTGAATAAGCAGCTTGAAATGTGAATAAGTCCATCAAAATCAATTGACTTTTCTCACATACTGAGCTTGACTTCAATATAACCCAGAGTAACAGTCATGGCCTTCAAGAAAATACAATTCACCATGTTACCCGCCCAGCCCTAGCCCTAACCCCCCACTTATTGTCAACTTTCTGCCTTTGAATCTTCCTCATTTTAAGGTTCAGTTATTCTTTCAAATGTGTCTTAAAAGAACTCTGTCATTTTCAAAATTTGCAGTTGCCATCAGGGTACTTAATATCCTCGAGTGAAAGGTCAGGACAGATTCTAAATTGGTATCATTTGGCAAAAATCCATGCGCTTCCATGGAGCTGAGTCTATTTACATCACGTGCTTTCCTGGCCTTTTGAGAACAAGATTTTATTGTTGTTATTATTATTACAATTTTAAAGGCTACCAAGGCAGCAACATTTATGCAATTCATTTCCTGAAACTTGGCTTGTAAAAAGAAAGCAAACAAACAAACAAAAAAAAGCGACTCTCCTTTCTCTTTAATAATTTTCTAATTAAATCCACATGCAGAAAATTGCCACTCTAAAAATAATTGGGTATATATTCTTGTTCTTGCAAGCATGAAAAATTTTTCAGCAAACATGATTGCATGAAATGTCCCTTATAATAGGCTCAGTGGCTCTCACAACTAATTGTGACATTATATTATAGGAAAAAGTTCATAATGTTCCTCCAGCACTGAACCAAAGAAACAAGTGTATTAATACATGCACAAAAGTTATCCTCAAGCTAAAACCCTGCCTCTTGCTCAGAGCTTGAATCTGCTACTATGCCTGTGTTGAAGGGAACAGAATTCAGAGAGAAGTCACAACAGCCATGTTCTATCTAGAATGGATCAGGAGCATGTATCCTGTTCCTTGGCTCCCACACACAGAGCCTTCGGGATTTACCCTCACACTTGTAGCTTCATGGTGTGCAGTAAAATGTCATTTCCTCTGCCCAGGTGACCCTGGATGTGGAACAAGGAGGCACTCACTGCCACAGCAGGGTTCCTCCTGATGACAAGCATCTTGCTCTTGGGTTGAATTCCCATAGCTGCTCCTGTCCAAAAGCAGCACAAATTAACACGGGTCTGCAATAGCAGGTGCTCGGTTTTAGACAGACTACCAGTTTCCAGGCAACACAGTGACCCTTTCTGTTCAGAGGTATCGTTTTGTTAGCTGTAATTGTATATACTGTCTCCGCTTTAATGAGAGACACCTAGTAAATTATACAGGGAGGAATACAGGCACCCTGAGAAACTCCAGCTGTTATTCAGCAATATTTATTATTCATATGCCATCCTGGATTTCTATGTGAGGCGCTTCATATTGCAACAAAGCAGAAAGCAAAGATGAGATCTTGTAACTCTGGATAGAAAAGTTTAACTGTTCAATCCTATGCCCTTCAGACAGGTTACTCTTGGTTTAACAGAGCTTTGGCTGTCTAGTGAATAGTTCACAGTAGGTGACCACCCAAGAAATCAGCCCAAGAAATTCTCTAGTATAATAATGGGCTACATTTTTCTAATGGATAGAATTATATCTACACAGTACATTCTCCTTTGTTCTAGAAAAGGGCATAAGGATATGACAGGTCAAGAAAAATGTTGCTTGCCGTTGCCAGGAAAAAGCATGTGCCCATGTGTCTGATGCAGTTGTGCTGTTAATTGAAGGTATTTGCAGGAGAAATGATAGGTCACTAAAGCTCATAGCTATTTTTGTACATGCAACAAACATGGAGAAGGACCATAACAAAAACCAGGAGAATGAGAGAAAAAAAAGGTAAATTCCTCTTTCTTTCATTCTCATTTCTGGCTGATTTCTGCTCTGGGTACCGTGGTACTAGAGAAGAGCTCAAAAGCCCAGAGACACACAAACCCATCCACCTGCCTGCAGCACCCTGATATAACAGGTTTTAAACAGGAAAATAGATAGGCTGTGAGAGATGAGCCCAGGTGACCTCCAGCTTGTTTGATTTCATGGTATGCCATGTTGAATGAACAATCCCAGCCCTTTTAAATAAATAATCTCTGATATTTCTCTAGGATATGCTTTATTGAAAACTGTACTTTTCAAAGACTGCACATTTGGTGACATCTTTTTGCCCACAGACAAAAGCTTTGCAGTTCAGGTAAGGATGGACATAAAGAAAAAAATTTACCATCTACTGGAGAAAATGAGTGACGATTGATAATAAAAAAATTGGCATCAATTTAGTTAAGCCTTCAGATCTGTTGAATAAAACTGTTGGATTCATGATGAATAGCCAAAACACATAGCAATCTCTTCAAAACACAAAGTGATGTACTATTCAATAATACTGTGGATATTAGGAGAGTGGGCAGAGCTGTGGTGAGTAAATGAGAATTATGGTGCCATATGGCAGCAAAGCCCACATAGAAACAGCAGATGCAAATCCACAACAGCAGCTGCTGGAAGGGGCTAAGGGAGAGGGAACCCCTAAAAAAAATCCTGGAATAAAAAAATATTATGATGTTAAGAGTGCCTGTGCAGCTATAATTCTTCCTAGAGTTCTGAACATGGATTAATCATTTTTGCTAGCCACTGCACTGGAGTGGTGCAGGGCCATAGGGAGATTTTCCTGGTTATGACTCTTTTGACCTCTAAGAACCTCTCGTCTGTCTCTGCCATGTTTCTGACTCCTGCCTCTTCATCCTTCTTAAGATGTCTCCTATGCTCTTATAACAGGAAAATAACCTTGTAAAACAAGTTCTGTACTTAATCTGGAAGTTCCCTATATACAGCTCTGAAATCAGAGGGTGGTTTAGGTGTGGCAAACAACCAGCAGTAGAGCAGAGGAGCCATGAGTCAGTTCTCAGCCTCCTCTCTTCAGTCCCTCCTGGCTGCAGCTACTTGTAATGAGAGAGAAAGGGAGATATGTGCAGATCAGCGTTAAAGAACAACACTTTACCGGAGAGTTACTCTACCCAAATAAACATTGCAATAGCTTCTGTTATGAGTACATAAAAACCTATTATTTTTCTACCATGGAAGGGAAAAAAAACCCTGAAGGAAACACTGTAATAATTAAAATACAACCCCTTGCAAAATTAGGCTAGGAGTATTTTAGCAATGAGTTGCTGTCTGAATGTGCCCAAAGCTTTTAGAAAAGCAGCCAACCTTAAAGAAAATTCCCAGCAAAGGCAAATCCATCAAAACACTGAATAAGTTGTTCTGTTGCTTAATTAGTCTCATCATAATATGTTAATTAATAGTAAATAATTGTTTGCTCACGGCTACTACTCTTTGCAGCCTTTAATGATCCACAAGCTTCCTGTAAATCATCACCATCTCCAATCAATCAGTAACAGCACTGAAGCTTCATAAAAATCTTTGTTTGTTTGAGTATCTCATCCAAGAAGCTCCAAAGTCAGGTACTCAGAGAAGATTAGCATATTTGGAGGAGATCACACTATAGCTGGGGATAAAGTTTCACCCAAATTTACCAGGCACAGTTCAGCTTTTACATAGCTGTTTTTCTCTTTTGCTTAACAGATGCAATTCATTGGTGTTGAAAAAATTTATGTCCTCATTTCATTTTATATGTAGTACATATGGGAAAAGGGTTCCATGTGGTAGCAGTGATCTTAACAGATGCTTCCCTTCGGGCAAACATGGGATTTTAATGGAAAAAGTGCTGAGCAAGATACCTTATCTTGATGGAGCAAAATCATTCTGAAATGAAGGTTTAGTTTATCTCCAGTGTACCTTACTTATGATGTTAGCTGTTAGCTTTTATTCTCATCATAAGCAAAGTTTAAGTTACAGATATTCATATCAGTGAACTGGAACTTCAATCAGTTAATAAGCACAGTCCATTAAATGACCAACCTAACCCATGAAACGTGAGATTATAACTCCAGTTTATTTTTCATCAGTCACTCATTTCTCTTAAGGGGGATTATTGCTTTCTACATGAAGTGGGTGCCTGATGAACTGTGATGAAATGAACCTAGGAAACATTAAGAGTCAAGTCATTTGTTACTTTCTCTTGTAAACCACTTGTAGACAAGGTGCCAGCTGCAGGAAAATCTCTCTCTGCCCCACACTTGAGTTGTAATAGGCCTATTATTCAGTGCCAGGCTATGGTTTCCTAACTTTTCCGGCATCAGCTTAATAGTAGCGTCAGCTGGGCATTATGCCATATACATCAGCTATGCCTCATTTACCCTCCTGCTCCCAATTAGCTCGATCATGATAATAAAACCAGACGAAAGACCCTTGGATAGAAGGCACATATTTATTTGGCCAACAATCTAGTAAAAGGAAGGAAGGATGGGGAACTCATAAAGGGGAGGAAGCATGGATAGTGATCTTGGCTGTTCTGTAAATGCTCTGCGTGACTGACACTTCTCTCAGCCTTCTTTTCTTCCTCCCACAACTGGGATCATTCTTTGCTTTGCTCATGGGAGTTTTGTGAGCCACGCAGATACCACAGTGATAAGACACAGAAATGACCATAAATAAAGGAACCCAACAACCTTAAATAACACTTGTGTTCACAGATCGAGTTACTTGTTAGTGTCTGTTCATCAAAAATCTTTGCTGAATTTCATGTGATCATATTTTGTTGGCTGTAACTGTTAGGCTGTGAAGCAATCATCTCAGTTGTAATCCGGAAAGCTGAATGTGATTATTTTGGGTAGAGGAGAGAAACCTTCTACTTTAAGACTTTTGTGCGAGATTTTCAAGCCACAGCAACATAAAATGAGAAAGTTCTTTGATTTTTCCAGCAAGTAGTGTTTGCATTAGAACACAGGAGCAGACACCTCTAAATCCGAGATACAAGCAGGGCTTTCTTATATGCTGGGCAGGAAAGGGCAGTTTGTAATCCCTGCTGTAACCTCCATGGCATTATATGGCAGTGGAAGGACAGATCACTTAAATGAGAAGATCCTTTATCTCCCTGTGGTCTCAGTTCCAAGGCAATTAAATTGAGGAAGAAGTGCTAAATACCTCTACAACAACTACAATGAAAATCTTCACCTGGAAATCTCCAGAGTTTAAGATTTCCTTCATTTTGGCCTTTTGGCCCATTTTTCCTAAGCTGTTGCCCATCCTCTAAAAAAATGCTTTCACCTACATTATCCATGGTCCTTTGAAGTGAGATGTTCTTTTTGAAGATAATGGAATTGAATTAATGTTGTGTGAGGAAAATCTGTACCCAGTAAAGTTGTGATGAACATTCAAGACTGGCATAAGCAGTTTGGGCTTGCCAGCAGCCTCAGAGTATGGAGACACAGCAAGAGCCAAGGTAAAGGTCCTGTCCAGGACAAATGTCTGTCCATTACAGATCAGAAAGCATGTCAGCTGCAGATCCCATCTGATCAGGCCTAGTTCCTGTCCTTTCCCACTATCATTAAAATGGTCAAGTTCAGACCTGAAATGAACCTTGTTTCCTCATCTGGGCCTCAGGCATTTTTCATGTATGTGTGATTTTTGCTGTGACCCTCTATTCATCAAAATGAGTGACAGTGGAAGTGAAAGAGAAAAAGAGAGTGATCCCCATGTGATGCAATTCTGTGCCATCTGGTAGTAAGTATGGGGATGCATATGGGCAAAACACTGTTTAGAAGGCTTCCTAAAATGTTTATCTAACAAAGATCTACTAGTTCACTGGTGCAATCTTTCCTAGCAAGAATAATTCTCAGAATGATTATATCCTCTAAAACTCATAAGAGCATTTACATCTCCATTATTTAAAAGTAATGTCCATGTTCTGCCTAAGCAGGCTTTCTGTGGGAGGTACTGAACAGAGAGTAAATTGCTTACAATGCCTATGTTTTTGTATGTGACTTTCATTCTCCTGATTCAAAGACTGTGAATTTGTTGTGCACAGCAAGAAGACATCCTACTATTTAACTTCACAGAAAAGTTTCAGTTATTTCTTAATGACCAAATGCAAATCAAATCTGTAGGAATTAATTTTTTCTGCATTGTAATAAACATCTTTGCTTCTGTTCACTTTCATGTTTCTTTGCAAATCGGAGGACTGACACGTTTGTTTCTTTTTAGCACTCACAATTCCAACCATGTTCAAAATTAACTTGAACTTCCTTTGAGAATCTCAGGTTGTCATCCAGAAGACTGATTTTTCATCTTTGGAATGTGCTTAGAAACACTTAACCAATCTCATTCTAGGATTCATGTGATCCAAACCCTCCTTAAAGCAATCATTCAGTAGGTATATCCTGTGATGGTTTGAACAGTCCTTACTTGCTTAACTTTTATTGCACAAATTAATAGCATTCACTCCCGTGTTTGTACAATTGGGCACTGAGTTTCTACATGACCTGAGTATATAATGTAAGTATATAACCTGCAGCAAACCACTGAAGTTAATAAATTTACTTCATTAAAGAAATAACATCCCTATCTTTCTAACATCCCTATCTTACTAACATCCCAAATCTTTCTTTCACTACTGTGCATAAGATAGCATATCAGTGGGAAAAAATACATTTCAATTTCACAAGTATTTCAAATGCTTTTCATTTTTCCATCTTCAGACTTTCTACCAGAACATTGCAGCCTCAAGATCTCTGTCATAATTCCTCAATTAACAAGGAGATCATTTAGCTTGAGCAAGTCTCTGAATACACTCATTGCTTTCTAACATGGGAACATCCACAAAATGCAATGGTTGTGCAATGGCATTTGTACACAATATCAAATAATCTGGAACACCATATGAAGAATATATCAAAAGTCACAGACGGGATGTCTCCTTTGCAGCCAAAAGAAAATGCTGGTTTTCAACTGAAATATGAAGTGGAAGAAATGCTTGCTTTCTTAAAAAAAGTACTTTGGTGCCAAACATTTTAGAGATATTGTTGAAGAACAGTCCTTCCTCACATAGAGGTTATTCCTGTGAAGCTGCCAAGTTTAGTGCCTGTGTGGATGATTTGCCAAGTAAGTGCCAGTTGTGTAATATATGCTGTAGCAGGCATGGAAGCAGATTTTACTTTCACACCCGCCTTCTGAATTGGCATTCTTTGACTCTTTTGTGCCAGAGTTGCTTCTCTTTCCCATTCTGTGCCCCCTCTTTTCACTGGAATGCCCTCTCCCCTCACATATAAGCTGAATGTCCCGTTGTTTTCTAGAAAGCAAAACATGCTGAATATGGATTTTATGGAAGTCACACAGGAAAGACAGATTGTATTATTTGCTACATACCTTATTCACATGGAAACCCTACCAGGAGTATATGATTTATAAAAAACCCACCTATATTTTGTCACATGTAGCTGTCTACCTTATATAATGGGGATAAAAATAGCTCTTCATTCCTCTGGAGCTCTTCTTTCTCATACACCCTTTCTGTATGCACGACTGTCTAAGTCTTGCTTGAATTTTTTTCCTTCTCAAGTCTTGATTGTGTTCAGATGTCTTCCTTTTAGATTTGCAAATTTCCACTGTTTAGATAAATATTTTCTTACTTTTCAGTTCTTAACCATATGTTTTGAGTCAAGTCTCTTAACAACTCCACAGAGATTAAGCACTTCTTTCCAAATGCTGGCACTTATGTGTATCCTCTCAAGGAGTAAAACTGGATTTACCAAAGACTTTAGAATCAGGTGTTAGTAACCAGGTAGGTTTATGCAATCAAATTATAGAAAGTTTCTGCAAGTTAGATGCAACTTTGTCTGGCTCAGTTGGACAGTGAGATCCCTGCTTTAAATCCAGGTCTGCTATTGACCACAAAAAATCCATGCTATGAGAGTAAAAGGAGGAGCAGGCTGAACAGGGATCATATCTTTAGAGTCCCACACCTATCTCTCAGTGGCCTGAGTAGGATATCAGACTTGCATCCTCTGAAGCCACAAAGGACTCCTTCCAAGGACCAAGAATGGGCTGAAGAACAATAGTCACTGAGAGTTTGGATGTACAGAGAGGCTGAATCAGATGCACAGGCCTTCACTCATCAGTTAAGCGGTTGTATTAGTGAGGATGTGTGCTCTGATCCTGGGGAAACCATGAGGTATTTCAACTTAGATTCCATCTTTTTCACTGTGGCCTAATCAAACTCAAACTTCTTTTTCCTGTTATTCCAAGGTGTGTATGTAGGCAACTACTGCCACTCAGCCAGTGGTTGGCCAAATGCTAAATATAGTGACATGATGGGATGTGGAATCTTTGAGTCATAATATCTTTACTGAATATCTCTAAGTTGGATCATTTAAACTGCTCTGTAGCTCAGGAAGGGGCCTAAATGTTAAGTCAACGAAGTAGTTTAATAAAGTATTTCTTTTAGCCAGAAGAAACAGAAGGGACCTCGTCATGTAGGATTCATCAAGCCTCCAGGGATTTGTGAGATCCAATTAATACACGGTCTCAAGGGTGGCTGCTGCCACTGCAGAGTGTCCACTCAGCAGTCTTATACCTGGCATGCACAATGTCAGTGAAGTTTTTGAATGCAATGATTTTGTCATGAGGAATTCTTCTTAGGAGAATTTTTCTTTGGAGACAAGTATTGGTTACTCATCTATTAATGTCTGCCATCAATAGGAAACATACAATAAAGACACCCTGCTGAAAAAAAAAAGGGAAAAAATACTTATTGACATACCCGGATAATGTTCTTTTTTTGTTTCTGCTGAGAGTAATGGCTTTATCTAAGCATATGGCAAAGTAAGCTATAAAGAAAGAGTTGTTATTACTTGGTTTAGACTCCCTGTCAGGTTTCTCCATTTCTAGGTTCACGATCACACAGAAACAGAGGGACACTGAGTACAGAATTTTTATAGAGAGAGAAGGTGAATGAATTGAAACTCATTAATGTCTTTGGAAATGTTATTAATAAATAGGTCACCTCCTTTAAGAGGGAGGACAAAGTCTGCAGAAAATTTTCAGTGACATGTAGCCAAGACCACAAAACTAGAAGACCTTGATGTGTTTTGAATCACACTTTCCTTCGTGATGCACTTTGCTATAACTGAAATCAGAAGAATTGCAGGTGTAGCCATCCCGTGTTATTTTCAGGACTCTAAACAGACAGAAACCTTGTACAAGCTTCCCAGTATTTCTTTGTAGAATTTGAATGCACAACAGAACTTTTAGCAATTTAACTAAATTTGGAGAAAAAAATCCCTAAACCAAACTTCCAGGGCACATAAGAATGTATGCTTGTCTATGACAAAATATATCTTTTTCTGATTTGAAAGTAAATTTTGCTAAGTAAACTTTTTGCATTAATTTCTCAGCGGGAAATTTTAATTCTCTAGCTCTTGCTATAGTAAATCAGTTTTTCTTTTTTTACTAACCACTGTTTATTAACTTCCTTCTTATCAGAGATTGTAACAGGATGCTCAAATTATTTTATTCTTCCAAAGACACTTCATTCTACCTCGTTATTTCCACAGTTATACTACTTGATGTATTTAACATCTGTGTCTAGCTTGTTAATGTGTAGTATCACTGCATTGGTGGTTCTTCACAAATAAAAAAATAAGAGCATAGCAGGATTTGTGCATTTTCTTTATTTCTTAAATTAATTTTCTTAAATTCATAGAATAAAATAAAACATAAACATTTAAGTATTTGTAAAACAGTTTATTTATTGCTAAATGATCTTTTCTGTAATTTTCCTAGCCTAATTTCATTGGAAAAAACACCAGCTCCTTCCCTCTTTATCTCTTTCTCTCTTCCTGTCTTTCTCTCTCTTTCTTTTCCACTTCCTTGTTCTCATACTCATCCTCGCCTTCTTCCTTGTTCTTTTCCCTATGCTCTTCGGAATCCACTTTGCCTTCTTTTCTTTCTCAGCACAGGTCACACTGAATTTATGCCTAAGACCCATGCAGGTCCCACTCTCCCAGATCTGTAAAAAAGCATAAAAGCCAGCCAAAAAGTGACTTGACCTGATCCAAATTGTGCAATAGGCTAAATGATGCAAAAGGAGATAACTCCACAAGGTTTCTGTCTGCTGACTCTCTCAAAGATACAGCCCATGCTCTGAGATGACACTGACTCCCAAATTTTACATGCCAATGCTAAATGGGAAAGTGCACTTGCAGCTGGACTATTACGCTCGAAACTGGAAGAGAATTATGATAGGATAAATTTAGGTTTTCTTTAGTTAACAAGTGCAATTAAATTTTTTAAGAGTTTGAAGTTTAATCTGGACATTAAGCAAGAGGTTGCATAAGAAGGATTTTAGAAAAATTATGAGGAAAACTATCTGATCTGCTTGTTGTGGGTACAGCTGTGCTGTAAGTAGTTTCTTCAGAAAAAGAAGAATTTTTTTTTTATGTCTGCATGTTATTATGTGAAATGCGATAGTTGAAGCATAGGGGAGTACAAACGTGAGGTGAGAAATTCCTACAATTCATTAGTGTATCTAAGCAACCAAGCGGAAGACTGAATGTGCTGTCTCATGGCCTTCTGAAACTTTACAGTACCTGCCACTCACCAGTGTGGCCCACTCTGACAACAGACATAAAAATGGAAAATTTGATAAATCTGACTTCAGGACAAGCAAAATGATTAAGCTGTGCTTTAGCGAAATAGACCCATCGTATAAAGTATTCGAAAGAGCTACTACAGGCTGAGAAGAATAAAATTTCCATCTGCACTTCATTCATCATGATGTGCCTCTCACTGCTTTCTTCTCTTCCTCAGCCCTGATTTCCCCTCCTCCTTCCCCTTTCAACTCCTAATTCTTTCACTGCTTCCCATTCAGGCCTTGCCCTCTGCATTCAGTTTCTGCTTCTCATTCCCCTTTGCCCGCTCCCCGCCCTGCCTGGTCCTTTTTGGGTTCAGTTCTTCTTACTTCAGGCTTTTATTTCTCTGAGGGATTTGAATAATCACTCCTTGTTTTTTGATCTCATTGTCATCTCAATAGGTCTTGCCTTCCACCCTCTCCTCAAAAGGTAGGTTTCCAAAGAACGTATTTGCTCCAGAAAGGACGAAAGGGACCTCTGAAACTCACTGACCCTTCCTAAATTGGATGCCCCACTGTGTATCAAAAAATTAGGAATTTTTCTATTTTATGAGAACATTAACTTTCTTAGTGAATTTCTTTTTTAATAAGCATATTAAGTTCCTCCTTGGCCTTAAAAAGATGTAACTCTGTCTACTACTCTATCATGAATTATTTCTGTCTCTGCTTGGCTGAGAGTCAGTTTTAAGAAGGCTGATTTAGTCATACATTAAATTTTATGTAAAACATCAGGTGAAGGAGTAGTCTTACTAAAGGCCAAATAAATGCTTTTCTAGTATATGAACTGGGAATCCAAAAAAAGGCTGATGTATGATTTATACTCTTAAACACGTTTTAAAAATGCCCCTCAAATCTAAACTCTGCAACTGAATGCTCTCAAATGCAGCTATGCACAGCTGAGCATCTGATCACACTGCTTGTACAGAGAAGTCTTTCACATCTGTGCTTGTTCCTTGCCATAGGTCAGATCAAAGAACGAGACACAAACATCAGGTATTTAATTAAAATAAAATTACAGTGATATTTCAATCATAACTACTGCAAATAAATTAGAGAACAAATGAAAAAATAAAATAAACAATTTTGCAGCTATTATCAAAGTCTGTCTCTTTCTTTTCACCATACATAAAAAAACCGCAATAAAAGAAAATTTTCAGTGACATGTAGCCAAGACCACAAAACTAGAAGACCTTGAGTCAAACTTCTGCAAAGGTCAGAGATACAGGCATAGGACATTCAGTCAGGCTCTTTACTCCTTAAGTATTCTTGCAATGGCAAACCACTGCAAGTTTGCTACAGAACATGTAGCTAGGTGAGGAAATGTTAAAACATTCCTTTTTTTCCTGCAGCACCCAGTCACTAGGGTACTAAATAATCATTCCAAAATAAAATGAATGCAGAACCATATGGTTAGTTCTGACTACCATCTTGCAGATAAAAATCGCTCACGCTTCTGTACTACAGATGGTTCTGATGGACAGCACATTTTTACTGCTGAGGAAAATGTGAAGGCAATTCTGAAAATCTATTTATGTAACACTGTGCTATTAGAAATAGGGATAGGTAACCAGTGAGTACCTTTAAAGAGTTGCCATTTCTATTCCATATTCTGCTCCACATGTATTACCTGATCATGCAAACATCTTAGCATACGAATAAACTGTTGACTTAAGCTTAAGACTTCATTTTCTTCTTTTACTTTCATCTCAGTTCCCAGAATTCTCATTTCTACCTGCAACACTGAACCTATTGTTACTTGACCTTTTTAAGCTTCAGAAAGTACGGTTATTTTGTCTTCAAAACTTAGTAAGCATGACTGCCTGGTCTTTTGAAGGAACAGTGGTCTTTAGGAGTTGCATAGTAGACACATCTGACTCATCGCCTTAGCTCTGTGGGATGTTGACTAGACAAAAAAAACTACAAAAACTCGAAAACTGCAAACAAACAAACAAAAAAACCCACCCCTACCAACAAAATACCAGCAACAAAAATTAGTTCAAGATCTCTTCCTTTACATTGTCAATTTCCATTATCTACATCGTTTTGTTGTTAATGGATGATGTTAACCAATGATTAATTTTAACTTTTAGGTTTCCATTTATAGTTTTCTTAACTATAGGGCAATATATGTCCATATATGTCCAAATATATGTCCAAATATATGTCCAAAATGTTCAATTTACAGATATCACAATATTGCCAAGCAAAATTTTACATGCATATTTAGATTAAAATGTCTCAGAATGATCTCTTCACAAAACATAGGAACATTCATTTTAACAACATAAAAAAATCATTCTCATGTCATCTGCCTGTGAGCATAATATTATGAATCTCAGTCTGCCCCCCATGAACTCTGAGGAAGAGAAATCTAGCCCGTTCTTCCTCCTCCTTCTCTTTGCCCTTTGCAAGAATTTAAATAACATTTCCATATCTACTTTTACCACTTACATTCTGGGTCACAAATAAGAGGTTTTGTGTAAATGCACATAGCACACGTTCACAGGCATTCCTGTTCTACATTCATTTTAGACTAGTTTGCATAATTTTCTCTTTAGGGATTCTTACACAGTGACAGGGGGATGGAAGTCTGTTTTTTCACTCCTCAGCCATGAATTCCATCTGTTGTCATGGCACTGAACCCAGTGCTGAATAGCAGCCAGCATTGCTTTTGATGTTCTGTAGGATTAGTAGAGATGTCTGATGTTATTGTGGAATATTATTCATAGGAATAATTCTACCTGAGCTTTACGTAAACGTTAAGTTGCTAAATTAATAAATAAATATTCACATTCTGGGGGCGTTCCCTTGGATTTTTACTGCTTCTATAATGACTCACACAAAAGTTTTTGCAATTTCTACAACACTCATTTCTCAATTTCTGTCTCATTTCTACAAAGACAAATCAAACATATGCAGCATTTTATTAGAGGCAGTTGAGAAATAATACGGCTGATGAAATATAAATGATGATCTATAGCTGGTGAACTGATGAGGCAAGCTTTATTTTTGTAGTCTTCTAATCAAATATTTCCTGATTTGGCTCTACTTTTGACTCTGGCATGTTCTACTGAGGAAGTTCCCATTGATCCTAACTCTGGGAGGAGTCAAATATACAATAATTAGAGATAATCTTCAATTCTCAGGACATTCACCTTGTCCTGTTTCAGACCCTCAAATATCTTGACACATTAATCAAGCTTTTGTAAAAGCCCACAGACTAGAAGAACCTTTTTTTGTTGTTTGGGTTTTTTTTCTTATAAAGATAAGTATCAGTGCTACATAGGAGTTCTTCATGCCATTTTTTTTTTCACCAAAGGTTGTCAGTCTAATAATACTTATATTATTACGGATACACTTCAGAAAGACTTCCAAGTTTCAAAATTGAGTTTCTGGTTGAAACAGAGAACATTTCACCTTGGCATGAGTTCAGGAAAAGGACAGTAAACAATTTTCCATGACAGATAATTATGCAGGTAGCACATGAACAGAGTTCTGCTGCTTCCTTTTTCTGTCCCTAAGAAACCAAGTTTGCTTCTACTTCTCAGGAAGTAGCTAGGTTATACTTGACCAGGGCAGTGGCTGGCCTAGTAGTGAGGGGAAGAAGAGATAACAGTTGCCACCTCCTGTCCTCAACTGTCCTTCCCTGCAGGAGCAGCAAGCCAATTTACTGTGCTGTTTCCTGAGGAGAAGCAGTCTAGCACTTCATCCTTGAAAAAGAAACCTTCATTTTTGCCCCTGAGGTCCTGCCTCAGCTCTGGCCCAGGAGAGTATCCTGGTGGGTGGGTCTTTTTTAACAGAAGTGGAAGTCATAGGACGAAAATGGAGAGCGGACTCTGGATTTGGCATCCCACAATATAGTGCTTTGTTACTGACTGTCCTCTACTGCTTACACAAAATGTTTTAGAGAGTGCTATCCTGCATTCTTGGCATCCTGAGAAGGCAAATAGGAACTAGATATTTATTTTCTTCTCTAACTTCGGAAATATTACTGATTTGCAGCCCCTTAGATTTATGCTGTTTCTAAACAAAAATAACCCTTTTCTTTCCTAGGGTTACTATTTTCATATCAACTGTTTGCACAGCCTACAAGATTCTTCAGAGTGGCATTGCTATTTACTCTGGCTTTTCCACGTGTGACCCTCTTTAAATAAAAATTTGCAGCCAGCTCAGATGGTGTTTATGTGGAGAAAATCCATCGATTTCAGTAGCAGTATCCTGAAGTTGCTTCAGTGCAAATTGATGTTATTAAAGTAATTAATTGGCTTCTTATTTTAAATACAAATACAGAATACAGATACATTGCCTTGCAGTTCAACAGCATTTTTGTGATGTTCCCAGGTGGAAAGGATGGTTGGACTTCTTGGGATACAGGATGAAAGACAGAATGGCAGTATGCTCTATTGAGCAGGAGGGATTTCAGCTGTGGATGTCCTGCCCTGACTGGTGAGACACTGAGGCTTAACTTAGATAAATTTAGTGAAGTTAGGGAGCTTTAAAACTGCAGTAACATCCATTACAGTGTTAATAGAGGTAATTTCTTATTTAATTTGAGAAAATAATCAGCATGATTTAGTGTTCTGTGAGTGAACTGGAAAAAATATGGAAGTGTTTGTTTTAAAAGAAAAAAGTCATCAAGGCCCACAGTACTATTTTTCCATTAAGACTTTCCACCCATATTTTCAACAGCCTATTAAATGCATTTTTTCTTTAGTAGGTGATGTATCAATGTCTGTATACATACAGTACCACACATGGATGATTGGGAGAGGGTTGGATAGTAAATTGGTTTGGAAGCAGCACAGCTTAGCCACTAGTGAGAGAGAGTCAAGACAGCCACTTCACCAATCCTTAAATCTCATTTCTATGTGTTACCTCAGTCTCCAACAGCTACAGCCTGCAGCAGATTTGTAACACGGGAATGACATCAGCTCTGAAACTCTTCTGAGCATCAGCTGCAGCCCTGCTCACCTCTTGCTTCAACCTCTGGCAGAGCAATCCAATATGCTCAAATATTTGCTGTATGGGCTCTGTGTCCCCAGGGCATGACCATACATCCTTCAGCAGGACTGAGAGATTACCGTGGCTGCAGATATGGGTGTTAACGGTACCCTCGCTTTTCAGGGAAGGGAGGGGACAAGAACAGACCATCACTGAAGCAAATACAGATATCTGGAAAGAGAATACTGTATCTGGAGATGCTCTGCTATGCAGCGGGAGTACCCTCCATAGAATGAAAAGTGGTAGAGCACTGACAGTGACAACGCTACAGTGACCCCAGTCCAAGGTCAACCATGTCTGTTTTTCTGGTTTATATGTGCCACAAAGGAAGAGGAGAAAGGCCAAGAATCTGTAATTCATTTGCAGGTTAGATTGAATGTCCTAAACATCCACTGGACAGATTACGTGACCAATACCTCTGTTCTTGAACAGGCAGCAGTTACGAGTATTGAGGCCATGTTGCTGTGAACGCAGCTGCGTTGGGCAGGGCACGTCTCCAGGATGAAGGACTACCGCCTCCCTAAGATTGTGCTCTATGGTGAACTTGCCACTGGCTGCCGCAAGAGAGGAGCCCCGAAGAGGAGATATAAGGAGTCCCTGAAACAACATCTCAGCCTTGGCCATATTGATCACCATCACTGGTCTGCTCTGGCCTCCAATCGGGAGGCCTGGAGACACACCATCCACAACGCTGCTGCTTCTTTTGAGAATACACGCAGGATCACTCTCAAGGAGAAAAGACAATGCAGAAAGAACTGCATCCTGTCGGTACCACCTGGGGAGTCATTCTGCTGTGCCTTTTGCAATCGGACGTGTCTATCTCCCATTGGCCTTTTTAGCCATCAGCACGCTTGTAGCAAGCGTGGGTAGAGTCCTTCCCAAATCTTTGTTCGCAAAGCCTAGCCATGAGATTGAATGTCATTGAGGTGAAAAATCTCTCCCTGATATCACAAATATCATTCAGTACCTGCATTAAATATTCAGTGCAAGCATAAAATACAGACACATTTCATTTGTAGCCTGTAAAATTAAAGATTGCCTTTTCGCTGGTGGTGAATAAAATACATCCATTGCAGAGGTGCAGCACTACTAGCTGAACACGAGCCCATGATCTGCGTGGTAAGGAGGCATGCTGATATATTAGAAGCAGGCTGAATCAGTGCAATTGCCTTCATTTTTCACTGTCTTAGTCCTGTGGGTTAGACTGAGCTGCTCTTCAGCAAGCAGAGTCAGGCTTTGTTTCCTGTTCCCAGAGGAAATAGTCTCCTTTAGTGAATAAGTGTCATGGTATCTAACTGTGTGATTTTTACTCAGTTTAGGTTTTTTGGTTGTTATTATCACAGGCACCCACAGATAATGTTTCACTGTAGGAGAAACATTAGTTTCAGGGCCAGAATGATCCTGTCTTCTCTCAAGGACCCTCCTTGGTCACTAAAATCTTTATCCTCCTTTTTAAGGAGATCTAAGAGTTAGTCTCTTAAAAAAAAAACCACAACAAAACACCAAAAAAAGATGTTGAAGCACTCTTTTCAGTGTTTTAGTAGACTACATTGTATTATTTGGCTTTGCACTGCACTGACAGTGTCTTCAAAGATAGGAACCTTGTTGATAAAAAAGCACAGTTGTCTAATATGTGTCAGTCATACTGATGGATGCTGTAGATATCTTGATATTATGGTGCTCAGTACTGTCAGATGGAGCTTGAAGATCAGCACAAAATTACATTTATAATGAAGTTGGGAGCAAATGGCAATTAATATGTTCTGTTAACAGGTTTTCAAAAACTGGCAGGAAGCCTACTGAGCTCACTTCACAATATATCACCAGCAAAAGTTTTAGAGATAACCTGTTTTCAAAAGACAGAAAGACAGCAAGACAGAGATCTATCACAGCAAAAGCATTTAGGGTAAGATTATGAAGTTGTTGAGCACTTACATGTCAAATCCTATTGACTTCAACTTCTCATTTGCATGAGAAAGAGTTGCACAATTTGGCCTTTGTGAGATAGTAGGCTTTAAAAAACCACATTTGTCGACTTTGAGCTGAAGAACCTCACTAATACTAATTCTGTGCAGAATACCTAGATAAAAGAAAATCAAATAAAGTACCTGCACGAGTTTTTTTCTCTATGCATTTGTAGACAGGGGTGAAGTCCTGTTCAATTCAGAGAATATAAATTCTAGTTTAATATTTCAAAAAAAAAGAATTGCCATCTGCTGTATTTTATTCCTCAAAAGCTGATACAGTTTTTCTGAACCTCATCACAATTTGGAATGAGTTTCTGAAAAGTGTACAGATTTCACAGGTGTTCTGAAATATTTCCTTTCGTGTGTAAAGAAACAACACAAATATTACCAACAACTGAGTACTCTTGAACACAAACTGCTTTTCCTAAGTTTGCATAGCAGAAAAATCTGTTCCTTGACATAAAAATGTATTACAGAGGGCTTTCCTTTACTCACTAAGAATTAGTTAATTCCTGAATTTATGAGGATTCTAGAAATACGTGAAGCAGATATGTTTTTTTTAAAGCTGCTCAGGCAGTGCAAGGGAGCGTGCTGATTCAAGACCTCTTTTCTGTATATCCTTGAGGCTATTTATGTATGCCAGACAAATTACACACCAGAGGCTGAATGTTTACTGGGGTAGTCAAACCTTTCAGGGTAAACTTTCAGAGACCTCATCTCTTTCAGTAATCCAGTGTTTTAATACATGAATGCAATTTAAGACTATTTTGTCTTTTGAGGATTTCCATAAATGTTTTGGAAGGTCAGCATACAGTTCCAATTGTTTTTAGATAGAATCCAACTGAGGTAAAGACACAATAATAACAGGCATGGTTCTAGATATTAAAAAACAGACAAAAAATCTAAAGCAATTGAAACAAAAAAACCAAACAAAACCACACAAACAACAACAAAACAAACAAAACCAAAAACAACAAGAAAAACCAATCCAGAACAAAAAATCCCCATCCTTGATAGAATTGTTTATCTACGGTATGTAAGAGATACTGGAGAAAAGAACCATGCAAATATCAGCTTGGGCATGGGCTAGGTTATGTTTGATGTTACATGTTTTAATCATTCCACCAGTGCTTTTCCTAATCTTTCTTTCTTGTTGCTGTTAAAGAAGAACAGCATATCTCACTGTGTATTATTTCTCTTCCTCTGCAATCTGGCTTTCCAAAGCATTTGTTTCCCACTTGGACTCTCCAAATGCAGGAGGAAGCGACAGCATTTAAAAGCGTAAGGGCAGTGCCTATTCTACTGACAATTTCAAAGCTCAACAGGATTCTCTAAATGTTAAAGAAATTTAACCTGTAGCACACAAATATGTTTTACAAAGTACAGGGGATTAGATTAAACCATGAACTCTTGGAAACAAGGGAGCTGTACCACTGACTCTGCCAGAGGGCAGGATTTATTCCTCATTGCATCCCATAAAAGATCTATAAATACAATCTGAGCCTGAATTGTCCCTATAAACAGGAATGATGCACCTTGTTCTGTAAAGACTCAGTTGTCTAACTTGAATGGAAATGAAGACAGTTCAGTTCAGAAAATCTGTCTGTCCTGAGAAAGAGTGATCTGTGTGCCTTCCAGAGTAATTTATAGCAAGTCCTAAGGTAGGACAGACACAGTTCAATAGTACAAGTAGTGTAGCATTTTAGAGCATCATGGTTTATGTTACTGTAGTGCTTCATAGCCAGCTGAAAAGTACAACAGTCATGTAAGCCCCAGAAAGGTGGGGAGAACAAAGCAGCTGTGAGATGAAAACTCTCAGTTTTTCAGTGTTCTGAGTACAAAGAAACTGAATGCAAAATATTTCAAATTTGGTCCTTTATTTACAATGTATACCAAGAAACTGTGAAACTGTTCTTTTGGGAAAAAGCCAAGATGTTTTGTAGCTACTGCATATTTGTTGTCTGTGACAATTAGACATAATCCAGCCCCTCAAGATTTGAGTTACAAAAAATCATTAATTTTATGACAAACATGCTTGCCAGTATCATAAATCAGTGGTAAGATTTACTTTCATCTTAATAAAAAATATTGGAGGTGTGACCCTGTTTTCTGATATGAGTTCTGATATCTGCAGAATGTAAACTGTGCATTTCCCGTTCATTCGAGCAGTTGACAGAGCAAAGCACAGGCTTTATTCCAATCTTTGGTTTAACTAGAAGCTTTCAGCATGTACTCTAAAAGTGTGGGAAAGGGACCTGTTTTTCAGAGTTCTACCTATTCTAGTTATGGAATTTGTCAAGCTATTACACACAGCAAGTCTTTTAAGGCTACTTCCAACTTCAGGAAAGTTAACGGATTAGGGAGGCCTTTGCAAGACTGACTGCCCAGCTCAGCACTGTTCAGGGTGAACAGAAGTGCAAAGGCAACTCACACCACTCTGGTGATGTTGGTCATAGGAGAAGAAAAGTGTGATTCTGTTCTAATATTTTAATTTTTTTCCCATATTCTTGACTGTTGCTGGAGTCTGAAAGCTACTTTGAGATGGAAAAATTTGAAAAAAAATAGTATGGGAACTTGTTGTACTACACACACACACACACACATACACACACAATCCTCCACACTTCCTTCCTCCCTCCCCTTTAAAAGTAGCTATCTTACACATCAAAGGTTGAAGGGTATTTTTGGTATATTCATAAATCACTCAGGAGATGAACAAGCTTATTTGTTCCAAATGATGAAAGTTCAAAGTATTTCATTTATCCTAACAGTTCATTAATGTAGCCACTCATGTGTGGTAATCCCACTTGTTAACCCCCCCTGTCTCCTATTAATAATAATTTAGCTAAATATGAGATGTTTCAACAAGAGTGTTCCTACTTTCATATATAATTATACTAGATATAGGTATAGTATCTTGATAATAATCTTCCTTTTCACAAAGTCCTTAATCTAAATAGAGTTTGAAGTCGCTGCATAGACTATGTCTGAAAGACTGTTACTGAGCTGTCTGTAGAGTACTTATCTCCAAAAATCCCCGTGTGAGCAGAGTAGCATTGGCATCTTTCCTGAGCGGATAAAAACCTGTAGAGAAGAAAAACACTGGAGTAGAACCCACAAAACCACAACTTAATGGGTCCCAGGAACTTCAGGCAAACTGTAGCAGTGAAAAAAGGCAGTGAACTTTGCAAAAGAATTGGGTAAAGGACCTGAATGTCCTATTGCCTATGTGAGAGCTTCAGCTAAGCCTACAAAAAGTGGCCATTTCTTTCTTCAGCTGTTTTCAGAAGGAAGCTAATTGCCTATACTTTAAGAGATGATTTAAACCAAGACAGTTAAACTTTGGCAGCCATGGTTGCCAGATCTGTTTTTAGAACCTGCTACAGCTTTGTTCACCTCTGCTATAAATAGTAAATTTCTTTCATCACATAAGTAGACAACTTTATGCCTTTCCTCTCCAAGTCCAAGAACAGCCCATTTCTTCCTCCTTTTCCATTCAAGTATCACACTTACCCTTTTTTTCCCAGCACATTTCTGTCATCTCACTGATATCTCATTTTCCCACTCTTGTACAGGATAGCCCACCTTCACTGTATACAGCACTTCCACAACTAGTCCCCAAACCACACCGTGCAAACAGCCTGCCTTTCTCTCCGTCCTCCTGATTTCTGGCTGCATCAGCCTGCCTGCATTCTCTCCCAACTGTCTCACAAGCAACCAAATCCTGTTCTGCCATGCAACACAGCATGATGAAAGATACCATCTTCACCAGAAAAGAAGAGGTCAAACAGAAACACACACGGTCCTAGGCACATGGCAGGACTGTGTCCTTGACTGTACATGGGTACTAGTCAGTCCTGAAGAGAGGATATTAATCTAGAGAGACAGAACGTCTGCCCACCCCTAACCTCTGAGAGGTGTAGACCTTACCTCAGGACCATGAATCTTAGTTCAACCGCCAGACATCTGAAGGCAGTATGGAAAAAACTCAGCACACACACATTAATGCCCCTTTGGGGACTTAGCTCCTAGCAGTTCCCTAAATGTGACAAACCAGGGAGACTATTCAGCCTGAAGATGATAACTGAATGCATGTACCCCTGTATAGCTATCTGGTGACACCTGAGATGCCTTATGAATGAGTTTCATGCAACTCCATGTGGTTGTAAGTCTCATCTAAGTCCTGAGGCAGATCTAACAGCACAGCATGCAGGTCATTGAGGTTATCAGATTCTCAAATAGCACTAAACACTTATATTTAGGAACTTGAATTGGGCTCTTAAATGTCTCCATGTATGTGAGGTTTCTAAGTTCTCACAGTAGTCAGTAAATATCTCAACTGAGACATGCAATGACATTTAGAGAGCTATTCAACAGGCCCTGCAAAGGAGACATTTGATCAGAAACCAACGGCCAGTTCTCCCTGAGCAATAATGGGAGCATAGTCATATTGCAGGCCCTTACATTTACGTGTCTTTACTTGAAAACTATAGCCTCCTCACTGAGAAAATCTAAAACATAATCAGGAATTTGACTTGGGCTTTTCAAGGACAACCACAAAACAAGGCAGCCTACTGATTCTCGTAGGATGAAACCACATAACTTGACACTAAAAATTGACTGTACAGTAGACTGTATAATTATATTATACAATATTATAAACCAGTGAAAGATCATAACAGAAGTGACAATCCAGGCAGTCATATGGGTCTTCACACAATGCTGACTAGCTACCTGCTCACACATGCAAACCTTCTTATGCTCCTCATTGACATTTTGCCAGGCATGTTCCCCCATCCTCCTTGGTCCTTCCGTTTTTCCCCTCTGGTCTTCCTCTAGATAATCAATCAAACTTTAGTTATTTTTTCCCATTTTTACCAGTTCTAGTATATCTGTATTCAAATCTGCTATTTTCGATAGAGTTACCTAGGTAATCTAGACCTTGCATAGTGTTAATGATACTGTTACCTAGGCACTACTGGCATTAAGAGTTTCTCTCCCTAGAAGATGCCACTATTGCCCTCCAATTATTGTGAAGTTGGCCAACACTCATGTAACTCACCCTTAACCAGCTGTGAAACACAACCAACCTTCACAGTACTATTTCTAACTTTCGACAGCTTCTCACTCTGTTATTCATTATGTCCCACAAGATAATGTCTCATGTCATGTTCAATTAGCTGAACTGCGAGCCATGGCTCTGTCATCTCCCTGCATACTTTACACTTGGCAGCTCAGCTTTTGCTTAATTGGTCCTTAACCCTTACCTTAACCATAAAACTTACTTAAGGATTTATTTTTCTCCTGAAATTTGGTTCCATGGAATTGTTTACATTTTTTCCTATATTTTAAAATAAGCAAATGTCATTTGATAAGAGCATAACTAATGGCATGCTTATTAATTGCAGGCAGAATATTTAGATGGTCTGAGTAAACATCACTGTTATCTTTTTTATCTTTTTTATTTAAAAATGCCATGGTTTCTCTCATCGTATAGGACCATACCTGTCATTAATAAGACCTCTAAAAGTCTCAGCTGTCTGCACAGAAGGAAGTTATAAAAATGTAATCCAAAAGTGTCATTTGGCTCAGAAAAAGCAACTGTTCTTTCTCCAGTAGTTAGTAGATTCCTAAGATGAAAAGAAGACTTGTATATAATCTTTCCCCAAGTAACCTGCAACCACTAACTAATTGTGTGTTAAGGAGATTTACTAAGACTGATGGTACATGTCCATTTAGCAAAATTTAGTGAACCTTTCTTCCAATCTCATGTTGGTCTGTCCTTGAACTCTCATAAATATGCTGAATCCAGAACATCACTGCCAAGGATCTTCACAGGCCTGACTCTAACCCCATGAAGAACTTTAGGTTTGGAGTATTTTTGAACTTGGCTCATGCTGGCTTCATTTGCTGCCAGCAGTTTCTCCTGCTGGACAAGTGAGCAGTCCCCCTGCCCATGGTCTGGTCTTGTTCTACAGAGCATGGTCATAGGTTGTCTCTTTTCCAGACTGAGGAATCCCAGGCTCTTTTTTTTCCCAAATTCCTCAAATATATTCCTCCTTGTTCCCTAAATATAGAAGCCATTCCATCTCATCTTTGATCACCCTTGTTGTTCTTCTGCAGAGAAGAAAATTTGGGGATTTGTGTGTGGTGAGGGAGAAAAACCTCAAACAACAACACTTAAGAAATAATTTTGTATTCAGCCACAGTTAGAAGTGCCAAGAGAGAAGAGGATTTATAGAGTGGCATAAGTAATGTTTTCTCTTTTGCTCTTTATTCACTTTCTAATAACTATTAAGACTGTTTTTGCCAATTTTGATATCTACCAAGTACTGAGCAAATATTTTTATACAGCTGCCTATCACAACCCCAAATAACAAATACTGAGTAATAAACAGATCTCGTCATTTTCCTTTAGAATATAAGATATTTTTTTCTAAATTAATCACATTTTTCTCTGTATACGTTAAATTTCATATATTTCAGTTGCCATAGCTGATAGACAGCTCTGAAGATTTAATAGCAAAGATGTCTATGTATTCTGATTTAATTTTGTACAAATTTTAGAAGTTAATCTTCCTAACAACAAATGTTCTGAGATCTTAAAAGCCATGACAACGGAATGACTGTTTTAAATGCTTTTAGATGTTAAGAAGGAATACTTTTTATTTAGTTACTCATTTCCCTACTTGAGAAACTTGTGCATTTTGTTTCTATATGCTAGAATTCAACATCTGCCTCTGTTTATTTTTCCTATCAATGAACCAGCAACATGTCACACTGTCAAAAGAAGGATGTTTTGAATAGTTTATTTTGTGAATACCTTGAATGCTGATAAATATCTGCTAGTTTGATATGGGCTATGACATATCAGCATACCCTTGTTGTTATTTTGCTGCTATATACTTTTATACCCAGGTGAACAATAGATTTCAAAAATGCTTCCATATTTAAAAACTATGAGAATAACAGCAATCAAATGCAAGGTCAGTACCATAATCTCAGTAGCTTCTTTATTCAGCTAAAATTGAAATATACCCTGTAAAAGTGCTACAATTTGCAATAAGCAAAAAAAATACAGGAAAAAATTATAAACATGCATTTAACAAAAAAAAAAAAAAACAAACCAAAACTAAACCAAAAACAAACAAACACAACAACAAAAAAAAAAAAAAAAAATTTTTTTTTCATTTTCCAGCAGTGAAGTGTTCCTACTATTCAATATACATTATTTGCAAACTCTTCTGTGCAGCATCATCAACAATGTTTACCCAAGCATGCTGATAATGATAAATTGTTCTGGGGAGTTCATATCTATTGTGCTTGTAGGTCAGCACTTGCTGTAAGAAGGCCACTAGAGTCTAAAAGGAAAGAGAAAAGAATTGATAAATGTGAAATCAGCATAGGAAACACTTTTTGATAAGATCTGTGAATGTGCCAAAACAACTTGCTTTTGGCTGGAATTGACACACTAAATCTCAGTTTAATGGTTGGTTCCAGGGGGATTTGTTTATTTATTATTTACTATTAAAGGAGCTATTGTTAAAGCCTGCTGCATACGGAGGAATGACCTGTTTACTCTGCATGTTTGAGTGTATGTGTGCCTTTAACACATAGCTTAAGCATGCACTGAAGTTTTCCGTTTTGGCTTGATGTTTTCGTAAGTATACATTTTGGTTTTATTTGTCCGAATTTCCTGTCAGGATGTACACTATCTTTAAAAGGAGGCAGCAGAAAAAGAGCCTTTTAAACGTCAACAGCACTGAAAGCAGTGCCTTATTCTGCAGTTACAGACTGAAAGTACTTTCTTCACTGGGACAGAAAATGTTTCTTTGCACTCTGTAATGAGAGCTTTATTGGTGGTAAGAGCAGGAGGGGAAGGGGACACGTGAAATTGTAGACACAGCTCACTGTGTGGGTGACATGAAAGACTGGGCTTCTTATATGTCTCAAAGTGGAGGGCCAAATTCAGCACCTGAGTAGGCTGTAGAGGAGCCAGGAGAGGCTTTGCACCATGCTGTCACTACTCCTGGCATTCAGGCAGACCCACTTCTACCTGGCTCTCCAAGAAAGACGAGCAAAAGTTAAACCCCCCAAGAGGTCACACTATCCTGTGTTTGGAGGCTAGGAGGGAATTAGATGTTAAATAATTCACTCCTGCCCACTCTCCATTTATCATTTCAGGAGTTAGCCTTATCTGTCCCTGTGGGAAACTATTGTGTTGGTAACAGATATGGATGGAGTGGGATGATATGCTAGTGTGGTCATAGCTGTGCTTTCCCAGTTTTACATTTATTAATCCAATCAGGAATTAATAGGAATGCTAAACAGGAGTATGAAAGATTATTTTCATTTTCTCTGTTGCTGCATAGCAGGATGGAAAATAACCAAAAGCCCCTAGAGGAATTTGTTTAGCTTGTCTAGTACATAGAAAGGGATTTGCAGCTGGAGTAAGAGTATTTCACAACGTGGCCATGGCTCTCTAAGAGCTGAAAACATAGGCAGAAACTCAGTCAGTGGTGCATCTTTACGGAAAGGTTTCATGCAGAAAAAATAGCAGCAACCTTCATGAAAGATGTTGGAAACACTTGTTCACAACAGGTGTTCAATAGCAGTAGTGGGTATCGAGCAGTAGTGTTGAGTGCTACATAGCAGAGAGGTAAATTGTGATTGAACAGCCACAAGTGAGAATGAAGGAAATGCAGACAAATTTGACTCAGTGCTCACGTACATATATATATATATGTATATATATAAAACAAATCTTGTTCAAAGTTTGCAGTTCAGTCCACCATTGCTTTTTTCTAATATTCTATAATCACTGTCTTGGTACATAGTGGGGTTAGAAGGTCATTCTTCAGGAGACTTAACAAGAGGCAGCTGTTTTGACACTGAAGGAATCAGCTAAGTACAGACTGGTTTTTCCAGAAGAGACAGAGTTTGTAAAGAGATGTGGGTTTTATTTCACAATCAGCTGACAAAGCTGGGAGAAACAGATCTCTAAGATTTCTAGGCCACAAACCTTTCATTAGATCATTTGCTCTGCCAGAAGACATGGTGTTGAAGCCTTTTCCATGCCTAGGCCAGACAGATAGCTGTCTGAAAAGACAGGTTTAAACCCTGCTTTCTTTAGTGTATCTAATAGTTCACCTTTTTTCAACTGCTTCTTCCTGAGAAGTAAAATCGACTTTGTCTCTCACCCAGCCCTGCTCAGAGTCTGATGGCACCTGGCTGCTATCAAACTGTGACGTTTGGATCTTTTTCTGAGAAGAAAATATACACATCTACTGTCTTTGGGTTTAGCTTTGAAAAGCAGTTTGGTGACAACTGTTTAGCAAAGGGACAAATAAGAGGTTCAAAGTCACCCTTTTTCTTTTCTGTGTTCTTTAAGGCAACTGAATTCAGAAAGTAATGCCTTGGACCAAATTAAAACAATGAAAATAACACTAGACAGAGTGTACAAAATAGAACTCACTTAAAATACGTAAGAATATGAAGGAAGGAAGAAAGCAAGCAAGCAAGCGGGGAAGGAAGGAAGGAAGGTAAAAGCTGCATGTAAACTCAAAGAAGGATTTGACAAATACCAAAGACAGCATTGAAAATTAAAACATTTCCTACAAGAGAGGAAGATAAATGCAACAGAAATTGACAGTATTGTAAAAAACACAAACCCATAAGCATTGGAAGTAAGACAGGAAAAAGAAAAAAAGCTGAAGGAGATGTGGAATGACACCCTGGAAATTTACAAGATTGTCACAATACAAAGCAAAATACAGTTTCAACACTGAGAAAAGGTTAATTTAGACCGAGGAAAAAATTTAACAATTGATAAAAAGAGCAGATTTTAAGAAAATATTTAACATCAAGTGAGAAAAGATATCTGGACTAAATAAATTTCAAAAAAAAAAGGAAAGGCTTATCAAAAGGGGAAAACGTTAACACAGTAACTAAACAGGGACCGGTTTCTCATCAAGATTTGCTAATATTTCATAAAAGTACAAGTAGAAATATTGTATAAGAAAAGAGCAGCTTTATGTAAGTCCACAAAATATTTACTGTATGGTACAGCAAAGAAAATAAGTCATATTTTCATTGCTAAGTCATCAATAAAAATAGTAAGTTTTAAAGAAACAGAAATCTGCAATGTTAACTACAAGTCCTTTTCATGTCTGCTTGCTACTGAGTCATGTTGTGGGTTATTTCTACTTCATACAGGAGAGAGAGGAAACAGTAAAACAAATCATGTTTTTAGAGCTAGTGAATTCTTTCCTTGACAGATTTATTTCCAAATTAATTTCTGTGATTTTAGCTTGTCACAGTACAAGCTAGAACATCTTTTCCTGACAACTGAAAGCAAAGATGAACAGTGTCATCTACCACAGCCAAGTGTTTTCTAGGCTATAGAGAGCTTTCTCACCAACCATTCTTCAGTTCAAGAAACAGAGGGGATTTGTAGTACCTGGCCTCTGTCCTGTGTCTTTTCTAAATCACTGACATCTGTTCAAAGCAGGTGTAAAATACTATCATATAAGGATATTATAAATTAATTCTTATTCTGGCCAGGTATGCATACACACTAAAAGGCCAGAGACAAATCTTCTAATCCATCCTTATTAGCTCTGCTTTACAGGCTATAAAACTGCAGATGAGTTGCTTAGTGCAGACATTTGTGGTCACGTTTTAAGGAGAGTAAATTTGTGATGTAAAGGTTTGAAATCACCATATTCACTGGTGATCTGTTCTAAATGTTTATCATTCACCTTGTAAAATATTATAGTGTATTACCTACTGGAAGTGAAAGTTAACTGTCAGCATAATGACCATGTCATGTCCAGATTCTCTCTGTGTAGTAATTTACTGCGGAAAACTAGGAAATAGTTGTGCCATCTGTGAATGCTGTGCTTGTCTTTCAGTGTGGGTGTGTTCACGATGGGTAACTTGTTCATGGCACAAGTACAAGGGAATTCTTAAAGAATCCCTATAAGGAAGTGAGCATGCTGAACTATCTAAAGCTTTTCCAGCACCTATTTGGGCAGGTAATTATGTTAGCAGCTGTTAAGAGGCAAACCTTTAGCCTTGTCAGACAGTCTTTGGCCTCAGCTGAGCACCTGATGATTAAAAAAGCACCAAACCGCTCAAAAGTTGGTCCCAACAAGGATGGAGGAGGAACATAGAAGTTGCTGCAAGTTCACATATACTCAGAAGCAACACAACTGAGTTATGTCTACCTACCAGCTTGAGAGAAAGCCAAGCACACATTACTGCAGTCCTTCAGGCACTGGCTTTATGCTGTGTATTATAATAATACCTAATACATTTTGCTATGCAATATTGTATTATTCTTATTCCTACTGAGAAACTAAACTAATTGCAAAATGGCATTGGAGCTGGAGTTTGTGTCAAATATATTATCTATTTGTATTAGTATCTTGTGTTGCATATGTGTATCAGTGTGTTTGTGCATGTTTGCCTGTGTATGGGTTTAGAAACCATTACAGTTGTTTTCTGGCACTTAGGCTCTTTCAGTAACATGAAAATCAGCTGACTAAAATCTTTAACATTTTCCCTAGGACAATCCTAAAATAGTTTTTTAATGGTGGAGCTCAGCACATGGAACTTGTTTCTTCCCATGATACCAAAAGTCCACTTAATAAGAACTGTCACTCAAAGTTAATCCTTCTCCTAATGAACCAACTTCTGTTGTATTTAAATTCTATAGTACCCCGAAAGATGCTGACCTTGCATAAGAATACACAACGGCAGTCTGCTTTCCAAATACAATAGACTGCTTGAGCATCTCGGAACTTCCTCCTCTAACTTTTGTGCACTCAGTAATTTCCAGTTTGCTTCATGTCAAGATAGCTTATAACATCCCAAACAGCCAGGTAGAGCAGGTGGACTTTGAAACGTAAAATTGACACAGGAGGGGTTTTAATATTTAAATTGAAGGACAAACTGGTCGATGCGGCTCCTGCGCCTGAGGACTGAGAGGCTCGGTAGAGCAAGGTACCTATAAAGCAGCAAGCGTTTTCATACTTAAGTTGCCCACCATTAAAAGTCACATCACATCCCTGCAGAGTAGACCGTTTCCCTCGGATGCGAACAGTATCGCAAACACAGAGACCATTCACATGGCTTCTGGGCTGCACTTCGGCGGGCATGGGATGAAGCTGAGGACTGTGTGTGCCATCTTACGCTCCCAATTCCTCTCGTGTTTGTCAGGGATGTTTGCATCCCAAGAGGGATCGGAGCGGCGCGGGAAGGCCGTGGGAAAGCAGGCGCAGCCCAGGAGGCAGGGTGTCCGCTCCCGCCGGATCAGGGTGCGCTCAGGGTTGGGGTCTCGGTCGGGGCCCCGCACAGGGCCCAGTCGTGTCGCTCTGCATCCCCCCGGCCCCCTGGTCGCCCCGCCTCCCTCATTTCCAACTACGGGGAACATGGTGTTTGTTTGCCTTCATTTTTCACTTCTAGTTTTGGTGGGGTTTGCATTCTTTTCTTTCTGGTCTTGTTTTGACTTCCCCCAGAAACGGTGCCAGTGCCTGCGTCCTGACCCACTTCTCCGGCAAATAATGATATTCCGCAGCTCAAGCTCCTTCCCCCGCTGACCCTCCAGTTCCCAGGGATCACGCATCCCCTCCGCTTCCTGGCGCGGGAGCAGCCGGCGAACGGCACCACCTTCCAGGCGGCTGCGCTCGCAGCCCCGCCGATGCCCCGCGCCCGTTCCCCCGGCAGCGCCGCGGTGGGGAGCCGGCCCGAGGCCACCGCTCCCGAAAGGGGCTTCTCCCCCGGGGGGCTGCTGGGCTTCGCGGCCCCGGGGTCGTACTGACCAGCCCCGCACCTCGCTGATCTCCGAGACCCCAAATACCCCCAACACTTCCCCCGTCTCCGCCTCGAAATAAACTTTTCTTCCCACGCCGAGGGGACGCCGGCGGTGCCCCGAGGGCTGTCCTCGCGCGGAGCCGCTCTCCCCCCGCCAACGCCGGAGCTGCGGTGGGGTTTCGATCTTGCCGCCACGCTCCGGTCGCGGTGGCGTGAACCCCTCCGTTCCTTCCCTCCCGCCGGCTGGCGGG
>VZRE01008969.1:312438-364686 GCA_013396775.1 Cephalopterus ornatus
GGGCTCCTCCGGGGGGCTCCCCAGCCCGCCCTGCCCCGGCTGCCCCAGCGCGCCCCGCCGAGCCGCTGCGTGCCGAGCCCTCCGCTGGGGTCCGGCCCCGCCGGGCTGCCCGCACCCGCGGGAGAGGGAGCGGGTGTGCGCTGGTGACAGGAGGGAGAGAGAGCATCCCTGCCCAGCATTGCTGACATCGAGCTTCTCCGGGGTCGTGGGATGCGAGATGTTACTTCAGGCTCTCTCATGAGCTGCTCGGAAGAGAACTGGGGCCGGTGCAAAATGTCACTCCAAAAAAATAGTCGTTCTCCGAGAACAGGCAACGTCAGTGATTGCCCTAAACCATGCGAAATACGAGTCGCTCATTCACGTGGGACCCCGCATACAGAATATGGATTCATATATAGATTTTAGTGGGACTGCTTACATAACGAAATTCATTTTCAGCTCATGCAGATCTGTGCAACTGGAGTGCATCCTAAAAATCATGCAATGCTCTGTTTTACATTATAACCAGCATGAGTCAATTTATGCTGTTATAAATGTTCTCTTCAGTACCTTGTCAAACACTAGGAACTCAAGTGGTGGGGCTTGTATCTTACTGGATGATCGTTTTGAATTTATAAGCTTTTATCGAATGGAACACTAGATAATACTAGTTGGCTGCTTGTATTTCAATGTGAGGAACTTGGGAGCTTCAGCTCCTTGTGTACAAAACCAGTCTTACAATAAGTCTGTGGTGATAAAGTAGGCACTAACCTACATTTGTCACCCAGTAGGTGGTGCTGCTTCTGAAACCATGCAGCTCTATAAACAAAGATCGGAGTTAGGTTACTCGGAGTGAAAATAATTTCATACTAAGTTCTGCTAGTTAGCAAAAACTACTTTTTAAAATTTTATCACGTGAAAAATATTTTTACTTCCTTTCAGAAAATACTGTGGAATGGTTTAACTATAAACGTGATGACTGTAACTGACCTTCAGTTAAAATGTATGATCTTTGTAAGGGTATTAATAACATTTAAATGTAACTTTTAAACTAACCTATTTCTAAAAGCAGGATACTTACTCCAATATAATTCTTTTTACTAGTTTGGCAAAGAATGGACTGTCATAAAACTTATGATAAGTTTTCATAATGTCTTTCTTACACTGCCGACCCGTTTCCTAAAATCAAGGGTATTCCCAAGGCTATCTAAAGGAAAAAAATTAGCAGGTGGTTTCATATGAGTTTGGGAACAGATCAAGTATACCATGATATGATATAATATCAAATAATATAGTGCAACTCAATTCAGTTTTGGAAAGAACTTCCCTGTTCAGATGATCCTATCACATTGGAAGCAATGCAAGTCATAAACATAACTTTTGTAATGAAACCTTTTTTTTAATAATTTCATCAAACATCTTATTAGAAATAAAATGATTTTATATAATGTAATATTCAAGTGCATGATGTGCATCTGTAGGTTATATTCATGAATTTAGATCTAGCAGGATAGGAAAAGGTTTTTTCTCACACATGAGGTATAAATGAGGTTACTTTTTGTTTCTCTAGACAGATACATTATTGTTTTCAAACCTGACCTAAAGAGGACCCCCATTTTAGATGTAATGGATTAATTCTCAGTGGTGCATCATTCTGAAGACTCATGAGCTAGCCTGCTCAGTGTGTTCAGCAGCATGATTGTTCCCAAGCATGAATGCCCCGTACAGGTTATTAGATTAATTTGATCAGATTTCATTTGTATATGTTCCTCTTTGAGTATCTCTCCATAACTAAATATGCTATAATGTGATAGCATTAGTTCATAGAAACAAATATTTTGTTAGAATTCTGATATTATTTCCTTTGTGTTGGTTTTTTTTTTCCAGAAAGTACAAAGTAAATTATTGCGTACTACCAGTGTATGGTTCCAATGGCTTGGTGAGAGAGAAGAACTGGGTTGGACTGTCTGGCTCTTACCATTAAGTATTTCTGGTAGAGAATAAACCAGACCCAGGGCTCTGTGAATGAATTGTTGCTGGAGAGCATGGCAATCTGCCTTTGCATTGTGGAGCCTATACTTACTAGTGTGAGGCTGGTCAATGTGTAGATCCCAGCCTCATTTGCTTCTAGTTTCAAAAAATGTTGTTGAGTCCTCAGAGCTCTATAGGTGGTCCTTTCTAATGAATGTGTCTGGGAGATTTGCTGCTGCCTTTGGAAGATTCATCAGGAGAATCTGTCTCATGTTTGGAAAAGACAAGGCAGTCAAGTCAGCCTCACTGAAGAATAAACTACTAGAGCAGATGGAGGCAAAAAGCTCGTGGGAATGACAAGACGGTGATAGTTCATTCTCTCTTTTATTGAAGAAATGCTTAGGAGCTTGATTCTAATATCCCTGCTGAGATATGAACAGCACCTTCCTTCACAGTGTTACTGAAGCCAAGTAACTTGATTACATCAAGTACTGATGTAATTATTTATGGAACAGGGTATTATCTGAGTATTCTCAGTGAGTGCCATTCAGTGAAGTTCAATGGAACCACTTGTGGAGTGAGATGCTATTCAGTCACAAGTAAGGGCTTGTGAGAAATCCTATGCAATTGATTGTGGACGCTATTGTAGTTAGAGTAGAGATTTCCTATTAAGTTCTTTTTGTTATTAAGATTAAAGGGGGAAAAAACCCTATGTGGACAATTCACTTGGTTTTTTACATTGTTATTTTAAATGAGAAATTTATGAAGCCGTAGTCTTCAGCCTGCATATGTTTCAGCCTGAAGATATTCTTTGAATATTTGCCCTGGCTTACTGATGTGTTCCATATAACCTGAAAATCAATGGGGTGTGCCCTTTTTGTGCCTTTTGTCTCATTGTGCCTACAGAAAAAATATCTGGAGTCTTTTCAGTAAGTAGACTATTTATGAATCTGTGTAGGCAAGAAAATGTTAATAGAAAAAGGAGTATGTTTTAACAAATTACACTGTAATTGTGGCTAAATTTGAGTCAAAGAAGTGTAAATATTTAGGCAAAAGTTAAAAATATTCCCTACTTTCACTAGCAAAATATATGGGTAGTTTTTCCAAATAATGTAAAAATTGTCTCCAAAATTAGCTACTCTTCATCTTACTGCTATCACTGTCTGACCTCAACCAGGGTTTTGCCTTTCAAAATGCAACTAATTAATGTATGAATTGTTTAATTAGTTGTGTTTCGGTTTAATATCTCATTATCTAGAAAAGATCCCTCCCTCATTTTTAGTTTGTTTCCGGCATTCCTGTACCATGATTTTATTTATACAAAAGTAGTAACATTTCCCTAAATATTCTAATTTTTCTTATACAGCTGGCATCAGGACTGTATTTCCAAGCTAGCAAACAGCATGCATCTCGCTGTCAACATGAAAGCAACTTCTCTGCGCTCCTTACTGGATGGTCACAACTAATAACAATGAGAATCTAAAGGACAGCACCACTTTAACTTCCTAAATCCAGTCATGCCTTTTGTTCATTCTCATGTCCATGTGTTTAGGTTCAGTAAGCCCTTAGACTGTTAAAGGACTATGAAATCAGATCCTTCTTTTTTTCACTAACCTCTTATTTTGACATTAGTTTTGTAGGCCAGTTACTTGGCACATTTCAAACTGAATTACGTCACGCTAGTAGAATGTAGTGGTTTTGATTTTATATATATATATATATAACTGTTATATATATATATATAAAACTATATAACCATTACATATAACTGCATATTATTTCTGGATGCTTTAGCACATTTTACACTTAAGATTACGTGTTCCTGTGAATGATGATATATAGCTCCTAAGGAGAAATTTAGTCCTGTGATGTCTAAAACAAAAGAGCTAAAACAAAAAATAGGAATTTTAGGATTAATTAATTTTCTATTTTTACCATCTATATTATGACCATATACATGTTACGCACTTTTGTACCATAGAGATTTATATATACCAAAATCTAAAGTATGGATTTATTTTAGATTCAAATACTGGCAGGTATGAAAAGTTGTGCAGAAATGAATGACGTTTTAAAATTAATGTCAGTGAGCCAAATATTTACTCAGCACGCTAGTCTGTAGGACATATCTAAAATAGTTAAAGCTGTAGTTTCCAGGGTTGAATCAATAGAGTTTATAAGGAGAGTTTTCTCGGTAGTGTTTGGCCTTACTTCCTCTCTGAATGCACCCTTCTATCTTATTGGCGAGAAACTAAATAATATATATATAAATATATATTATATACATAACAATATAAATAAATAAAAATGTATAAATATAAAAAATAAGATGGCAACTTGAAACTATTATCATTACAATCTGTATTGTTAATTAAGATGTTAATTTATGAATGTAGGCACTTGTCCATTTCTTAGAGAAGGTGATTTCCTTGATTTTCAGTGCTCATCACTTAAGTGGCCACTTCCCACTATGAGTTCTCTAATTAGGAATTTAAGGGTGAACAGGTTCTGTTCTTTCGCTGACAATTTCAATTCCTCTTCAAATGTGCTGTGCTTCTCAGTATTCCCAGTAAGGCCTGGAAGTCTGTGGCAGTTCCGGAGCCCCCTGCTCCTATTTAGCAGCTTGATTCTCACAGCTTCGTGCACATTTATGTGGCTTTCCTGTGTGAGACATCCTTTCGCTATTCAATAAGCTGCTTTTCCCATAAAGACAAAAGTCACCTTTTTGAATACATGTCAAGCATTCTGTATTGGAAAGATGAATCTACAGGAAGAAAAGAACTTACAGTATTAAATAAACAGAATTCACTAAATGAAAGATAGCAAATATTTCAAAGAGGCTGGGACTATAAATGAAACTTGGCTCCAACAGGTTGTTGAGGAACTTTCGGCAGCAAAGTACTTTTGTAGGAAAGTATGGTGCAGGTTGCTTGTTGAGTACAAATTACTCATTTTGGTCAATTCAGTCTTGAGGCTCAGGTGTAAGTAAGTGGAGATTTTAGAAACAAGGTTTATTTTACTTATTTTGTATCACTGGCTGATATTGTGTCACTCTCTGATAGAGGTGAAATAATAAACTTTTTAAGTGAAACAGGCACTGTGTGAAAATGTCATTTTCTAGATGAGGCATGCCTCTCAAAAACTCCCATTGCCTTCTACTTCTTGCCCATACTTGACTTCACTTTTCTTTGATCCACCACAAGTCGCTATATTTTACCCTAAAAGTCTATTTTTCGTTCCTAATTGAAGACCCCAGGAGCTAATATTTGAGTTAGCTAATTTCAGAAATCATTATTGTGGTAAAAGTACTGTCCTACGTCTGATGAGGAAAGCTCAGCAGTGAAAGGAAAATGCCCATGGAACTGAGGGGTCCAAACCCAGAATTTTAGTCGAAAGATTCCTTGTTTCATCTAATACCTTCCATGGCTTCCAGAGAAGCTTTCAGGCAGCTGTAGTTCCTCTTCTACATATGCCTTATCTGATCTTATGTGCATCTCAGTGCCTCTTTACCACCGAAGTTTTATTGGGATCCAAACCCAAATGTTCTTTCAGATGACTGATTCTTAAGTCAGTAAGACTTCCCTAAGTAGATACTGACAGAATCAGGTGTCTTAATCTGACTGCTGCTGCTACTTCTGTTTAGGACAAAGGACAAGGTGATGGCTGTACCACCTTCTCATGTTGTAGCCCAGTGACTGAAGTATTTTACCAACACAGTCTAGAGAGGCCTGTTCTGGACTAAAGGGATTCGAACCTACGTCTCCTGTCTCCAATCATTAGGTTTTGTCAGATGAGAAGACTTTTCATGCTTTTTGTTTAATATGAAGCATTTTAGCTTAAATTTTTAAAAACTTTTAAAAAAAATATTTTGAGAGTATACTGGACAAGATCTTGAAAGAGAAACCTATTGAGGTACTGCTAAGCAGTTGGAAACCATATCTGTTTCAGGAATATTTGGAGCTGGAAATGGAACCCAAGAGAGTTTTACAGCCAAGAAAATTTTACAGCCTTTTTCTCACTGTTCCTTAAGCATCTTCATCAAGGCAGGACTCTGAATTGGTAGAGTATTACAGCAAGAGAAGAAATATAAGTTCTTATGCCTGCTCCTACTCAGTATTTCATTATCTACTTACTATTTCATTATCTATATCTACATATTTCATTATCCACTGCTTTTTCTCTGGTTGTGCTCTAGAAAGAGCAAGTTTTACTCATTTTGTTAAAACACTGAGATACTTATTTTCAGAAGGAAGTTCTAGGCTGCTCTTCTAAAGAATCCAGCTCCCAAAGGTGAGTGAAGCTGAAATGTGTTTCTACCAACTCAGCATTTTACATCAGCTGTCCTGGTCAGCTGACTACCATTTGGGCAAGCTGGTTGCTTGTTACTGCACTCAGCTGCCTGGATCACCTGAAGACAGTGGAGCAGCCTGAACTTCAAGGCTCTGGAGCCTAGTGCCTAACAGGTGGGTAATTCAAGTAATTGCCATCTTGCACCTGGACTTTTGTCTAGGTCGGGGCTATTGAATACATCATTTGCAAACCGCCTTCGGATTTAGCAGCTAAAAACCGGACTAGATTTGGTTTGGCTACTTGCCATATAAAAAGCAGTGTTTCCTTCTCTAGATTTTGACAACATCCAATTACACATACCAGGTAACATGGGTTTTTCCACTACTACCCTTTATGCTTCACTAAACTTAGAGACTGTAGTTACCTTGGAATTTTTCTCTTTGATATTGAAATATCAAAGATCCTATTGTGCAGATAGCATTCAGCAATTTACATTTCTATATGAAGATATCAGGACTGCTCATCTGACTAGTGAGAGATTTCATTAAGAGTTTTCAGGAGCGGTATATCTGTTAGTAATTTGGCTGTGAATTGTCATCCTCATTGCTGAAAAATTTCTGCTAAATGTTGGATTGCCTGAAGACAAAAGTATATAGCATTTGAAAAGGTATCCATCTGCACTGCCTTAGATATGCTGAGGTAGAAAAAAAAAAAAAGGCAGTGAAGAGTTGGTTAAACAGTGACATCAAAAACGGGAAAATAAGAGACATCATAAGTACTTTTACCATGTTGAAATCTTGTTACAAAGATTTGTCTTCAAAATTAAGGATGTTTCATAAAAATAAATAAATGTATTTTAGTGAATGGAGACGTGTTTCTGTAAATTCCTTAACAGAATATGACAAAGAATTCTCTACTTATTTAAAATTTCCTTGGGAATCATGATAAGTTCCTCGATCAGGACAGATTTTTTGTTTTTTTTTTAATAAGCTATCCAGGCCAAAGTAAACTTTCTCACAAAGAAAATGGAAGGTTTTATTGAATTTGTTGAGATTTAGACTGGTTTGTATTGTAATTCTTCAGAATACATTTTTCCAAATATAATGCTATTTTTTAAAGCTATCAAATCCCTTGAAAAGATGAATTTGTAATGTTCTACAGGGGCAGCTTATGCTGAAGAAACTGAAAGCTTTTTGAAAGCTAAAGCAAATATTTTGAGGGAAAATTAGGTCTTTAAAGTCAGTGTTTAAAAAAAATACCTGATTCTTCAGTTGCTTTAGGTGCTGAACTCCATAATTTAAGCAGAAGTTTTCAAAAAGAAAACAATCTGCTAGCTTACATTAAATAGTTAATCATCAGAACAACAGCTGACTTTATGAAAGGGACTTAGTATAACTCCAGGCAGTTTGTCTTCTAGCTCCATCTGACCAATCACATTTCATGTATTTCTAGCCATTTGGAAAAGTCATTTTGTTCCAAGTGTATGCTAACTCTTACTCTGATAAGCATGTCTGTGAAATACCTTACAAATTTGTCAGGCTGGGGCTTCCTGGGAGGCTCAGGAGCCTTCTGCCAGCTTCTTGGAGCACTCCAGTTGTGTGTCTGGGAGATTTCATGTTACATGGTGCATTTGCCACACAGCCTATCCACCCATCATCTGCACAGAGATTAGGGTGAGTCTTCTATGATCTGTGCCTGTCTCTTTTGTTGTAATCTTTGAGTTTTAGTCACTAGCTTTGCATTTCATGTATATGGCAATGTTGCAGAAAAACTTGGTTTTTTGTTGTTTCGTGGTTTGGGGTTTTTTAACACACCTTGCGTTTGTGTTAAAAAAACCCTGTGTACCACTGTAGATCCACAGATCACAGTAGTTACTTCTGCCTCATATGTGTGGAAATGTGTATGAATAAATCCTGGATGAGCATCAAGAAGAAAAAGTTCCAGATGATCTGTTTAAGTTTTATGATAGCCCTGACAAAAACCCAAATGGCTGTAAACTGGCAATGCGCAAATTTAAGCTGAAAATTCGAAGAAGATTCCTGGCCATTACAGCGGTGGAATTTTGAGAAATCTTTCCAATGGTAGTAGTAGGAGCAAAAAGCCAACCTGATTTTTTTGGCACCTGCAACGGGGAGTACCCCATCAATGATCTAGTGGTCTCTGTCAGTGAGTACCATGGCACAGTTTTAACTGTGCTGAGTAAGAAAACTGAGCAGTGTGCACCTGACTGTGCCAGCCAGCTGCCTGCTGAATCAACATAAAACAGTCATTCCTCATGATGATACATTTGTAAGCTGAGGAACTGAGGACTGAGTGCTTGCGTGGCATCTCAAGTACCACTCACCATTTCAAAATGCACCATGTAGTAAAATTTCATAAACCTATAGAGAAAAAGAAATAAATATCAATTATATAAATAGGAGACTATGTGTCATAAATACAGTATAAAGTAGGGAGACTTAAAAATGTATATTTTGTGCTTAATTATGGTATTTTGAGGCCATTGACCATGTGACTCTTTTAAATAACATTACTTGTACAAGAACAAGGTAAGAAACCTCCTTTAAAGAAAAGTATTTGAAATCTCTCATGGTATTGTATGACTTTAGGGGCTAGGGGTATAGTTGAAATACTAGCCATTTGAAAATCTTTGAGAACTGTCTCTGCTCTCACACTCTCACCTGAGTGACATAAATCTCAACTCATTATATTTCAGTGTCAAATTTTGCATGGCTGAATTCTGAGAGTATTCTCAGGTTTATCTGATCATTTCTTGTTAATCCTTTCCATGTATCCCTCTCACATTCTCATATAAATGGTTTGGCCTCTCTGACAGCTCCATGAACTCTTTTCTCACCACATGCAGATTTCTCCAAAGACACAGGCAATTATATTTTAGTCTACTCATGTAAAATTTCTCCTGCAGCTTTTTAAGGGTTCTCCTTGTGCTTTCTGCACCCATTTTAGTGTATAATTCCTACGTATCTGATACAATTCCTCTTCACTGTTTCTTCCTTCTTATTCATTTGGGATGAAGAAAAAGCGTTTTGTATTTTGCTTACTGCTTTATCTATATGGTAAAAAAATAAAAATTCAAAAATAAATCAATATAATACATATTAGAATTAACCAAACAGGAGGTAAAAAATATAAATTCCTTATTTTGTTTCTCTGCGAGTTCTATTTTCTGTACTGTTGTCTAATCACTTTCAAAGGTTTAGTTTTTGATATATCTTGATGAGAGACAAAAAGAGATTTCTGTATTTACAGTATATTTATATTTGAGCAGAGGTCAAGTCAGTATTCAACAGAATTCATTCCAAAATACTTAGACTAGAAATTATTCTTTTAATCGATTAGTGAAAAATGCATCCATGAAGAATTCCCATTGATTATGCAAAGCTGTCCTTTAAATTGAGTCCTTTTCAGTCTTTTCTGGTTTGTGCTGTCCACTGTGGGATTTGTAACACATGAATCAGCAGACAAAATACGTTTCCATGTGGCAGTAGTCATCACTGTCTGTATGAGAAGTTCCAGCCTTTTTGTGTGAGGTGGTAAGACTGTGACACAAAATCTTCTAAAGGTTTGCCTGAGCAGTGGCTGTACTCATGTAAGAGGAGGTTTAGATTAAATATTGGGAAAAATTTCTTCACTTAAAGTATGGTCAAGCATGTGGCTGTCCAAGGAAGTGGCGGAATCATCGTCCCTGGAAGTGTTCAAATAAACATGTGGATGTTGCACTTGGGGACTTGATAAAGTGGTGGACTTAGTGGTTGGACTCAATAGCTTAGAGGTCTGTGAAAAATGACAACAGGAACAGATATGCCCTGTTCATTAGGAATATGTGCACATCTTAAATGATCTGATTAGCTTTCGCAATTATTAGGGTGTTTACTGTAGGAAAGGAGAAGCATCATATTAAACCAAATTGCAAGTGCAATTTAGAGCAGATTAAAAATACTCTTATTGCCCTGGTGAATGAAAGAAAACAGGTTCAGCTAAATCAGATAAAGCTAAAAAGCATTGATGCATAACAGATAGTTTCAGGCTACATGCAGTCAAGTGAAATACAGGAAAATGTATATGGAGCAGCCAGAAAATGTAGTCCTGGTTTTGGTGAATAAGGTAATATGAGTTAATCAGCTTTTTCTAGTATGATCTACACCTTCTATCACAGTTGTAAATGGTGCATTTGAATAAAACTGTAATCCATGCTTGGTTCATTAGTTAAACACACAAGCCTGGCTGGTAAAATACACATTAGAATCAGAGAATCCTAGAATCATAGAATTAGATGGGTTGGAAAGGACCTCTGAGATCATCAAGTCCAACTCTTGATCCACTACCACCACAGTTACTAGACCATGGCACTAAGTGCCACATCCAGTCTCTTCTTAAATACCTCCAGAGACGGAGAATCCCCCACTTCCCTGAACAGCCATTCCAATGCCTGATTACCCTCTCTGTAAAGAATTGCTTCCTAATACCCAACCTAAACCTCCCCTGGCAGAGCTTGAGACCATGCCCTCTTGTCTTACTGATAACTGCCTGGGAAAAGAGACCAACCTCCACCTGGCTACAACCTCCTTTCAGGTAGTTGTAGAGAGTGTTGAGGTCTCCCCTGTGCCTTCTCTTCTCCAGGCTAAACAACCCCAGCTCCCTCAGCCTCTCCTCATAGGACTTGTGTTTGAGTTCCTTCACTAGCCTGGTTGCTCTTCTCTTCTTCTTTGTTATCAATGTAGATAATAAACTGTGAAAAGATAGCTAACTGGGATGTGCCTCTCAGAGTCACATGTTGGGAATAACTAACCTGCAATATCTTAGATGGCTAGACCTGACAAAAAAATGTTGTGGAATTCAGAATCGTTGATCTTACTATGCCTAAACCAGCTATAAGATGTTGATACTGGACACTTATCATCATAATCTAATAATACATTTGCCAAAGAAACAGGAGATGGCAATCCTAAACTTTTCCCATTATGGGGGTTTGAACCACAGATGTGGAGAGCTGGATGACAGAGCACAGCAACTGAGGATAGGCAACATTGCTGTGCATACCCTGGCTGAAGATGGGAATGATAGAAAAGTTTGAAAGAGAAAACCTAACTATCCAGTCTAATGGCTGAGACAAGGTGGTCCAGCACAGCAATTCCAGGTGCTAGACTAGATTTTTGCCCTCCTTTCTTCACTGTGCCCTCACTACGCTGCTCCAGACCAGCAGTTGCCACTGTGTGTGAGCAGCAAATCCCCGGTCTCCTGCTGTGGCTTCCCACCAGCTTCCCCCACCAGGCCCCCCCACATCACTGTCACTGTGGCAGCAATAGGGCATCTCTCTGGTGAGATGGACACAAATGTGCATTTGGCATTTAGCTGCAGAGGCAGCCTGTATTGCTGGAAGGGCCACTCTGTCTGTGACAGGCAATAGGAGACAGGCCAGAAAATACATTCTATAAGTTGGTTTAAAGCTTTGGGTCAGCTGTTGGACCATGCTGGGTTATGTCTTTCTAGGGAAAGGAGTGAGACATGGGATTCCAGTGTTGGTTAGTTTGATTATTTCTGTCTTTTATCTAGCTGCTATCCAATGTAAAAACCACCAGGATTTCTATTGTCTCCTGTAGTTTTGAAACCTGCTGAAGGATGCTGCCGGATCTCCTGGACAGGTCAGTCTGGTGCTTATCTAGGTCTTCTGGGCATCTCTGAGTAGTCACCTGCTTACTCTGCATCCTTGAAGTCTGTACATCTTTCAGTCTTGGAGCAGTTGCTGGGTTTTTTGTGTTGCAGAAAGTGAACCAGTTAGACACAAAAGTGCGCTTTATCTCTCCCAGAAAAGAAAACTGTGTAGGTGTATCATTAGTCTGTGTAAGAAATGTATGAATTTGCACCACCCCGATTGGAATAGCAGGAGGTTTTCTGCCACAGGCAGGTGTGGCAACCAGGTGAACAAGAGCTGCAGAGTCCTGGAAGAAAATACAGCATGTGCTTCTTTTTGTAGCAAATCAGCTTCTTTAGGTGGCATAGGGACAACAAATGCATTTCCCTGGTGAGTCACTAAGCTTCCCGAAAGCCCCGTATCTCCAAGGCTTTCAGCTGAGGTGGAGTATATTACGCTGCTCCTAATACAGTCAAAACCTTAAAGGCTTAGTCAAACCTATAATTAATTAATGCTTGTGTAAGACTTAGAAGATATAACTCACTTGATGAGCACTAAGTCAGTTGCTAATGATTTTAAATCTACGAAGCAACTTCCTAAAACCCGTTGAAATTGGCAATTATAATGTTCTGTCTTGCATGGGAAAGCTTTTATCACTCCAGAGCAGGAAATAAATGCATGACTTAAACTGGAGAGATACAGTGACAGAACAGCGGCAAACTGTGAAACACGCTGGCATGGCAGAGCGCCAGAGGAGGATTTGCTGTTGCTCCTTTCAAAACTTGATTTGAAGTAATTTCAGTATTTCCATGTTGCATAAATGACTGTGAAAGTCCCAGGAAGCCTGTAGTTGCATGTGCTAATGGTCTGAAGGTAAGACTTAATTGACAAATTTCACTTTGATGCCCTTCGTTTTTTTTTAATTCCTCTGCAATTACAAGGCTACATTCTGACAGACCACTAGAAGTGAACTGAATGAAAATATTCTGACTTGTTCTGTCACAGATACTTAAATATAATTTAAAAAAAAAAAGAAAAAAGATAAGATTAAAAAAAAGTTATTAAAATGTGTCTGAAAGCCTATTGTTTTCTGTTCAAGTGTAGGAATATTACGTGGAGAAACTAACCAACTGCAGTCTAGAAGCTTGATTTTTGCCATGGTGTTTTCTGAGAGCAAAATGTGTGAAGCTATCTTCTGTGTTCGACTAGTGCTTGTTGTGGGTTCATCAATGACATCCACCAAACTGTTTCCCTAACTTATTCAATTTTTCATAAGGTCATTAAAATTTAAGAGGTTCTTTGGTATAAAGCAGTGTGGTGTTTGCTTGTAAACTTTCTACACTTCCTCAAATAATTTCCAGTTATTAATATGTAGAAGAAGGAAAATAAGAATGTTTTAAGAAAATAAAAATGCATTATAGAAAGACTGTTTTTAAGGATGTATGGATATTTTTAAACAAGTGTAGTGCTGCCATGTGTAAATGATGTTGAAGTCATCTTCAGAAACATTTTATTTACTTTGATTAATTGTGTAATGAATCCTCCCTACTAGATGTTTGATTAAGTGAAAAATACTTCAAGTTGCTTCTTGAAAGAGCAAATATTATTGTAATGGTTTTATATCATAATAATAAAGTTACATCCAAGTAAAATGAGGGGAAGAAAGTCTATTATACTACTTGTCTGTAAGCTTTCCACTGAGTGATTAAATGTTAACACTGTGCCCATTGATGCAATACTGATACACTTGAGAAATTTTACAGACATTTGGGAAATTTATAGCTGGTTTATCAGAAATGCAGCCATTTCAATTACACAATATACTTATTTCAATGCATAGACAGATTAATCCTCTAACTGGGTTTTTACATGTCAGATATTTAAACAAAAATGAAATCTGCAGTTAAACTGTCATATGGAGATGCTGTATAATCAGGAAATTGCTATCATATATTATTTATGTATTGACATCTAAGTGCATCTGTCAGTGACCAGGGTTTCATTGCATAAGGTACTGTATGAACACAGACCAGGAACATGACACTTGCTCAAAGGAATTTAGAAATAAAATACAGAAAGAGAAGCTGATAGGACAGAGAACATGGGATTTGCAGCTAAGAGAAAGTGATATATTAGTCAGTATAAAAAGCAGTTGAGTTGGTGAAGCAGCAGTTTGTCACATCTTTTCTAGCTGTTCCTGTGAGTGCCAGTTTTTAGAGGTATTGAACGGATCTGTCTTAGTTTCTCATCTGTAGGCTAGAGGTAGTAATATTTACTCAAAGGCATTTTGCGTGAACAAGAGCTTATTCACCTTTCTAACACTCTTTCAAGAGTGGAAAAGTTAGCTCACAGTCATATGTTATAGGGCAGTGTCCCACTGCGAGGAAGTTATGCAGGGAGCCTTTGCAGCCTCTGTAGCACCCTCTAGAGCGGCCGTGCAGGCAGCTCCATTTGTAGTCACCTGGAGTCTCTGAGTGCAACCCCTTGTGTGCCATGTAAGACCTAGGCAAAACTTAGAGGTGAGGAGAATCATTCACCTGGAGACCTTCCGTGTCCTCATGATTCAATAGGAAACTGAAAATTGTGAGACCTTGGAACTGAACCTGGCAGATAGTATCAACTCAAGCATGAAGGTTTACTTTCTTTGCTTCAGTTTTCTGTCTGCAAAGCTGAAACAGTATACCATACTTTCTGATGTCAGTTCAGGAACAAAAGTACTGTGTAAATACTAGGCTGCACAGGTAGTACAGTGTGAGCACTGGCATGTGAAGAGCTGAGGTGTGCTGCTCTGGATGACAAGAAAGCCCTTTTAATATGAGCGCAGCCTTCCTGATGGTGTATGACTTCACTTAGGTGAGACTGCATGTACATTTGTACCTGAAAACATGAGTCAAAACCGCTGATCTGAACATTTATCCTATGGTAGATCCTCTTTGATCATAATCCAGAGTGGAGGTTCTTACCCTCTGTGACCCACTGGTACAAGAAACCATGGGCTGCAACAAGCTCTACTTCTTCATGGTCCCAGCCTGAATGTCAGAATGGAGAAATGTAGCATTTGCTGTATGAAACAAAGCTCTAACATCTCACAAAAGGAACTATTATACTGAATGAAGATACCACTGATGTTATTTTATCTAATTGCTGTAATCTAGTGTTTATATGCTGTACAGCTAGAAGTGTGGTAGAACAGTAGTAACATCCTAAAAAGTTAGGTTTTCCTCATTTGTAGCCGTCAGTAAAGCTTGGGTCCCTATCATGTTTGATGATAGTAATAAAAATAATAATATTATCCTGTGTCATTCTTCTTCTTTCTACAAAGGTGGGCATATGACCATGGGTATAAGTCTGGTGGCTGTTGGCAGCTATTTTCCATTAGCTGTCATCTCAGTTCCACAAGGTCTTGCAACACACACTCTCTGGGTGCTGAATCAGTGGGTACAGCTATTCTCTCTTATGCCCTACATACTGCCAGGTAAACAGAGACATGGGTCACCATTCATGCTTCACTGTTTGCTACCAGTTACCACAGTACAGCGTTCTAATAAATTCTTCCTGTCTCCAATTCTGACTTCAGGGAGGTGATGCTGTGTATCCGTTACTTGTAATTTAGATGTAAGTGTTGACTTCTAAGTTGTGACCACAAGGACAGGCAAGTACTGACATGGGCTAAAGTTTTAAATTGTACAAGTGAGCAGTAGATAACAACCTACGTTTCTTTTACTTTCTCCTTAAAAAAATAGCATATGTTAAAAATGAGTTGAAGGACCATTCCAGATTTCTGTTGTCTTCCAGCAAATGATGACTTATAGGGGCAAAAGCAGTAAAAAAAGTGGTGACAAGAGGAAAAGACTTAATAGTAGTTTCCAGAGTACTTTAGAGTTCCTAGAAATCCCAGAGAGATTAAGAGAGAAGAAGAGAGGAAATGGAGGAAAAGAAAAAGGAAAAGGGGGGGAAAGGGAAAAAGAGGGAGGAAGGGAGGAAGAAAGGAGAAAGTTTACAAGCAAGACACGTTTGGCGCTTGTGCAGCTTGTTTATCTCCTGTCTTTTCATTTTGGTGTTGCTGCATTTCCAACTACTTGCCATTTGTAACTACTAGAAAAGGAGGCTGGGGGAGTCAAATTACTCCTGCTGTGACTTTTACAGGCATCACATCACCAAACCCAGAGCAAAATGAAATGAAGTAACTCAACCCCAAGCTTTCAATATCAGGTTTTTTTGACAGCTTTTTTCCACACAGTGAGGAAAATGAAGAGGCTAATGCTACTAAATGTAGTTAAGTGCAGTTTATTGCAGAGCAGTTTATGAGATGCTCATTTATCACAACAGAGAAAAAAGTAGTTCAGAGCAAGACTTGAGGAGTCTTCATATATTTTTTTTTAAACAGGAATTGTTTATGTAACTTCCTTGGCATCATCACCACAGTGATATCTAAAGACTCATAGGTATGTAATACTTCTAGCCAATACAAGATGAATCAATTATAGAAAGATGCTTGTTGACACTTGCAAGGAGAAGTTAAGTGATGCAACAAGAAGAGCAGTGATGGGTTTGGGGAGGGAAGAGACACCACCCCTCTGCCTACTTAGCCACACTTTCACACTGCCTTGACCTTTGAGGCTCTCCCTCAACCCCTCCTCTCTTCTCTTGCTTATAGGGAACCTTATGCGCTCCTCTTCCCCTCCTTGTCTTCCTCAGTCCCATGTCTGGATGTGACCCAGATTTCCCTTCAGAAAATCCTGCTCCTCTGGAGGCATGGAGAATTCTTGTCTGACAGGATAGAGGGAGTACTGCAAAGCAGATTCTGAGTGATTGTCACTCACTGCCTATGGCGAGCATCCATATCTGAGATTATCACATAAATTCTCTTTGTACAACATGCAGTCTCCATGCGGCTCGAGTCCTGTGGATATTATGGCAATATTACAAATAAATCATAATAATAGTTGTTAAAAAGTGAGCACTGACACTGATATTCAGGCTCTAATGACCACTGTAACCTAAAAAACCCCAAGGAGCTTTATTGTTTTCAAAAGAGAAATGCGTGTTCTTAGGCTGAAAGGTAATTTAGTTGTAACAGTACATTGAATTTATATCCCCACCTAATGCTGCCTCCTTGCACAATATGCAAACCCAGGATTTGATGATAAAACTCCCTGCTCCTGAGCATGGCACACTGCTGCCTCTGTGGACAGGATATAGGTGTTCATAATAGATCAGACAGGGACTGCTGGTTTTCACCAAAATGTATAGACCTTTGGTAATAACTGTCTTTGTGAGTGAACATCTGAAGGGACAGCAAAAGCCTTGGACTTGTAAGGACCATAGTTGGGAAGAGTTTTAGTGTGCAAAGTGAACAGATGAGCTGGCGTGGCGTGTAAGTCCTGTACATTTAAGATTTTTTTTCAGGGAGAGAATGTTTAGAAATGAGTTTCAGCTAAATTTCACAATTATATTAATTGGAGAAAACAACTATAAATTCTTTTTGATGCAATAACTTTATTGAGTGCTATTTTAGGATGCCACTCTAGGCTCTAGTCATGAGAGAACATGTGCTTGACTGGGTTGCAATCACTGTAGAAAATAAAACTGCTGTTATAGTGTTATACTCTGTTCTTTCTCCTCCATGCCAGAATTCCATGATGGCTGTGATGAGTATCCTACTTTTCTGGGGAAAAAAAAAGAGAAAAAAGAGAAGCAAGCTGTAATTTCCTATGAAAAAAAATAAGTAAAGAAAGAAATTGGCAAGAAAAAAACCAAATTCTTCTGCGCAGTTCTAAAATGTGTCCATACAATTTTTGATGCATATCTACAAGACATTACAATTTTCTGATGTATATTATACAACAAATAAGTTTCTAAGAGCAAGATAATATTAGGGTGTTGTGGTTTAACCCCAGCCAGAAACTAAGCACCACACAGCTGCTCACTCACTCCCCCACCAGCAGGATTGGGAAGAGAATTGGAAGGGTAAAAGTGAGAAAACTCATGGGTTGAGATAAAGACAGTTTAGTAGGGAAAACAAAAGCCGCACATCCAAGCAAGAGCAAAACAAGGTCCCCTGGGAAAATATTTTTGCAGGTGCTGGGGTCCGTCAGCGCTGGTCCCTTTTCAAACATCACCTCCTAAGGGCACAGGAACAGGCAATTCCCAAGTGCTGGAAGTCAGGCAGGAGAGGCAGAAGGCCAGCTTGGCTGAGCAGGGATCTTCTGTTGGAGATAGGGCAAAAAAGGAAGGTGTATACCCACTGGAAGCAACGTCAAGTGACAAGGGAAGAATTCAGGGAAGATGCTCCTGCCACTGTAGGGAGAAAGTTCATGCAACCAAAGCTCAGCTGGAGTTGAAGCTGCCAGAAATGTGGGGAACAATAAAAAGAGTTTTTTCAAATACATTAATGGCAGTAGGCAGTATAGAAATATCATCAGCTTGTTACAGAATGAGGATGGTCACATCACAAACAGGGAGGGAGACAAAGCAATAAGCCTGCTTTCTTTGCCTCTGTGTTCAAAACAGATGACGGACCAAGGGGGTCCCAGTGCCCTGAGCTGGAGGACCATGATTGCAAGAATGATCAACTCCCAGTCAATCCTGAAATTCTGGGAAGCATTGAAAAACACCTGAAAGACAACGCAGTCATTGGTCACAGCCAGCATGACTTCATGAGAGGAAAGTCCTACTTATCAAACCTGATCTCCTTTTAGGCGAGGGAACTCACCTAGTTGATCAAGGGAAGCCAGTTGATGTCATCTTCTTGGATTTCAGTAAAGCTTCTGATACTGTCTCTCACAGGATCCTTCTGGACAAACTGTCCAGCACACAGCTGGATAAACACATCACGTGGTGGGTGAGCAATTGACTCATGGGTTGAGCGCAGGAGGGTAATAGTGAATAGGGGAACATCAGACTGGTGGCCTGTCACTAGTGGGGTTCCACAGGGCTCCATCTTGGGCCCTGTGCTCTTCGACATCTTCGTAAGTGACTTGGATGCTGGACTGGAAGGAATACTAAGCAAGTTTGCAGATGACACAAAACTGGCAGGAGCTGGTGACTCCATTGAAGGCAGGGATGTTCTGCAGAGAGACCTTTACAAATTAATGAGGGCTCTGCAATCACCAACCACATGAAGTTCAACAAGGGAAAGTGCTGGATTCTGCACCTGGGATGGGGCAACCCTGGGTGTACGTACAGATTGAGTAATGAGATGCTGGAAAGCAGTGCCATGGAAAGGGACCTGGGGGTCCTGTTCGACAGCAAGTTAGATATGAGTCAGCAGTCCCCTGGCAGCCAAGAGGACCAGTAGGGAGAATTAATATTGATAGGATTTCCATTATTTACTCAGAAAACCTCTGAGTTATGTTAAAGTATTAGTTTGCAGTTACATGGCATTCAGTATAGATAAGATCTTCCTTCACCCTTAATCCAATTATGACAAAATGAATAATGACAAGGCTTGACTAAATAAGTGCATGACAATCAATAAAAAAGTAGGTTAGATATGAAGGAGCTTGCCTTGCTGATGATGACAGGGCTCAGCCTATGAATCAGCAGTAGAAGAGGAGTATGCTGAGAAAAGAAAACCATGCAGATAAAGGTAAATTGTGAAATCTAAATGGGACCCTGGGGACTAGGAAGATAATGATGTAAATCAAATCTGAGATGTGGGCTGAGGCACAAATGTGTAGGTGAAAAGCAGAGCTTCAATTTGATACAAGGAAAAGGAAATGTTTGAGAAATGATCTTTGTGTTATATGTGGCCTCAGAGAACGATTCATCCCTCATTCAGCCCATTGCTGACAGCTTGTTTTCCCTGGAGAGTTAATTTGATGGCAACAGCATGCCCTTAGCTGTCATTTTTACAGGGGCTGAGAAGCTTATTCCTATTGCAGTCAGGCTTATTGGGCTCACCTGACACCCAGCATGCACACCAATAGATGTCTGCCTACTCTGGGAGAGAGATAGCCACCAGGAGCAGGTCACAGCAATTAATGCGGCCATTAAAAAACTCTTGGTCTACTCCCAGGATGGTCCTAGGAAAAGGATCTGAATGGTTTGACAACTGCAGCCATCCCTCAGCCATTGCCAGTGTTGATTCTTCGGTGACACAGGGGCCTGCCCTGGCAGCAGATGAAGTCATGGGCCCTTTGCACATGGTGGGCCTTTGTGTGGTAAGATGTGTGAGAACAGGTTATATAGAGCAATCAAAACATTAGAAATCTGGGAAGAAGTGCATATGGAATGATAACTGGCAGGAAGCTATCGTGGACAGCTTAAAGTTAGCAAAAACTAGAGGAAAAACCATAATCCCTTCATAATGCTATACTCTCTTACGAAAGCCAAGATGCATTTACATGAAATTTGGAATTTACAATAGAAGACTGGACCCTTCTTAGTTTTTTTTTTCCTTTCTAATCTCAACTGTAAGATATGTTTGATCAATGCTACCGTGGGTCCTCATCCTTTTGTGCCTCACAGTACAAGGAACGAGAGAGTTAATGCTGATCCATACATTCTAACCATTCAAGGACCAAATACCTTACCACTTTAGGATGATTATTAGAACTTCTTATCTAATGTAGGCTTTGATACAGTTATCTATTTCTCACTGAATTCAATTAACTATAGTACATGTCTCCTGAGAACTTCTGAAAGGCACCATTCCCACAGGTTGTATGTAGCCAAGCACACCACCAAGAGATGTGCCTTACTTTTCCAAAGAGAACACTTACTCCCTGCTACTTTAATATGCCAGTCTCTTGGAGTGGAAAAAAAAAAAAAGTTTGATTTCTCCTTTTATTCTCTTATTTTACTTTGTTATACTTGTGCAAAAACCTATGCTTTGGAAAGAGGCAGTAGTCTTCATCATAGTTTATATGTAACTTCATATAATCAATGTTTGGAGCTTGGAAAATTTTCATTTCCCTTAAATGAAACCATATATCATTTATATATTGTGTTTTCACAGGAAAGCTATTTTCTTTTTATGAAGAAACTTACTTTGATGTAAGTCCCTTGAACCTGATGGTAAAACTGAAGTAACAAGTTAATGATATGGATTACCAGAGAATATTATGTGAATTGCAGAAAGCTGTGTGAAATATAGTTGCTAATAGTGATAGGTATTTATGGACTAAAGAAGGATTTTCCCAATTTCTTCTCCCAACTATCATCTATTCTGTGCATGTCTTTGGACAAAGATCACTTAGAAATGCAGGATTCATGTCTTTTTCAGATGATGTTTAAGATGCTTAATTTCTTTCCAGATTCCTTTTAAGAGTAGAATTTAAGGTACAACCTCAAGATTAGCTTTGAAGTCCCAGAGAGAGGTTACTGCATATATGCATGCATGATTATTGATGCTAGCTTAAGGATTTTTACTTACTAGAATTCTCTCACAGAATGAAAGGTTGAATAATTTATTCAGAATAACCAGTGCTTCTTACTAAACTCCCTATTTTCCCTTACTAAGAAATGTATTTTGTTTGGAAATAATTCTTAAACCCTGTATTAGGATGAGCAGATAACTTAAAGCATAAGGGATACTTTGCTTTAAAAGAAAACAGGGTAAGGGAAAAGTTTCTTCCAGTATATTTGTAGAACTTGTGTTTAAGCTAATTGAATTGAGGATATTTTAGATAATAATTTTTTTTGTATTCTCAGATCATACCTGAATTTAATGATCTCAGCAAAATCAGTGGCAAAACTTCCTGTTCCTTTAATGGAGCTACAGTTTCTCACAGAGAGGCTTGGGTGGGTAGAGGACACAAGAAGGAGCTTTGTTATTAAAATTGTTACATGATAGTCTGACTTAAAAGTAATTCAGGGTTTGTCAAAGAAACTAACGATTAGCTCTGAACTCTGTAAAATTTCCATCCTTAAATATAAAAGAGAAATGCGTTCAATTTGTAATTATCTTTATGGACTATAAAAAATAGGCTGCAGATAAAGAAAAGTATTTCCTTTCATTAAACCCCATGAGTACTGTTAGATGGAAAGTGCTTTACTATGAAAATATTGGTCAATGTAAATCCTCAGTGTGATTCTGTTAGGAAAAAAGCCCCACAAACATATATTTCGTTATTGAAAATTCCTTCACTTGTACACAGCAGAGTCACAGAAAGGTTTTCTTAGGAGCAGAAGCTGCTGAAAAAGGTGTGGAAAGCAGCAGAGGAAGGGTTTTGTGGAGGGTAACATAGGAGGAAAACATAGTTACAGTAAATCCAGTAGCCTAGAGACCCCATCCTGGCCTCTCCTCTTTCAGAGTTCTTGAATGCAAAATTGCAGTGATGTCTTATGGACCAAAACTGATTTCAGTGGCATTAAAAAAGAAATGGGTGTGAGGAGAATAGATGTACCTTCCTGAGGTTTGTAGGAGTCTAGTTATGGCAAGGTCAGCAAAGCCAGACTTCATTGAATACATCTTATTGGTCAAGTGAAGCCATTATAACTTTGTTTTGATTTGTAAGTGACAGATGCACTGATGTGACTTGCAGAGGGATTTTTTTGCCATAAAAGAATTCACTATTATGGCATAGCTGAGAAGCATTTTTATTGTACATAGGATATTTCCAAACTATTTTGATTTTGTACTAATAAGCCTAAGGTAGTTATGTAGTGTTTATTTACTTTAAAAGACCATTTTAAACAGTTGTCTAAAATATTCTTTCCTTTCTATTTGACTAATTTGCAGTTTTTTACTGTAAACTGTATTTTAAAAGACAAGAGTATGCATTGTTTGAAAGTTTCATCACAATATTCGTGTCAGTGAAAGCTTGGCTGCCTGTTTTCTCTGCGGGTTTATGTAAATTTTCAGGGACCTTGTGTGAATGGAAGGAGTCTGAATTTGTGTCCATGGTAATCTGTTCAATGTGTAGAGGAAGTTACAATGGCCTTAGCCCATGAAAAGGATCAGTTGTTTTCATGGAAAGCAGTCAAGACATGCTTTGAATTCAGATAGTCAACTTAATCAGAGCTGGACTTTGTTTTTTAAGGGTTTCTCTTTGAAAGAACTGAATACTGGTCACCTGCTACAATCTAAATACATCATTCATCTGTAAAGGGGCATAAAAATTTAACAGTTAGATGAAGAATGGGTACATCCCTGAAACAAAGGGGAAAAAAATCCTTCAGTTATTTACAGTCTCTACTTGGACATGTAGAAGCATGAAAATGCCGTAGTCATCTGGGCTCATTACCTGCCTACAGCCACTGGGAGCCGAGTGAATTCATACAAAGCTTCTTTAGGACTGGGAATTTAGCAGCATCAGTCCTCACTGCCTTCCTGGGTATGGTGGGAGACTTGCCTGGGCAGGAATGGCCAGCAGACCTGAAAGGCAAGACAGAGGGGCTTGAGCAAGCATGGTAAGTCAGAATCATATATCTGCCATCACTGGACATAAAAAGAATTCAAGTCTAGTCCTCCAACTTATTTTTCCTCAGACAAAATGGTTCTGCTGGTACAACTCACAGCCCTGGTAAGAATAAAGTAATTGAAACAATATTTCTCTTTTACCTTTGCCAAAATAAATAATACATAACATCTTCATTTGGATTTTTTTCCTGCATTTAAATGAAATTACAGTGCAAACATTAGGAGGAATAGCAATAGGCAACCTGGGTTTATTTGGCTATTCAGCAGAAATTTAATTTGCAAGACTGAATAATACCTGTCTTAGCTTTGTCTGTTTCAGCTAGGGAAAGTAAAAGATCCTTTCACTCCGTATCTTAATTTATTTGCTGCAGGATATTTCCACAGTTTAATGGTAGATTTATATTAGGGATGGCTTGCTTTTGATGACGATGAGGATGACAAGGTTAAAAATAATAAATACAATAATGTAAGAAAATAAACAGTTCACTGTCTTTAGCTTAAGCACATTTTTTTTTGCAGTACCTATCTAGTGCTACTTGAATATTTTATACCTCTGTTAGCTAAATGAATTTGCTGAATTGCTGCATGAAGCTGCATTTAGAGAGCATTGTAACTACGTATCCTGGCCTTCTTTGAAAATGGCATTGCCCAACAACTTTCCAGTGGGAAGAGGCAGATCTTTCAATGCAGAGCTCTGAATTAACATGGCACGAATAGCTGGTACTTGCCCCTAACTGAATTTAAGAGCTGTAAGTTCCCAGAATTATTTTTGTAAGAGCTCCTGTGCCCTGTGTGTGTTCACTGGTGATGTTTGGACATTAAAACTGTAATGGGAAACATGATAACTGCTCAAGGTGTAAGGGAAGACCATTGACAATGATCACAGTGCAAGCAACAAAATAATCTAATCCAGGTGGAGGAAAAACAGTCAAGTACTTTTACTGGACATTTAAGTTGTCTTTGTCCATGGGAGTAGACAATAGTAGCAAGGATTTCCTTACAAGTTGCAACAAAAGATAAGGGCATAGGTAGAGGTGTACTGTTAAGGAGTATCTCAAATGTCTTTACATGAGGCATAGGGACCAATGGCTGTTCTCCTGGTTGTCCAGGTCAAAGACAATTGGATAAAGCAGAATGTCTAGAAACTGCCTGTAGGGAAAAAAGCAATATTAATGATAGCAGTAGTCACCTAAATAAGCCTTTGTAGAGTAGTTGGGATTTGAGGGTGACCTCAGTGAGGAGTGACAGAATTGGGCCATTTGAAAATACCATTGCCCACAACATAAAATGTACTCTGCAGTGTTGGTTAGGCCAAAATCTGCTCAATCCTATTCTCTTACAAGGGCAGTGAAATACAGTGCTGTCTAAAACCAGCATTTGCTCTTTGAATAAGATGGATATTGCAACACAAGAGTAATGTAATCCCCAGCTCTATAAGGATCCATCTGCAAATGATGGAACTGAGATTTTTCCATTTATTAGGTATATCAGTTCTCAGTCATGTTTTGCTTCCCTGACGGAATTTCAGAGTCTTAAGGGAGACATTGCTAAAAAGGATCTAGAGACACATTCTCGTCAATTGAGGCAGGGGAAGAGTCAGTCATATCACTTGCTGGACACAAGTAGAGTGTCTATCACAGAACAGTAAGTAACATTTATTTTAAGTTTTAATAGAAGTTGCATTTCATCTAGGACGAATACTGCCACTGTTTCAAACACTGTGGAATGGTATGCAAATAGTGGAAATAGCCGTGTTGGGTCATCCCTAAATTCAGTATTGTCTGACAGAGGCCAGCACAGATCTTTCAGAAGAATGGGCATGAAATCCCACGATAGGTAGAAGTGAAATATTCCCCAGTCTTTTCTCGTTCATCTCATCTATGCCAGGCACTTTCTACATGTATTGTGTTAACTCTAAATATTCTTGATATCTTTATAGCTATTTCAATCTTCATTTAGCTGTTTTCCTGAGCAGTTTCTCGCAGGGATAATTGCCTAGACAGATGTGAAAAAAGTGCATCCTTTTACTGATTTTCTTCCTTTCGGCTTTCTCATTCATGCCCGCAGATGTTCCTGTTCTTCCAAAAAGAGGGGAACAAAAGTTCCCAGTCTTCATCTTAGCAACATTCATTATTCTTTATATTTGTTTTCTTTTCAAAATAAGCATTCTTAACGTTTTCCATCTCCCTTTACTCAGAACTTTTCCAAAGTCACTTTCATCAGTGTTCCCTCTCACCCATGTTACTATGCTTAGTTGTTTTCGAAAAGACAAGATGAGCAGAGAATGCAGTTTTCCAGATGAAGCTGCACTGATGGTTTGTGTTAAGGGGCAATAATATTTTTTCTTCACTATTTCTCACACATTTTCAAATTTCTGCTTGCACTCCAGCTGTACACTGAATTAAGAACTTGATTTAGATGTCCAGGGATGCCCTGGTCTTTTCTATCAGCTGATAGAGTTAATTGAAAACCCAACAAAGTAAAAGTAGGAGGTTTTTTCAGTGCCTTTTTTTTAAATTAGTTTTTGCTGCTACACCTGTCAAAGCTAAACATCATTTAGCATTGTTACATGTTTGCCTTGATTGTTATAGTTCTTCAAACTTCCTTGAAACCATAGTCTTACCCAATCTAATTAACTGAAACATCAGTGGATTGCAACATTTTGCCATATTCTCTTGGATCTTTTAACCAACTGTTTCCTTTTCTGGAAAATTAGTAGACGTTTTGAAGACTTCTGAAAAGTGGCATTGCTATCTAACCTGGAAGTATTTTTATTTTAGGGAACTTTTAAAAAAACTTGTGCATTTTAGTTGCTAAAAGTTGGTGTCAGTGTACTAATTTGCCACCCCTTCTGTCCCTTGAATGTCAATTTGAATTATGGTGCAGTCGTCAATCTTTAATGGTTCATCTGCTGTTCACTGGGTGACCTGTCTGCTGTGCATGTTGGAAGAAAAGCTTTGGCTTGTTTGTGTTCAAGAGGTACTTTTTAGATTTGCACCTGCAATATTTCTCTAAGCTTTGTCCTGTTGGGCCATTTGGCCATTTTACATGTGGTTATTGAAGTGTTACTGGTTTGTTACATTGTGCTGGTTATTTCATCTTGCTACCGCTTAGGAATTCAATTTGCTTTTCTTTGCTAGACTCTGTGACATAGCCACATATAAATACATATGTATATAGTATATATATTTATATGTATAAAACTCTCCAGTTTATTAAGACCCTCTGATTACTATCTGCTATTGGTTGTTCAAACTGGCAGTGACAAAATAACAAAGAGAAGTCTGAGGGTAATCAAAAGAAACTTTGGAGCCCTGTGAGGATTGGTAGAGGAATCAGGAGCACAGGTGGTGATTTCCTCAATTCTTCTGGTAATGAGGAATAGAATTGATAGGGATAGGCAGATCCATCAGGTCAATGAGTGGCTCCAAGGTTAGTGTAATTGGAAAAATTATGGATATTTTGACCATGGGATGATCTACTCAACACCTGGTCTATGGACAGAAGGGAAAAAGAGTTTTAGCACAGGAGCTAGTGAAGCTCATTGACAGAACTCTAAACTAGCTTGGAAGGGAGAAATGGACTAAGGACGCTTCAAAACCAACTGCCCTTGTCCTTATAGAGACAACTTGCCAGAAATTAACTGGGAGTATCACACATGGCTGGAACAGCCCAGGCCAGAAGACTCCTAAAAAAAATAGATGACAACTTTATGGAACAGATCCTAAGGGATCTGTTGGAAAAATTATCTCCTTGATCTCCTGCTTCTCAACAGAGTGAAGTGGAGATTGGTGGTCGTCTTGGCCACAGTTACCATGGAGCGATTGAGTTTAAAATCTCTGTTGACAGCAGGAAAAGTGCCAGTAAAACCTCAGCTCTGGACATGAGGAGAGCAGGCTTTAGGCTGCTCAGGGAATTAGTAAGTAAGGTCCCCTGGGAAACTGTTTTTTGCAGGTGCTGGGGTCCATCAGTGCTGGTCAGGGAGGTCCTGCAGAGAGACCTCAGCAAAATAGAGGACTGGGCAATCACCAACCATATGAAGTTCAAAAAGGTAAAGTGCTGGATTCTGCACCTGGGGTAGGGCAACCCTGGATGTCTGTACAGGCTGGGGAATGAGAGGCTGGAGAGCAGTGCTGTGGAAAGGGACCTGGGAGTCCTGGTTAATGGCAAGTTGAATATGAGTCAGCAGTGCCCTGGCAGTCAGGAGGGCCAACAGCGTCCTGGGGGGCATCAGGCAAAGCATCACCCGCCAGTCAAGGCAGGTGATTGGCCTGCTCTGCTCTGCACTCGTGTGGCCTCACCTTGAATATTGTTTGTAGTTTGGTGCACCACAATATGAGAAAGATATTACGCTATTAGAGAGCATCCAAAGGACATGGTGAAGAACCTTGAGGGGAAGCTGTGTGAGGAGTGGCTGAGTCACTTGGTCTGTTCATCCTGGAGAAGAGGAGACTGAGGGGAGACCTCACTGCAGTCGTCCTGAGGGAACGAGGAGGGGTAGACGCTGATCTACTTCTGTTCTCTGTAGACACAGAGAAGACTCTGTGGTGACCAGTGACAGGACCTGAGGGAATGGCTTTAAGTTGTGTCAGAGGAGGTTTAGGTTGGATATTAGAAAGAGGTTCTTCACCCAGGGTGTGGCTGGGCACTGGAACAGGCTCCCCGGGGAATTGGTTCCAGGATCAAGCCTGACAGAGTTCAAGGAGTGTTTGGACAATACTCTCAGACACATGGTGTGACTCTTGGGTATGGTCCTGCACAGGGCTAGGAATTGGACTCAATGATCCTTGTGATTCCCTACCAACTCAGCATATTCTGTGATTCTGTGCTATATATTGTTGGGACACACAGCTTGTTCTGGTATAGAGTCAGCTGTATGTTCCTCTCCTCTCAGCAATTTTATTTTCCCCAGTGCAGTCTCCAATGCTTTTAAGTTTAAACCCTCCTTGCTTACTTAAAGAAGGGAGTTTTAGTACTCTGTTTGTTTTGTCTGTTTGGGCCTGCACCCTTAATTGGAAGCATTTCTAAGAAAACAGGCAGTGAGAGAGCTGCTTTTAAGTCCATATGGAAACTTTCTGGCTGTCCCCTATTCAGAACTCTGCAATACTAGGCATGATAGGTAAGTCAGGCTTCCTACTTAACACAATGGCAGAAGTGTCTAAATGGCCCTAGGACAAAGTGCCCCAATTATGTGTCCAAAGGGTATTCACAGAAGACACTCTGGATCCCGCCTATTGAAGTTTTCCCCATACCATAAAACCTTTATATAAATATTCATAAGAGAGAAGGAGACAGGCAGACACACTTCACAAGATGCTAATTAATGCCTTTACACAGGATTTTATTGCTCTACTCTTAGACTGAGGACAGGATGTGTTTATCAAGGGCTTTGAGGATTTTGGGAGCCTGGAGTAGTAGTTCAGTGGTAAAATCTCTTTCTGGAACTAATTCTTCATCACTGAAGAGCCCAAACCCTTTAGTTCTGCTGAGAGTTAAGATCTGAACCAGCAAAGAGTTCAGGTAGGTGGATTCCCAATGTAGGAATGACTTCACAAGACACTTTAGGTGCATTGAAATCTAATTACAAGTTTCAGGCATGCTTATGCCATTAACTCGCTATACATTTTTAGATAATGTTTTTCTGGTTCTGGTTGCTCTTAATTGATGGAACAATTCATTGCTTTATTAATTGGCTATAAAAATAATTCAATCTTGGTACATGAGTCATTACAAATAAATGAAAACAAATTTAATAATTAGGTACATTGTAATTAATTTCTTCATGTTGCAGTGTTTAGTACAAATTTGCCTATGAATCACAGTGACATTCTTCGGCTTCTAGATTTTCATTTCAAAGATTTAATTTCTTACTATTAGAAAGTCACAGTCAATTTGCAGTTGGTTATTGAGTGCTGACAGCTGACTGCCACCATGTATGAACTTTCAGTTGTATTGAACTAATCTGAGCCTAGGAGGATTGATGCAATATGATTCTCAGTTCAAACTGTGTTAAACATTCAGTGTAGGATTGGAAGTAACAAGAGGTCAGAACCTCCATTTTGTGGTTCAGTGCACAAATTAAGGCTTTTTATAGAGTGCCACCACCACCTGAGACCTGGGAAAAGGCTTTTTACTGCCTTAGTGAAAGGTTGGATTACATGAGGAAATCGTTATTGCAGTAAGGTGAAATTTCATGTTTGCAGTGATTGATTAAACCATGTATCTATCATCTTATGGGGTTATTATTTCCACATTTTGGGTCAAACCTTGTTCAACTCAGTTTATGTCTGATGACAGAATTCAACAGGGGCTGGAACTGAAAGAATATGAACTAACAAAACAATGTTGTGGGGTTTTTTTGGTTTTGTTTTTTAGTTTTTTTCTGGAATCACAAATCTGTATCCTGTCTCCTATTACTGTTATGTAAAATGTACGTAAAGTAGGCATTAGGAGGGTGGGTAGCTGAGGTTTGTATGCACCGTATGGTGCTTTTGTATTTTGTCTGCCTTCACGTGGGCCTTACATGGCTTCCCAGTCAGATTTACCTTCCCCCTCCAAGATGAAGAGTGTATTCATTGAATACAAAGGAGCAAGATGCATGAATATATAGATCATGCAAAATATCTGATCAAAAAGTCTCAGTCTCTACTTCCAAATATTATTAGTATTTGAATTCCAAAATTGTCTGTAAAGTTTCAGTTTTGTGGGTAATTGGCTCAGGGCTAGGATGAGATTCCCATTTCTCTCATGTTACTGTCTTGGGTATATGTAAACCATGAGACAGAATTTGACATTTAAACCATATGAAATTATAGATACAGTATAAATAACAAGCTACTGATGTGAATTAAAGTCAAGAAAGACAATGTGAAGAAAATAGTCATGACTTTATTTTATTTGATATCCTTTTTTTTTTTAAGAAATCTGCATAAGAAAAAAAACAAGTGTCAATAAACAATCATCTCCAAGAGCAATCAGTACACCATATTGTTTTCAGCAGTCTGTGAAAGTAACAATATTGTTCTATGGAATAATATACCATATTTATATATGTTGATGAAGCAGGGGACCAGATACTGAGCATCTGATTTTCAAAACAAGAGTAAAACATGCTGGTCAGCAAGTCTAGTGTGAGCACTAAGTACTTGGATTGTATGAAAATACAGCTGTGGTGTGGCAATCTGCTTGCATGGCACAGCAGTTGGCAAAATGTGGGGTAAAGCCCAGATCTTCCACTGGAACTTCAAGCCATCTCCCTTTTTTGTTACTCTTCTAATTTTTATGTGACTTTTTTCCCCAAACTAATAATAGGAAGCTGAAACAATGTCATTCAGTCTGTTCATAGTGACTTACAAATTTTTGAAATCAACTTGAAAATAACCAGACTGAAATGATGAAATGATATCCCACCAAAAACAGAGGCCTTACTAGTTAAACTTGGGGCTGTGTGTCTTTGGTAGCTGTAAGATCTGGATAAGGATTATGGGAACCTCAGCTCCATCCAACAACACCAAACCCCCAACAGTCAACCCCTTCCCACTGCCACTGTCTCTGAGCAAAGCTCAGAGACCTGGGAAAAACTCTGGCTGAGTGCATTAGAATTTATTTTTTATTGAACCTATGTGACACATACTTGTTTTTTCAATAATTTCTAGTTTTAGATTGTGCCATAAAGGTTAAATTCAATAAACATTCCAAATATGTTGGGGTGAAATCTCTGTTAGTATTAAACTGTACTTAGAGTCAACAGGCATGATTTGGCCTATTCAACAGTTTCCAAAGACTTTTGTCATTTTATACAGCAGGAGTCAGACTGAAAAGTGGCACTTGGGCAGAAGTCAGACACACAAGTCCAAAGTTACCCAAGTCCTGAAAATGCTGAGAAATAGTTGCCTGACTTCACAGATACCTCAGTTCTTCACCTGAAAGTCTCTTGAATGCTTAAAATTCTGCTTTAGAGTTTGCTGAGAATTTCTTGGTCCAGATGTCATGAAGCAGCCTGAAGCCTATTTCAAATCTAAGAAATGTTTCTAATTTAAAAACTTAATGATCTTTCAGGCACCCTTTCAAAATTTAATGTTGTCAGAACAGGTTAAAATACACATTTGTAGCTTTAGCTCCATGTAAGGTATTACTGACACTAATTCTCCTTTTCACTACATCCTGCTGATCTGAACAGCTGCTATGAACATCAGGAGACAGGTTCACTTCTTCCTCTGCCTGGGCAGATATGTGTCTATGGGACAGTTGCTCCTTGGGAGCACCCAAAAGGCAAATACAAGCCATCTGCAAGGGCAGGAGGGGAGGTACTGCCACGTGCTCATGGTGAAGGGAATCTGAGTGGAGTGGGAAAAAACTTGACTCTCTAGTCCCACAGTCAAATGACCTGTAGGATAGTAGGTAGTGCAAATTTTGGCTTCTCACCTCAGTGTATTGTGAAATATTGTATCATGAATTAATTTTAAAGTAATTGCATTATTCTGATTATTTTCCCTGTGATCTCCCTTATGGCACTATATTAATAATTCTGCTGTTCTATTAAAAAAGAAAACTATGAAGAAAATAAAAAATGAACACAAAAGCTTAAATTGTGTTTGTTTTGAATTTCGCTTGTGTTTCTGGTGTGCCAGTGCCATTTTTCTCTGCAATCATGAGCCACTATTCTCTTTTCCAAATGATATGTTTATGTGATGAGTTGCAATAAGGAAATGGCTAAAGGAAAAGAGTAAACATGAGATTTAAAACATGATGTAATCATAAGAAATTGCAATATATGTGTGATATATATATTTATATATATATTTTATATGTGTGATATATATACATTTTAATACCCCTTTTTGACAAATCCTTACAGATGGACATTTATCTGGACATACTGCTGCATATATATAATTGTTATTATTTGTCAAAAAATGCCAGGTTCTAGATTTGTTTATAAGTTTTTAGTTGTATTGTTTGTGTTATGTTTGTATATTTTGTATGAAACAGAGACAGGTAATTTTATAGATGTGCAGTTGTTACTGAGTGTTCATGATGAGCTTTGGAATTTTTCAGTCTTGATGTTATGAGTATAGTTTCCTCAAGGGAGTAGAATGATGTTGGTGTGGTTCTATAAAAGGTATGTGGCATAATCCCTAGATTTATTTGCATACTTATAAGAAAATCATCCAGGGCAACCTCTCTCTTCCCTCTTGTTATTGAAAAATAATTTCATTGAGACCTTCACGTAAATACTGCCCTGAAGCAAAAGAAGATATTGTTATTTAAAGAGCACCCTTTCAGGAAACTTGACCGGGGAGGTAGTGATTAAGTAGAATTTGCAATTCCAGCATCAAATAAACAGGAAAGGAAAATATTTAATAATTAATGACTTCCACCTTTAAAGAGTATGTTTCTCTTAATACTGCTCTGCCAACACCTTCATAGGATCCAGTATAAGGCTGTTCATTAGGGCCCACAAGATTATTTAAACTATTTAAATATTTTGCAAAAGAGAAAGTTTCTGACAACTTAACTTTGCAGTCCCTACTGTGCTAAAAAATCATTTATTTCAGTAAATGCTCCTTTGAGATTACTTACATGAGGTCTGTTCTCAAGAGTTTTACATAAATATTATCGAAGTTGTGGAGCTTTAGTGGTCTGCAGCTTTTAATATTAACAGGCAGAAAAGCATTGAAGAAACATAGTAAAGTTTTGTTAAAAAACTTTCCAAAAGCCAGTTAGATGTTAGCTTTTCCTACTACTTTGCCTGTAGTCAGAGTGAAGGTGGCAGCAGGTAACTTAAGCACATTGAATCATACCCTGTAGTATCCCTCCCGGTCTCCACTGGCATGCTCAGGCGTGTAAAATTCCAGAGGGGCGGAATCTAAATTGGTCAAAATGGAGTCCTTGTTATATTTGCATATACAAATGCACTAGAAAATTGTGATTAAATGTAGTTTGTAAACCTTAGCTGATGCTATGGGCATTACACTTTTAATTCCTGGCACTATTCATTGTAGAGTTGTGATAGCTGAAGTAAGCAGAGTGCGTATTAATATTCTGGTGCTTAATAATAACTACTTTTAAATTAAAGCACTCAATCTTTTTCTTTTTTCTTTTTTTTTTTTCTTTTTTTTTTTAAGATTTCAACACAATTTGTGTTGGTGAATATACACAAGAACTGCCACATTGTAAGAAGAGGGCTTTTTGGTTTTACATTTAGTGCAGGAAAAGTCTCACTTGTCAATCTGTATTGGAAAGAGCAGCCTACACGCAAGCATAATGAGGGGAACTGAACATACACCATTGTCTGAAATAAGACTACACAGAATAAACTGTGGGAAAAACAAAAAAAGGAGTTTTAAATTTACCTAAGAGTGTGAGAGTTCTCAGACACATCTGGGCAAAAGATTTAGACACTTTGACTTTCAGGGAGAAAGAATCTATGAAATTGTAGAGGTGGGTTATTAAAGCATTTTTGTGGTTTTTAAGAATTTTACAGATAGCATTACAAAATTAAATAAATTTGTAAAAGAGAGACCTTACTCAGGCAAATGTTGATCATTCTGTTAAAGGGATTTATAGATAGCTACTGTCTGTTAAAACTTTGAGGCTGCTAATAGATTGTGCTCTGAATCTTTTTATTTCCTCCGTCAGTATAAAACAAGAGTTATTTCAGTTGAGGCAATGAAGCTACACCATCATAAGATCAATGAAAGGTATAGAAGTGGATTCTGTGACCTTTCTGTCGATGGAAGAGGCTAAAATAAGGACATTACAATTGTTGAAGAAGCAATCCATTTATCATCAGAAGTGATTTTGTGCTGTTTTAACTCTGTTTAAGGTTCTCAGAAGCAGAACCTGTATAATGAAACTCTCTCCCTGATCTATTTAGTTGTATTCTTTTCATATTTGAAAAGCACCAAGCCTCTCTTTTTTAAATCATATGTAACTTCTTTTTTGAATTTATTATTATGCCATTTTTATGGTTTGTCTTTCCTTCTTTGACTTCTTTGCAGCAACTTTGTCTGGTGTCCTACTTCTTAGCCACTAGCCATGTGCAGATTTTCTTTCAGCTACTTTGTATAAGCGTTGCTATTATCATACCCTTTCAGTTTGTTCTAAATTCCTAATTCTTCTCCGGTGAATAGCTGTGTATCTTAAACTGCAGATAAGCCACTTGCCTGATAACCTCTCTGACAAGAACAAATAACAACTCCCTAGGAGAGTGCATTGAAATAGGGCAAATATATAATGAGAATTTCCCAGTATAATCCTTCCAATTTCATCAATGGTCTTAGCGAGCCAAAAGTGGTGTCACTGTGTTTAAGAGGTATTTGTGGATTTCTCCTTCACAGATTTTTAAATCTTTTCCAAACTTGTGTAAGCTTCTGATATTCCTTGCTTTCTCTTTCTGCAGTCAGTGTATATTGCAGAGATCTCATGAGACACCGTTTGTTTAAAGCAAGAGCTTCTGTATTTCTCACAAGTTCAGGCTGAGTGGAGGTAAAACCATAAGGATGTTATCTCTTTTTCCTCTTGAGTCTGGCAGCTGGTATGTCTTGACACTGCTGTGGCACAAAGGACATAAAGGACAAAACAGAATTCAGAGGTTTAAGGTCCCATTTACTCTTTTCTGAGTCATTTTTGTGGCAAAGAGTATCAAATCAAGAGGATCTCCCTCATAGACAATACTTTCTGTTAATCATTAAAGCTATTAATTTTTCACCTTTAGTTATGCCTAACTACGTATTGAGGATCAAAATGTTTCAATCACAGCGGTAAATCAAAAGCAACTCAACCAAGGCTAGTAAGTGCAAAAAGAATATCAGACTCATGTCAGAAGGAAGAAAACCTGGGTATTTATACTTTTTAAACAGGAAAATATATCTACAAGATCTTATTACTCCTAATACTATGCTTTAACCAGAGATCATCTTCTCTGTTTGTGGCTGAACATGCAACAGCTTCAGCCACAAATCAGTCAGTCCTGATATCTGTCATGAGCAGGGGAGGGTTTGTCACATTAATCCTGACTTTGTGGGACTCAGGCACTGGGGTGCACAGTCTTTGGATAGAATATAAAAGGAAACAAATCTCACAGCCTCAGGTAGAAAAGCTTGGCTTTGAATGAGGATAGAAAAACGAGGGGGAAGCATTTAATGAAATCTTGCATGTCTTTTAACAGGCATAGAAAGATAACTGTAAAACTATTTAAAACATGATACTGAAACCCAGCTACCTATTATATAAATAAATCAACAATCTTTGGAAACATGTTCAACAACTTCCTGGAAGCAAAAGAGAACATTAAGGATTTTTTGCTTTATAAAGCAGCACCTCATCCAATAAAATTGAAACTATTTTCAACACTGGCTGGAGATGTCAGTCAGTATGACAGGAGTCATGCAGACTCTCAAGCTTATCCAGCTTAATAAATATCACAGATTTACATATAAAACCACAAATTTGGCATCAGTTTTGCTTTCTTTTTTCATGAAGATGTTCTTACTATTCTTGTATTCATTTAAATTAAATGCAAGGAATTTAAATACAATATTTAAGCAGAAGTACCTGCTGTCATATACCATCAGCAAAATTTGTTAATATGTCAATTTTTTAACTTTAACTAAAATAAAATTAAAAAATGAAATAAAATCGTTTTCTTTCAGTTGGTCTCTACAACTGGTTAACACTGACAGTTGACACAGCAATAGAACACGTGGTTGTGTTTCCCAGGGCAGTTTACACAAGCAGCTCAAGGGAACAATTGCTGAATGGCTCATCCTCACACTATCACACAGAACTTTCCTCTGCTACCTCTGCTGCTAGCTTTGTGCTCGCTATGAATCTTCAGTCCATTCCCAGCACCAAGTTGCTTTTATTCCCTGGTTTTGTCACATATTTATAGTGTAAAGAGACAAGACCAGAACCACCGACAGTCCGTGCACATACAAGAAGGTTCATGCTGTGAGTGTGCTGTGAAGGGACTGTGGGCATATGGTGAACAACAGAGGAAAGAAGGTGTATGAACTCCTGACACCTCCTGGAATTTTTAAAGACTTTCTGTAAGATTTACTGGGTCTATAAGTGTGTAATACACCAAAAAAAGTGAACCTTGCCCTTTTTTTTCTTATTCATTGAAACTATCGCTCTTTGTCCATCAGAACTCCTTGTAGAATTAAAAAAGTGGTGGGAAGTTCTCACGCCCAGCCTCTGCTTAGTTTGCATGTGAATGCTCAACTGATTGTGGAAAGTAACAATTAGGACAGTGGATAAAGAAGGAAGCTGGGGACATCAACACCTGTGAATCACAACTTACACAGCTTTCTTTTCCATAATTAATTGAAGAAACAGGCATAATGCACATTGACTTGGAAATTTGGGCCAGAGACAACTTTGGTGCATGTAAATCCCTTTTCAGTGCCAGTACTTATATGTGAGGTTTGATCTTAGTCACGAGTGAATGTCGCGAATTGTTGCAAGGGGTATTTTTCTGGCGGCGAGGGAGAATGAGAAGGGAAAAACATTTAAGGGCAAGTGTATGGAGGAAGCAGAAGTCTGATGAAGTTAATAAAACATGGACTTCAGACAGGCAGCAGAAAGTCATTGTAAGACACGTAAATGTGAAACCTTGCAAATAGCAATTATGATTTAACATCCTGTAATCAGGACTACATACTTTTCTGCATTAACGAAAAAGAAATGGATCTTATGAAACTGTTTCATTAAATTATTTGTTGCAGAATGGAAGGAGAACTCTATGGCACTTTCTCAAGGAAGCAATCCATATGTGTGCTAAATGTGCTTATATGCAACTGTTTCTTAAATAGGTTGTATTTTACTTCTCTGTAACAGTAATGAAGCTAGGTAACATTATGACTCTTGAAGTGACAGTCTCAAAAAACCTATATCTGCAATTTACATATATTAATAATTATTAGGGAGCATAGTTGTCTATTTGTCCATATCACTGGTGTTGCTAGAATTGTCCTGGCATAAAAAGAATAATGATGAAGGTTATTCAGTAGTCAGAGTAAGCTGATGAGTATTTATACAGTTAGATTTTTTCTCTAGAAAAATATAACATGATTTAAAGGTATCTAACATTCTCTAACATTTATGGAGATACAAGTAGTTTCACATACTTGACCTACAATAACACCGATGATAGTCCACAATAAAATAATATTTTAGAACATTTCATTCATTATCTGTAAATGGTATCAGTACAAAGTTAGAGAAAATATGTAAAGTCATGACCACACTGAAGCAAAAGTTTAACTCTTATTGGCTTCCTAGTTATCTAGAATAGTTCTTTCTAAAGGACAAAGGGCATCAAAAAAGATAGTTTCTTCATGGGGTAGTTGTATTAATTTTAAAAGGGGAAGAATGAAAGAATGGTTGTGATGAGGATGAGATAGGGATGGAAGGAAGGAGGGAGGGAAGGAAGGACTGAAGAGCACTTCTGTTTGCTTTGATAATGTCCTTAATATGCTACGATATTGATGGTGTTTATATTCTGTTTAACCAGTACTTAGCATTTGGGGTCCAAGATAAGGACAAAGTAAATTATTCATTAGTAATTAAAACAGTGATTATCTTGTTGGAGAGGGGCATGTCATCAGTACTTCAAGTTCCTGTTAGCCTTCTGGTTTTAATATTGTAAATTCATTACTATTTTGCAGATTTGGTGTATGGATACTACAGACAACAGCGGAAATTGATTGAAGAGATTGATTGGTCATATACAGGTAAGCAAAACTGCCTATTGAAGAACTTATGTCACTTTGATATTTTCATGTTCATTGTTATAACTTTAAGAGTCTCATATGCCTGTATACCACTTACCGTATGCCTAAACAATTGCTAAAGTAAAACTGTAGGACATGGAATCTGAAAAAATGCAGAAACTTTACAATAGAATGTCTTACATCTATTAGTTTTGGAAAGAGAAAGTCATTATCCTTAAAACTTTAACCTGAGACCTGACTTATTTGATGATGGCTGGGCAAAAAATTGTTAGGTCTGAGTATTACTGTTCTAGCAAGTCTGAAAAGCAGACAGAAAGGCTGAAACAAGGCACAGCACATTATGTAGGAAAGAAACTATCCATACACTGCATATGAATTTCTTCATTTAGCTTCTGAGCACTTGAGCATACTTTCCAGGTCCCACCCTGGCTCTCCTAAAAACTCAGTCATTTTGGCTCTCTCATTTGCATAAGTAATGAAGATATACCCTGAAATTCTGCATGACCATTGCCTCATCAAAGAAGGACTATGCAAAATTCACAATTAGTCTTTTAGGTTCTTATGTATGTCAAGCACTTTCAGTAATACTGAAAAGGTAATTTTGTCCTAAATGATAGGTATCTTTTACCCAACGTATAGGAAGTGGCTTCTTGAGGATGTGCATAGACTCTTACATTTTAAAGTATTTAAATTCCTGTTTCAAAAATACCGATTTATGAAAAATAAGGACTGACAAATATCAGTTTTTTCATAAATTTGATTCAAAATGTGTTTCCTGTTAAAGACAATTACACCATTCTTCTTATTTCTCTCACTCTCCCATTTTCAAGACAGTTTTTATCTTCTAGTGTAAAACATATCTAACAAGTTTTAAGCCTAGAGGGAATTGAAACAGGTTAGTCATAAACCCTTCAAAATGAGATTTATAATGAAAACTCACATAGATTGTACAGCAAAATTCAAGCATAAGATCAATCAATACAGTATTTCATGTTCAAAATGGATCCTTTTTTTAATATTGCAGTTTGAGAACAGCAGGGATTCCAGGTGACCAGAGGACAATCTTTAAAGAATAGCAAATGAGGTTTGTTTAGGATATCGGAGGATAGAGCTCTTCTCTTGGCTGCACAGAGCACCCATGCCCTGTGCAGCTGCTGCAGTAGCTGCAGGTCACTCTTGACGGATATTTTGTATGGAAAAATAGCACAGACTCTGCAAGCCAGAAGATCCAGACCTGTTGTTTCTCTCCCTTAACGTGTGAAATACCTGTGTGTAGTCATCTCAATTCATATGCCTTGCCCTAGTGACTCCACTGTTGGCAAAGCCTTTCTACCCATCCAGATCTATATACGAGCCCTGCTCAGCACTGAGAAGAGGAAAATTAAGGGTACAAGGAAGGATCCTGAGGAGTAGGGGACAGCAGAGCATGGCCTCTCTGTTGACAGCAGAAAACTCTCATGTAGGGTCAGGTGTCCCTGAGCACTGAAACAGGCTCCCAAGGGAAGTGGTCACAGCACCAAGTTCAAGAAGCATTTGGACAATACTCCGAGGCACATGATGTGATTCTTGGCCTGTCCTGCACAGGGCCAGGAGTTTGACTATATGATCCTGATGGCTCCCTTTCAACTCAGCATATTCTGTGATTCTATGAAGCCACAGGCTCCACAAGCTCAGGGAGCGATGTGAGCTTAGCGTGCACTTGACTTAGTTGAGGAGAGCATAGGAAGGACAGCATCTGCTGTTTCAGTTTCAAAATTTTATATGCTAAGTTACTGCAAATTACTTAAATGAACCTAACACATATTTTTGTGCTGTACTGTGGAATTTCATATTCAAATGTTACAATATGACTTTTTTTCCCACAAATAGTAACTTTTCCAAAACTTTCCAATTTGAGAAACTAGGAAAACCCATCAGAATTTCTACTTTGAAAGAATCAGCATTTGTCACTAGATGTATCAATTGAACTGTTCCCTCAATTATGTGATTGCCAGAATCGAAGAATTTCAGTTCTGAGCATCTCTTTCATCTGTGGAAGATGCACTAAGACCTTTTTGTCAGAAGCCAAGTAAGGAGATCACTCTGTATACATATTTAGCTAGTTCTTGCTGTGCTTCAACAGCTTTGCTTGCAACAAACTCCATATGGGAGCTGTGGCAGCCTCTTTCTGCTCTCTTCCAAGAGCTTCCTATATAAGAGAGTAAACTGTGGCTTGATCTGATATTGCCTGATGTTGATCCTATTTTAGGAGCCACAGAAACAAATAACTTTCTTCTTTCATCCTTTATTATAGATGCTGCATTTGAGAGTTAAGCTCTTTTTCCTCTGTCAGGGACTCCTTTGTCAGTGCACTTTAACTGATGAAAACTGTTAACCAGAGTTTTTAAAAGGCAGTCAAGAAAGTCAAGATAGTAAAAATGTAAAAGCAAAGAGAAGGACAATGTGCTAGAAAAGAGAAAGATTCATTAACATGTAAGGACTTGAAAATTTGTTTCCCACCTTCTGATATTTCCCTAGCTATGTAAGGAGCCAATTCAGGGCTTGGATGCGTGGTCATAGACAGACTACAATTATTTTTACTGGGTTAATGGCATAAACAAGCCCACAACAGCAAAAAGTCAATTTTGAATTATCCTGCCTGAGTAGCTGAAAGGGAAAACCATAAAAAATGTTGTTGCTGGAGTATTTAGGAATACTGGGTCAATGATTCATAAATTCTTTTCTCCTGTTTCAGAACAGAGTGGATTTTCTGCCTGCTTGCACATGTTCTGACAATTTTGCATATACGCGGCATAGTATGATCAATCTTTTTGTTGTTCAGCTACATATTTTCTGTTATTTTTCAGGAAAGCAAATATTTATGGCTGAAATTCTAGTCAGTGAAAATTTACAGGGCAAGAGGTTTTTTTATTATTATTTTTCAAATATGTCTTCTTGAAAGCTAGCTTTACAGTGAGGCTGTGGTGTCTGTGAACAGAGCTCTCTAAATACAAGCACCAGCACATTAGCTATTTAATCTGCATTTTACTTGTTTCCTGAATGTCCCAAACAGGTGGAAGGTGACCAGCACAGACAGGCAATAGACAATATGTCATATTTGTTTTGGGGGAGTGGGAACATGCTTTAAATAAGGCAAGCATACATTTTCTTCAGCTTTAAGTGCCCACTTCAAACGGATTCAGTACATTATCATGGCTAATCTTTACAAACACACTTCACCACCAAGAAGAGATCCGTGCTCCTGCCAGTCCCAATGTGACATGTATCTGATCAAAATGAGAACAGTACTTGTTCTTCTCTCTGTGAAAGGGACTGATGATAATCTGTTGCAGTGGCTTGATCACACATCTGAATTACCCTTTGTAATAATTTGTTTTTTCTTAGAGAAGCTGTGGAGCATGTGCTAAAAAGAGCTTTTCTGGATGACTTCCTGTGTCTCCTTCCTCCACCCCTTTCTCAAGAGAAATATTCCTACCCTTTCTATTTGACGCTTTTCATCATAGTGTTTTATTTCCTCTCTTAGAGTGCAGACATGACTTGTTTCCCTTTTGCATTATAAAATTATTCTTTTACCCGCTGTCAAATGATTGTGTAGGGTTTTGTTGCCTACTTCTGCCTGACATTTATTAATGGCTGCATGAAGGAACTGTCAGTTTGCCACCTTATCTCCTGTGTTTCCAGGCAAAACTCTTTCTCCTCCCAAGTAACTAATGGAGAAAGAGCTGGCTGAATGTTTCCTGACTATCTTGCAGTCTCTCCCACCTGCCTTTTCCTAAATGTCAGAGAAAGCCTCCAGTGTGGTTACCATGGTGCGTTGAGCTGGCATGCCTGCAAGGGTTCACAAAAGCCAGCACACCCACTGCACGTTTTGTAGGAATGTACGAGGAGGGAAAGCTCTTACTTGCTGTGTCACAATTACATAGAATGTACCAAAAGGTGCTTTTTCATGCATATTCTGTGTAAGATTGGCCCCAATCAAGTAGCATAAAAACCATAAATCAATTAAGAATATTCTCTTGTTCCTCCATTTGTGAAGGTGTTAGTGCATCTACAGATGTGTTACAACTTACATACATAAACCTGCTGGTGAGCTTGTCAACTCAACAGGTCAGTACATAAATGTAAATGCTGATGGAGAACAGTGAGGTTTACAATGTGCTATACTCATTAACTACCTTGTATAAAAAGATTTTAAGGTGTTTTTTCTTTCCTCATAATTTATTATTCAATGTGAAATATCGTTATTAGCAAAAAAGCTTTTCATCAGTATGGTTTCCTGATGTGAAAGTCAATACAAATAAAGTCCATCCTGCATCCAGCCACTGGGAAACATGAATTTTTAAAACTTGGGTTTGTAACTAGCAACTCATAGATTTGTAGCTGAAATAACAAAATCTTTTTTTAAAATGCTGACAGATTTAGGAGTTCACTTTGAAATGTCAAGCAACTGAGTCATATTGTTGTCTCTGAGATGTATCATTCACTTTGCTAACAGATTTCAAACATAAGCGTGAATAAATGCCTTTGTTCCAAATAATAATTTACCAGTAAGTTTTGTTCCAGTCACTTGTTTCAGGTTAAATTAGTCATATTCTCTTCAACAAATGGTTAGGTAGACTGGAAACACATTGCAGCAGATCCAGTGATCATACCGAGAAAAGCTCTGAACTACAGTGTACTTTGATCTGCCTCCTTGATAAATGTTTCATGGGAACAAAATACTCTTCTCCCAGTTGTTCAGCTTTAGTCCTTGTGAATGAAGTAAGTGGGATTTTCCAGACTGATTAAACTCCTTTCGTTGAAGTTTCAGGTTTTTCTTATTGGTACCATATATGAACCTCCCAACTCAAACACTGCTGGTACAGGCAATCATGCCATCTAAGTCTTGCATAAAATTAATTGAATGCTCTTTTAAAAGTAGGTGTAATATTTTGCTTTGTAGTTCCACTGAAAGTCTACCTCAGAAACTCATTCATGACTTTTCATAGAATCATAGAATCATTTAGGTTGGAAAAGACCCTTAATCATTGAGACCGGATGTTAACCTAATACTGCCAAGTCCCCAACTAAACCATGTCCCTAAGAAACACATCTTTTAAATACATCCTGGAATGGTATGGTGACACAGCCACTTCTCTGGGCAGCCTTTTCCAGTGCTTGATAACCTTTATGGTGAAGAAATTATTTCTATTATCCAATCTACACTTCCCCTGATGCAACTTGAGGCCGTTTCCTCTTGTCCTTGTCACTTGTTACCTGGGAGAACCTCCACCTTGCTACAACCTCCTTTCAGATAGTTGTAGAGAATGATAAGGTCTCCCTTCAGCCTTCTTTTCTCCAGGCTAAACAACCCCACCTCCCTCAACTGCTCTTCGTAGGAGTTGCACTTAAGACCCTTCACCAACTTCATTGTCCTTCTCTGGACACTTCAGCACCTCAGTGTATTTCCTCCTGTACTGAGGGACCCAGAACTGGACTTCCAGTGACAAGTCCCTTCCCTAGTCCTTCTGGGCACGCTATTTCTGATAGAGGTCACGATGCTGTTGGCCTTCTTGGCCACCTGGACACGCTGTTGGCTCATGTTCAGCCATCTGTCAGTCAGCACCTCCAGGTCCTTTTCCACTGGGCCACTTTCCAACCACTCTTCCCCAAGCCTGGAGCATTGCATGGGGTTGTTGTGATCCAAGGGCAAGACTTAGCACTTGGCCTTGTTGAACCTCAGCCAATTGGCCCTGGCCCATCGATCCAGCTTCTCCAGATCCCTCTGCAGAGCCCTCCTGCCCTCCTGCAGATCAACACTCTGGCCCAGCTTGGTGTCATCTGCAAACTGACTGAGGGTGCACATAATGCCCTCATCCAGATCATTGGTAAAGATTTGAAACAGAACTGGCCCCAGTACTGAGCCCTGGGGAGCACCTCTTGTGACCAGCTGGCAGCTGGGTGTTACTCCATTTACCACCACTTGTTGTACTGGGCCATCCAGCCAAACTTATTTGAATTTCCAAGCTAGCTGTATTAGTAGACCATTGGGGTAATCTTGATTCTTCTGATAGAATTGATTTGTTTGTTCTTTGGAGAGTTGTTCTCTCTTGGCAAAATTTACCTGCACTGACATCCCTTTCCTGTTTGTTTTTCAAGTTAAACCATGACAGTCTAGTCTCTTGACCCCCTTTGATCTAGCTTTTTTTGCTCACTCATGGTTCAGCTAAGATTATTTTGTCTTCAACGTGGCTGACCAGCATCTGATACACTTATCCTACGTGAAGTGTCTGCAGGACTTTGTGCAGAGGCATTAATACTTTACTGTCTTTACTAGGAGTTGCATGATTAGAGCTTCAGTACACACTTGCCTTTCCATCATAGTGTTTACAGCCCTCTGAGATGTCAGACATGGTCCGATTCTCCTCCTCCCCTGTGTTTTTCCTATGGTGAGATTCTTAGTAGTAACAAAAACTCCCACTAGTAGTCTAAATGTATCTTTTTTTCAAATTGCATTGTTGAATTTCATGCCGTATTTGCTACTGTTCTCAAGGGCAGCTGTTTTTCCCATATGCTATACTGGACCTCCTTGTGAATGCATGTCAGGCCATCAGTAGGTGTAATTAGCAGAACTGAGAACCTCCAGAGTTTCCTGCACACACACAGCCTAGTACCTCACATTTACTACTGCTATTTTTCTTCTTTTCTTTTTTTCTCATAGCAAAAAGGCCTGGGTTATTAGATACTGCGGTAACAGGAACAAGATACTGTGGTAACAACGTGGAGCGTTTTTTGCACAATATACAGAATTTCTTGTTTTTCAAGCACTTTTAGTAATCCTTCCTTCCTTCCTTTCTTTCTTTCTCTCTTCCTTTTTTCTTTTCCTTTCTTAATTTTCTTTCTTTCTTCCCTTTCTTCCAATATATCTCAACTTGGATACCCCCTAAACAGCTGTCCATGTTCTCATTCAAATTCTACAGGCAAATTCAGCCTCATTCTAACTCCATTGACTTTATCATCATGAGTCCATATAAGGAAGTTGGCTCATAAAGTGTTCTATATCCTAGGCAAAGTATCACTTATGTTGAAATTTTATTTCCTGATCAAACATCGTTATGTTGCAATGGTTTATAATCTTAAAATAAATGCTTGCATGAATATTAAATATCCAACTAGTAGCTTTATTATGCTATCACCCACAGATAAATCCAGTTTGATAAATTCCTATTTAAATAACATTTTGATTATTGCTGTGTAAGTACCAAATTTTACAACCACTACTAATTGCCTATATTCAAATTTCAAACTTTAGTCTTAGAGCCTGAACTAAAGCTAACTGAAATCAGTTAGATTCCCTTAACTTAAAAGTTAAGATATCCCTTAACTTAAAACTGAACTTCAAATCAGTCCTACTTTATAGTTATGACCAATTTATATCACATTAACGATGGAGTATGTTTCGAAACAAAATTTAAATGTATAGATTTTAGCAGTGATGGAATGGGTAGCAAAAATACTGAGAAATGCAGTGAGAATCTACTTTCAGTGTGTAAAAATTACGAAATTATTTTAAAATTATCATAGCAAAACTAGGAGTATTTGGCAATTAGGTGAGAAATCACTCTGTAATATCTGATGGCAATTAGCTGTTCCCATGAAGATCCCTCATTATTTTATATTGCAAGAGAAATTACAAGCATATTAGCTGGCTTCTGCAAAGTTGATCATCAGTGAAAATTAAAGCTGACATTTAATTGTCCTGAAACTTCATATTTAATATATCTCTAAGGTGAATGGCTCAGTTTACACTTAGCAGAGCTATTGTTTCAGTCTGTGGTAGTACCAGATCTAAATTAATGCAAGCAAGTATAGCTTTTTCTGCACGACCAGGAATGATGGAGACTTTTACAAAATTAATTGTCATGTAAAAATATAAAATAGTTTCATAAAGCCTTTCAAGATATATCCAAGAAAGCTTCTCCCTGGATGTGATATTCTTCACTGTTTTCACTAATACCTCAGATGACAGAAGGGAGGGCGTTTGCAAATTCATGGATGATACCATACTGGAAGTTGCAAGAATTTTTGGTGACATAAGAAGAGTTCAAAATGAGCTTGAGGAATTGCAGAAATGTTCTGAAATCAATCAAATAGAATTTGTCAATACAGTGGTAACAGTAAGCACAAATTAATCCCACCAGCAAAGAAAATCAAGCATATAGATGCAAAATGAGAACTAGTTGTTTAGGTGGCTGTATGGCAGTTAGCTATAATTACAATATGTTGTTGTTACAGAAAAAGAAATCCCATTTTGAGGTGAATTAAAAGAAATTATGTATCAGGCATGGGAGGCAATTATTCTGCTCTAGTTGTCACTAGGAAGGTCTCAGCTGTAGTTCTGTATTTATCGCTGGGCTGCACACTTGTAGAAAAGACAGTGACAGATTGACAGAAGATCCAGAGAAGAAGCAAAAGGAATGATTGGTGTCCAAGAAAGCCCCAAATCCTTGGAAAATAACTGAAGGAAATAAGTTAGAGTAGAAAAGGGAATTATGACAGTAGTTTTCAAATATGTAAAAGTTGTTATAAAGTTATTAGTTCGCTCCATTCCACTGAAGTGACAAGGATGAGTCAGTTAAATTTGCAGAAGAAAAGGCCTAGGTGCAATAATAGGAAAATGTAACTGTGAGAATAGCTCCGTTCAGGTTGCTTACAAAGGCTGTGGAATCCCTCTCATTGAAGTTCTTTCAAAAAAATGGGAAAGGCAAGCATTAGTGAGGGATAGTCTGATTATACTTGATCCTGTAATGAAGGAAAGGACTTAGATGACCTTTCAGTCTTGCACATCTGTGATGCTTTGGGGCAATGTAAGACCCTATTTAATCGTCTTTTGAACAGACCTCATGTATATGTTGTTGCATAGACAAAGACATTACTACCAACCATTCCTGAAGTTACCCAGATTTTCAGTCCTTTACTACTTGGTTAATCATCAAACATTTGTCTAAGAAAATTATTTTATGTGCAAGGTCATTTCCTCATGTTTGGCTGTTTGAGGCTGTGGGAGGAAGGACTGCAGGGAATATTGCAGACCAAAATATGTTTTTTATAAAGACATCCAGAAAAATGTGTAAGTTCTCTCTTCTAAAAAAAAAAAAAAAAAGGCAGTATTTTCTCTGTAAGCCTAATATGTCCTCATTTTGGATCTGGAACCTGTAAGGATGAGGTAGCTTTTATTTTATCAGCTCAGTTTCTGTCTAAGGCAAGTGTTTCTTGGTCAAGCTCTTGATACAGTGCCCTGACATAAAATACGTGTTAAATTAATTTAATGTTATTTGGGTGATTTAGACTACTGTAATTATTTTGAATGGAATTGTAGTAGGATTCAATGGGACAGAAGCCTTTGTGTCGAACAGTAACTTCTTAAGTCACTCAGACTTGTTTCCGGGGCTTGTCTAATGTTAAATTCAAATTTAACGTGGAAGATTTCTTGTAACTCTAAGTTCATAAATTTTTGTGGGTTTTACCAATCACTCTTCTAAAACTCTTGGATCCCATTTTGAAATCCAAATTCATTTGCTTTGCATAGACATTTAAAAGTATTTTTCTTTTCTTTGGACATTTGTTGCAGATAATGTGAGATTAAATTGATTTCGTTTTCTGTTTCTCAGTCTACTGCAGGCCTGCAGTCATGTGTGGTTATTGCTTCTGTCTGAGGGAAAAGCTTTTTATGGTAGAGCACTGAGGGCAGGCAGTGTTTTCTTTCTTGTGCTGCTGAGCAGCCCTGATCATCTGGACTGTCAGCAGCTTGAGTATTCTGACTTCACTGTAGGAGGAGCCCAAGGGTCGAGTATTCTGCATTTGTACTGCTTTTATCCTGCTCTGTATTTGTGGGTACTGTGGACTAGCAGTGCCTGTTATTCCGTCAAGTCTTCTGCAGTCCTGCTGGAGCAATGCAGCTACACAGCCTATTAACCTAACTGATGGCTTCTATGAATATTTTGTATTTGTTCTAGCATTCACATTTTGTGTTAATATGAGAAATCAGTTTTGCCAGCATGCTGTCTCCGAACACCTCCACAGCTTACTTCAGAAGCACGCTGATGCTCATGCATTTATCGTTGGTGAATCACTTTCCTTCATGTCACACTCTTTTGCTTTCTGTCTAGTTGATATAATATTCCCAGAGGTGATTGCACTGTGGTGTATGATGAGTCTGTGTTCCTCTGAGGATAATGTTAGGTTTCTTTTGTGTGTCATAATGATAGTGCAAAATGGAGCCAGAACCTATGCCTGGAGATGGAATAGTTACAAACAAAACCAACCCAACAATAGCAGATCTAGAAAAAACAGTTTTAATAATTTTTTGAATATCAGACTTGCACCTGCATGTCCTCAGAAACTTTTTGTGTGTGTTCTTTAAAACACAAACTACTTTCTATTTCCTGAGCAGCCCAGAGCAGTGACATGACTCTATAAGTGTTGTACATGCTTTTATAATAAACTGACACATTATAGGAGTGCATTTAGGCAGATACTCTTTCAACCTAAGATACATTAATACACACATTTAAGACCTAATTCTAGTTAAGCAGTCCCTTGTAGTTATTGGAAACTGAAGACACTGCAATTTACAGGCCTATATACTTGGTTGATTTAAAGACAGAGGTGCAGTCAGGAAAAAAATGTCTCTGTCACTTCCCAAACATCTTTCTTCTTTCCTCTGACATATTTCAATAACCCATGAAGTGGCTATTCTAGTTGTCAGGAATCATTGGGGGTTTTTTTGGCAGCAGAGCACGGAAGTGCTGGTGTATATGAGTAGCAGGGCTGTCTGTCTCTGCATAAGGGCATTACGTTTATCAGGCTCAAGTATTATTTGTCTTTTTTATTTTCAAATGAAGCATCCACTGCTATTAATTAGTTAAAGTGAAATGAAATACACAGTCAAACAATACTTTTCCATTAAAAATTCCCAGTATGTACAGGGATGAGAACCATAAAAATTATAAAACAGAGGATGGAAATTCTCCATCCTAAATGGCCATTTAAGTAGCACATCTGGAGAAAGGCAACTGCCAAATTTTTAGCAATCAGCAGGAGCATTAACAGGAGAACCATTGTGCTATGTGTATTGGGGATATTTATTTTAAGCAACTAAGACTTTGTCCTAATACCAAATTAAATTATGTACTAAATTAAAGGTAAGATCGTGATTTACAGTCTTTCAATGGGCTCTACTTATTATTGAACAGGGACTTGTCATACCTAATCTGAAGGTGTGAGTTGATGCAGATACGCAGCTGCAGCCAAGTCAAATGGGACCGGAATACATAGTGGGCAAGGGCAAGAAGTAAAGCTCCCTTAGCACCCTGTGCCTGCAAGCTGAGGATTATTTGAACAGTGATCAAGTGTTCTCAGGGGACATGTTTTAATTAAATTCTGCTCAGCTAAGAAGTTGGACAAGGACACAATTGTCAACAAATATCCCTCCCTGATGTGAGACTGAATGCCAAGCATCATGAGACCCCCACAGTGTCACTCAGTATTTTGCTTTGGTAGAATGGTAGTAATATTACTGATTGGCAGTGCAGAAGCTTGCAAGAACAGAGCTCTTCAGGTTGTGCTTACTGACGTTGATTTTCCAACCTGTAGAGTAGTGTGCACAACTCATCTCATTAATGAGAGGGGATGCCCAGAATGGCCATGCAGAACACTTGTAACGCATCAGGAGCTCTTAGCCCTTTTGAAGTTTATGTAGCTCTGGTGAAGAGGTTTTCTTTCTGATTTGACTTCACAAGTCCATATTATTTTTTTCTTTACAAGGTTCAGCATAATGGGAAAACAGTAATACTGTATATCTTTGTCAGTGATCTAGATGATGGGGCAGAGTATACCCTCAGCAAGTTTGCTGATGATATAAAACCAGGAGGAGTGCTGAGGGATCTCAGCTCACTAGAGAAATGGGCTCACAGGAACCTCATGAACCCATGAGGTTAAACATGGGAAAGTGCAAAGTCCTGCACCTGGGAAGGAACAGCCTCAGACACTAGCAGATGCTGGGTTCAACCTGCTGGAAAGCAGCTTTGCAGAAAAGGACCTGGGAGTCATGGTGAACACCAGACTAAACATGAGCCAACAATGTGTCCTTGCAGCAAACAAAGAGGTTAATGTTTACGTAAGCTGCATTAGGAGGAGTAATGCCAGCAAGCAGAGAGAGGTAATCCTTCCTCCCTACTCAGCCCTGGTGAAACCACACCTGGAGTACTGTTCTGGGCTCCTCAGTACAGGAGTCATGGATGTATTGATGGGGCTCTGAGCAACCTGGTCTAGTGAAAGGTGTTCCAGCCCATGGCAGGGCTGTTGGAACTACATGATCTTTGAGGTTCCTTCGAACCCAAGCCATTCTGCATCTATGATTCTATGATTCTGTGATTAGAGAGAGTCCAGTGAAGATGACAGGCACAAAGTGAAACACAGAAGGTTCCCCCTAAATATCAGGAAACGCTTTTTTTTCCTGTGAGGGGGACTGAGCAATGGCTCAGGTTGCCCAGAGAAGTTGTGGCTTCTCCATGCTTGGAGATATTCAAAAGCCATCTGGACATGGTCCTGGGCAACTGGCTGTGGATGACCTAGTTTGAGCAGCGGGGTTGTATAAATGAGCCCTAGAGGTCCGTTCCACCCTCAACCATTCTTTGGTTCTGTGATGCTAGTAAGAGTCTCACACAAGAAACAGGTCATTACTAAACTGGAGAAATAAGGAAGTACAAGAACATGGCAAGCTGAGAGGTGACAAGGGTGTGAGTCTCAATAGAAGTTTGCAATGGCAAATCTCCACAGAATAGGAGCTTCAAAGACAGCCATGAGTCAAGGAACTGTTTATCAGAACTGGAGTGTGACAGGATATTAGCAAAAGTACAGGCAATGTAGAAAAAAGAAATCTTTTTCAACAGATCTCCTGTGACTCACAGTCGCAGACTGGCAGTATTTTCTGGGAAGTCAAAAACATCTTTTCTTTGCAGAACAATTCTATGGAAACTCGACTCACTGAGTCTTCTAGATTTGATTTTACCCCACAGGGAGGTAGGCTGTACTGGAAACAAGAGATTCTGAGTATTATTCCAGGATAAAGCTCGTTCTCAGGAACGGAAAGATTATTGTTGCCTACAGCAGAGAGAAATTATTTTGGAAGACTTCACAATTATATATGCAAGAATCTGTCTCTTCATTTCCTCAGAAACTTTCATTTACATAGTTCTTTTGCCCTGCTTTCACACCCTCGAGCTCCCACCCTTTTCTAATGTAATACATTACTCACTATTTTAAAATTGATGCAGAAGAATCATGTAATTAATCTACAGGGTTTTTTGATGAATCCTTCAGACTGAAATCTTTGTGTAAATGTCATGCAAGTTGTTCAAGAGTGAGACTAACTCTTTCCTGTCTTCAAAACCATACCAAGAGATAGAGATTCAGTACTTGGGCCTTAGTATGCCTTGCCTGCATGATATGCCTTAGCTAGAAACTCGGGCTTGCATCTGCTCTTTAACATTCATAATCTTTTGCCACACTTTCCACCCCAGTTTTAATCAGTGCATACATTAGTCATCTACATCCTGAATAGGGAGAAGTCATACACAGGTCCTCAAAGAATTAGAGCACTAGGAGACTGATACATAAACTGTGGTGTACAGGGCACGTGCTAAGCATGAGAGAAGTTCTTACAGGAAAAAAAAGAGCATTTTAGAACAGTAACTGGTTGGTTTATACTTTGCATGAACTAGATGAGGTTTCTTTTCTGATTTTCCTTATTATTTTTCATGTGTCCTGGTTTTGGCTTGGATACAGTTAATTTTCTGCTTAGTAGCTGGTACAGCGCTGACTGTATTTTGAATTTAGTGTGAGAATAATGTTAATAACACACTGATGTTTCTGTTGTTGCTAAGTACAGCTTACCCTAAGTCAAAGGCTTTTCAGTTTCCCATGGTCTGACAATGAGGAGGTGCACAGTGCACAAGAAACTGTGAAGGAGCACAGGTGACCCAAACTGGCCAAAGAGATATTCCATACCATAGAGCATCAGGCTCAGTAATAAAGTGATGGGAGTTGGCTGGGAACCACTGATTGCTGCTGGGGATTGGGGCAGCAGTCCATGGGTGGAGCCGTTGTATTGTGCATCACTTGTTTCTCTTGGGTTTTATTCCTCTCCGTCTCCTTTTGCATTACTATTATTATTAATATTATTAATCATCATCATCATGGCTAGGCTT
>VZRE01008971.1:0-63442 GCA_013396775.1 Cephalopterus ornatus
CCATCCCCTCATCCAGATCATCAATAAAGTTATTAAATAGAAATGGGCCCAACACTGATCCCGAGGGGACACCACTAGTGACTGGCCACCAGCTGGATGCAGCCCCGTTCACCAGCACTCTCTGGGCCCGGCCCTCCAGCCAGGTCTTAACCCAGCACAGAGTGCCCCTGTCCAGGCCGTGGGCTGCCAGCTTTTTCAGGAGTATGCTGTGGGAGATGGTGTCAAAGGCTTTGCTGAAGTCCAGATAGACCACATCCACAGCCTTCCCCTCATGCACCAGGCGGGTCACCTGATCATAAAAGGAGATCAGGTTGGTCAGACAGGACCTGCCCTTCCTAAACCCGTGCTGGCTGGGTTTGATCCCTTGTCCATCCTGTAGGTGCTATGTGACTGCACTTAGAATGATCTGCTCCATAACCTTGCCAGGCACTGAGGTTAGGCTGACAGGCCTGTAGAGCTAGAGAAAGCCTTTGTTTTGGACAGAACTAAGACATGTTTGAATATTTGTTTTCTTTCCTTTGTTATGATCACTAAACAGTTGGACTCAATGATCTTAAAAGTCTTTTCCAACCTAAATGATTCTATAATTATTACTGCCAGCAAAGACTAATCCAGATGGATTTGGAAGTTTCTCTAAGAGAATAAAATCATAGAGGTTACTTGATTCCCACTGCATAAACTTCAAACTGTATTCCAACTGTATAACCTGGTACAAATGAAGCTTACGCTTCAAACGTAAAACAGGGAGCTATCCTTTTTGTCATGACATAGAATGCAGTACTAGCTAGTGCACAGGTTTTTTTTCATTTTCTGAAGCCATTTTATTTCCTTTTTACTTTAAGAATGCTATTGAGAATTGCTGCTATTGTACAAACTCATTGAAATGCTCCAACTGAAAAGAACAGTGGAGAACTAACAGCTACCTTTTGTACAAGTAGAACAATCTGCTAATACTGAAAAAAACCCTGTCCTAAACAAATTAGACTAAGTTAATAATATACAGACAATAGCAGATAACACCACATGATTTTGCAAAACAGATCCACAGACTGTGTCTACTCAGTGTGGATTTCCTCCCTTAGGGGAGCATCTTCACACTGCTACTTGGGCTATTGAGTCACTGGGTTAGTTTCAGTGCATATCATGACTCTTTGCATGCTTGTCACAGGGTTAACAGAGTCAAAGTTTTGGTAGTTCTGTGGCTGTCCTCAGTGATTCATTTCTTACTTAAGTTTGTCTGTCTCCTGGAAATACACAGACTGATTTTAAGTACTGCCTAGGTATCAGATTGACTGTCCTCTCCTATGCTGCTGACACAAATATAGCATGGTGATCAAATCCATGGCTTGCAAATACCTGTTGCCCAGCTTCTACGACTTCTGTGTGGTTCCTAGTTTCAAGAGCTATATCACACAATGTCACCATTTGATCTCATCTCTTCTGTCTACTACTGTTTCTCATCAGCTTTGCTAGAATTGCATTGACTGGAAAAATATTGTAGAAAGTCATTGTCTGCTACAGAGTCCCAAATCCTCTCTGCAGGACAGAGTTAAGTGAACAGTGAGATTTCCCTCTCCCATCAGACAGCCAGGAATTCCGAGCACTTCAAGTGAGGGGTTTGGAAGAAAGGTTCACATGACTAGGCAGTATCTGTGTATCTTTGTCTTATAAAGACTGTTTGCCTTTGAACAGTGACACTACAGTTCATGGACATAGGGGCAAATTCAATCCGCTCTTGTGAGACCCCACCTGGAGTACTGCTCTAAGCTCTGGGGACCCAACACAAGAAAAACATGACCTACTGGAGTGAGTCCAGTGGAGTGCCACCAGGATCATCAGAGTGATGGAGCTTCTCTCCTACAAAGACAGGCTGAGAGAGCTGGGGTTGTTCAGCCTGGAGAAGAGAAGGCTTCAGGGAGACCTCAGGGCAACCTTCCAGTACCTGAAGGAGTCCTACAAGGACGCTGAAGAGGGACTTTTTACAAGGGCATGTAGTGATAGGATGAGGGGGAGTGGCTGCAACAGGGTAGATGTAGGTTAGGTAATAGAAATGAATTCTTCACTGTGAGGGTGGTGAAACACTGGTACAGGTTGCCTAGAAAAGTTGTGGCTGCCCCTTCCTTGGAAGTGTTCAAGGCCAGGTTTGGATGGAGTTCTCAGCAACCTGGTCTAGTGAAAGGTGTCCTTGACCATGGCAGGGGGTTTGAAACTAGATGATCTCTAATGCCCTTCGAACCCAGGCCATTCTATTATTCTATGATTCTGTGAATTATTTATATTATTTATATATTTATATATTCACATATCTATTTATATATATGAACCATACAGTTTCTATTACATGAACAAAATTACTCTGTTTCTGAGAAGATAGAAATGTGTATCAACAGAGTTATAGCCTCCAGAATGTCATATAACAGCAGACAAAAACAACATAGCAGCTTAATTCAAACAAAAAAAAGAATATTCAGAGCAAAGTTGGCAAGAGATACTAGCTCCCTAGAGGGGCTCTTGAGTAGACTGCTCCTCCATAACTTAGGCACACACAAAAATGCCTCTTATGACTGAATTAAGATGCACTTGGCTCAATCTTAATGAAGTCAGATGGGCATTACAGACCTGGATGGCTTAACTGAAAGTAAAATGAAGCCCTATTTTCTGAGAAAGATCACTGAGTATAATAGAGCAAATAGTAACATGGTAGATGACATGGGCACTTTACTGAACTATATATGAGAGTGATCAGAGTTGAACGCCTTTGAAAAATGCGAAGATAACTGAAATAAGGGTAGAGGTAGAAAAATTCCCAGTTACAGTATGCAATTTCACACAGTCTTTCTGTGAAGGAGCCCATTCAAAGGTTTAAATCTTAGTTCTCAGCTAAGCTGTTTGTCTTCTTCACTGGCACATCCCTTTCCAGGGTCATGCCAGCCTCAGAAATGACACAATGCAGGAAGAAGACACAACACCACTTTTAGACTTTAGACACTCATTGGTTTTGCCACCATGAGAATGTACAGAGGCTACAAATGTATCTGAAGTCTGGGCAGACAGATTGGCTAACAACTGAGATATCACATTATTTCAATTTTTTAAAAAAAATTTCTAGCACATGACACAACCCTCAGAAGCAATTCAGGCCTTCCTCAGCAACGGCAAACTACCTTAGTATGAATCAGGTTCAAATCTGGCATGCTTTCAAATGCATACCTTTTCATGCAAATCCTACTCCTTTCTCACTCTTTCAGTGGACAGCCTGGTCATTTGTACGCAGCTGTTGTGGCGAAATTGTCTCTAGGTTTAGGCTTCAGGCTTTGCTCCTCCATTCCTATTTCCATAGCCTAAAAAAATACTCTCAGGCACAGAAGCTTTATGCCACCCCCACATGTCTGGACAGGAAGAAGAAAGATCAGATAACTAAATTAATTATGTCAACAAATAGGAGACATTCTCTGCGAATAGAAACTCCAAGTCCAAACAGGACTACCAGACCTGCCCTGCCAGTGACCCACTCCAGGTACCGAGAGGGTCTGCAGCACCTGAGGAACAGCAGAGGGACTGCAGAGGGGGGAAACACAGCAACAGGGGGCATTTCCAATTACTCCCATGCAGTAACTGTCACATCAAGTCATGATGCAGAGATTAATTATTTTGCTATTACTTATGACCTCTTCAGAAAGCATCTAGGCAGATGCAGAAAAGAAGAAAACTTCTATGCATAACCCAATGTAATAATCTACTATCATAACATTGTTCTGAAATAGGGAGAAGGCAAGTCGTCCATATTTCTACCTACCTCTGCTACAGCAGAGTGCATTTTCAGAAAGAGAAACTGCAAAAACCTACCAAGCCTTCAAGAGGCTGAAAGGCACAGCTGAAAGGGCAAAATATTTCAAAGCAGCTTGCAGACTAATTAAGGATACTGTATTAAAGTCACAGTAGTGGAAAAGACCCCCAAAGCCCATAAGATGGGTCAGCAGGATAAAGTAATATCTAAGTGAGGAAAAATTGAAAGGAACAGAAATCTCAGTAAATAATTTTAAAAACATATTACATAAAGTTAGAAAAAAATCAGAGGACCCTGTAAAATCTATAATATCTAACAATGAGTTATAAGGTCAAGTAAGATAAGTGCAATAAGGGTGCTTGCTATGTGGAAAACCTGTTTCATTTCTATGAAGGAATCAGCAAGTTCATGGAAAGAAAAACACACTGATATAGTCAGCTTGGATATTCCAGGAAGAATTTACAAAGACTAATTCTTCCTAAAGAAATCAACCCATCATGCAGTAAAGAAGACAACACACACACACACAACTAATTTTTATTTTTATTTTTTATTTCTAATGTTTAATTAAAATAGATGAAGGAAAAGGAGAGATGTCATTAGTGTCTGGCTCAGCATTAGGGACAGTGCTATAAGCATGAAAATCTGAAAAGGGGAATGAAAAATGGCTGATGGCATGGAGTTGTCAAAGAACTTCACAAAATAATGAAAGAACAGCTGAAAATCAGTAATCATAGAATCATGGAATGATTCATATTGGAATGGACCTTAAAGATCATCTAGTCACACCGCCCTGCCATGGGAAGGTATGCCACCCACTAGACCAGGTTACTCAAAGCCTCATCCAACCTTGCCTTCAACACTTGCATAGAAATGAGCTGCTCCTCATGAAGGGACTTGAGCATTACAATGATCAGTGTGAGCTAAATGCTCATCATCAGTAAGAAAAGCAAGCTGAACACTGTTAGTCAAGACAGGGTTTTTTGCTTTATTAGACTAGTTGGTATAGCTGGAAAACACAGGCATGGTTTTGGGTATCCAAAGAGAATGGCAGACTAGGGTAAAACAGAAACTCTCACTAGACAGCTGTATAGAGCAATTGGGCTTCCCTTTTGCTCTCTCTGAGTACATAACTCTTCACATACATTTCCTTAGAGGAACAAACGTAGAGAAGAAAAATAAGACATAATTTTTAGGTCATCATATTTCTGATTGGAAAAGCTGATTGCTTCTGATTCTCAGTTATGTCACTTTTACCTCAGTATAATACCACATTGTCTGGTAGAACAGCATGGTGGATCATCTAATGAGCAAACATTGACCCTACGTGTGCAGAAAGAATTCACTCTATGTCACAAGACAAAAATTGAAGTTATGCTTCAGCAAACCAGACAGTTGGGTTATCCTTCTGATGCAGCCAACTCTTTGTTTGTTTGGTTGTTGTTGGGTTTTATTTTGTTTGGTAGGGTTTTAAGATCCCTTCCTGGTAAATCACAAAATTGTCCTCATTGTTGAGCAGTTACAGCCTCTGAGTATCGTCTCTGAGCCTTCTTCAAAGGCCAGTCATGTTTCCTTCAAACTGTTTTAGTGCATCCCTGGGGAGACAGACCAATGGGCACATATAAACGGCCAGGTTTGCCTTGCTCCATTCATGCAATAGCAACAAAGATCACGTTGTTTACATTAGTATTCTGGGCCTACACTTTCTAAAAAGAAAAGTAAGGGAGATGGGGGCAGGGGGGGAAGCAAGGCAGGCTACAAGATGAGACTAAAACCAAAACTAAACTAGTCTTCATAGCATTTCCACATAAACAAAATTGTTTGACAAGATTCTTTTTTTTTTAACAGGGAAAAGGAGGGAACATGGACTGAAAAGGAGAAGTGGTTGTAACTTCAAAGATAGGAACACACCAGTGGGTAATAAATATTTATAAAATAAGACATGCATCAGCCTACCACATATGCTTTCTAAAAAATAATATGTGGATGACTAAAGTGTGATAAAGAAATGCAGAGTAAAGTAACACAGACCCTATATTTAGACATGTGCAGATTTTTCCAAATGTTGCATTTTCAAGTATAATAAAAAAAAAAAAAAAAAAAGATGGAGGGGAAAGATGTTGGGTTCTTTTTTTTTCCCAAACTAAACACAACTGTTCCATGTTTTCATTTTTTCTTTGTTTCTTCCTTTTTTTTTTATTTTTAATTTCTCTTAACTTCCAGCCTTAGTTTCTTTATATTCTCAATTTGTTATTCTCAGTATGACAGAAGTCGTATTTTTAATGCCAAGTTGGTTAACATATTTTATAAAAGAAAATGAAAGGCAGACCTCTGACAGCAAGGAGATGTGGAAGTTTGCTTGGTGCTACATCCACCACTTTCAGGTAACCCCTTTCCCAGCCAAGTGCTGCCTATGCATCCTTAGAAGCATATTTCCTGCCAAAGCAGCTGAACAGATCACCACTTCTGCAAAACTGAAAGGTACTGTTTTGATTTTCTTACACTCTCACTGAGACAAAATTAAAGCTTTTCTAGTACATTTAGCAGAATGGTGACCAGATCTCTGTATTGAAAGTTCTATGCCTCAAACCTGGCCCCCAAAGAATGACCTTGAGTGGATCTATGTTTGTTTCTGGCAGAAAATATAAAGTTTTACTGTTATTAATACTTGTGATTCCTCCCATTCTAACATAAAGCCTGCGCTGTGTTTTTTTCTGCAGTGTATGTTTGCCTTGCATTGTGTGTTCCTTTAGACCTCCAACGTGCTTATGCAATGCAAAAGGTCTGTCAGTGTTACCAGGGGCATGATTTGAAGAAGACAGGGTGATGCAAGCAGACAGAGGCTTTAAAATGTAAGATGGCCTACACTGGTTGCAGAATCTGATGATGGTGTGTCAATAACTCTAATCATAACACCGTGTTAGGAAAGACAGCTTTTTAACTTATAAAATGAGCACTTCTGCAACAGAAACAACTGTCAGACAAATATAGAACCCTGAAATGTCATTTTTATGCTCTTTTTTTCAAAGTAATACTACACTTAAAGTACAGCAGAACATAATGACAGTTTTAAAGAAAAAAAGAACAGATTTGATTTTAAAGACTAGGTATAGGAGAAGTGAGTCAGACCTGATCTCAGGGACACCAGAAGAGATTTGGAGTTACTGCATTTGGATTAATTCTGATGTAGTCCAGGATGACTGAAATCAGGATCTAGCAAACTTAAGAATAAGCAAGCACAGAAATATCCTTCATTATGGAACACTTGAACGCAGTCAAAAAAAGAAAAAAGAAAAAGGTACATAAAGCAAAAAATACATAAGCACAAGCACAAAACTCCCTGAAAAGCTTTCTGATGTCTGACCCAAGCCCAGGTCCTTTCAGCCAGTGTTAACAGAGGCTCTACAACTCAGTTCTGTCTGTTGAATTAAATTATCTAATTTTGAACTACTGCAAGGATGTTCAAGGTATTATTGAAGAAAACTCTGGGGTGGAAGGAGCATATACTACTTATAATACTGATCCTGGCAATGCTTGTATATACTTTATCAGGCAAGAGAGTAAATAGGCAGGATGTCAGAGAAGTATTCTAAGATATAGCAAGCAGAACAAGATCGATTTTGAAGACCAGCATAAGAGTCTGATCCGGAAGTAAAGCTGCTACTTATTTATTTGTTTAGATGAAAAATTACATGTAGTTCTAGTCCTTGGCCTTGTAAACAGGGTGGTTATGGTGCTTCTGTCAAAGGAAGATTTGCATCTATAAGAGAGTTGTTGAAAAGTAAAAGATTTGGTGCTTTAATGATTCATGCAAAGCTGGAAGGACACAGAATCAAAGCATATAGTGCCTCTGAAAGATACAAAACAGGTAGAAACATACTCTTTCTCAGCAGCATAGTCGACCAAACTGAAATATAACAATAAAAAAAACCTGATGGTTCTGTAAAATCTCCACGTAACCATAACTCTTTAAGATTAGGAGTATTTGACAAAAACTTGCCCAGTTTTGGAATGCCTTTGTGTGATTTGGCATAAAAAGGAGAAATGGCAGAGATTGCAGCCATGAAAAAAGCCCTTTGCTTTGGTCCATGTATGTTGCACAGCCATTCCAAAAGAGAAAGGCAAAGAAGTACAGCCTGCTTCAATTTGCCTGCACTGCTTTAGTTTCTGATATCACATGCCCATTTCTAACTAGGCAAAAAGATCTTTCTATGGTGGCCAGCAACCACTTCTTTCTAGTGCAGTTTTAATAACTGATACACTTCATGAAAGAGCAATTTCTTCAGCTTTCCAATATGTGTGTATTGCTTGTACCTTGTATCACCAAATATGTTTTAATCAGTGCCCATAAAAATATGAACCATCCTTTGTCATCAAATTTTATCTTTGTAAAAACTGTTTCTGGCAGCAATGCTAACACTTTTCTTTGCTCGGACTTCAAGAAATGGCTAGTCTAATAGAATTATGGCAGTGATGCCTGGTAGTTGCTGTTCTACACTCACTACATCCTGTTCATCTAACATCGCAGCTATGTGACATGTTACTTACTTTTTGACCTAAATTATTATGCAATCTTACTTCTTGCTATTTAAAAATTACCTCATTTCACCTTGAATACCACTAAGCAATGACAGCTGAAGTAATTCCTAAAATTATTTGTGCTTAGTTTCTGGAATCTATTCAGGTAACAGGCCATACCAGTATAGAGATGTTATTATCTGCCTGATTGTTATGTGCTTGGAATTACTCTGAACATCTAGTTTGGACATCTGAAACAATCACAATTTTCCAGAGACAAGTAGTGGGCAAACAGCATTTATAACAAGTATAAAAATGCTATTTCAATATTGGCTATCAAAGGGATTTATTAATGTTTTTTTACCAGAAATGTAAAGATACTATTTTGTATCCTCTAATAGAGAGATTGCAGAGAAACTGGTAAGAAAGTTTATGTTTAATAGTATCATACTGTAATTGAACAGTAGAATTTAATCACGAAGCTTGTGAAAACAGTTATGGTGAGACACAATTATGAGGCATCTCAATCCCACATAGGTAGTGAGATGAATCCTGCTGTCCTTGCTAAATCTTTTTCTTAAGAATACCATTGAGGTAGGCACATGTTTCTCTGACCCATTGCTTCAGTGCAACAGGATTGTTCCTAAGCCATTTTGCAATGTTTAGCAGCTACAGGTTCCCTACAGGTGACCACCTACAGGTGGTCAGGGCAAAGACAAAGCCATTTGTGGGTGCAGAAGCAGCATGAGCTCCTTGGTATGTTGCTGCAGAGAGCCAATCCATTCCAGTGATGGCAGTGCAAGGCACGCTCCTTCCCCCCTGCATAGAGCAGTGCTGCAAAAATAAACCCAAACCATATATGCTTTTCTAAAATGGAAGCATGTATCAAAGGTTGTTATTTTAATCCCCAAGTGGCTTGTGGATGCAGAAGTCACTGCCAGTGGGCTAGCACAGATTGGGCTCCTCTGGACATGCAGAATTGGACTGAAAGGCCGGGGAGGGGAGGGGAGAGGAGCCACGTATGAAGCTGAATCCCGAGGAAACTGGTCATCAGTATGTTAGAGGACAATGTGTCATTAATGCATTGATGCCCTGGGAAATGGTTATTTAAGGACATCGATGTGATTTGAATCATGATTGGAAAGTTTTGTATGGTAGCAGTGACTTAACAAGTTTTTATGGAGTTAGGTATAGAAATGCTCTGTAGTTACAATATGCCTCTATAGTGCAATATTAAGGCTGGGCAAGCGCTCAAAAGGGCTTCAGAAAATGGAGTCCTCCTAGCTGTTGCACTTTATCATGGATTTGATCAAAACATAAAACATCCTGTTAAAATAATCTCTATCCTGGTAGATAGAAAGTGACTCAGGACCTAATGCATAGGAACCAGGATTTCCATAGCCCTTTCCTAAAAGGACTGCAATTGTCAAGGACAAGGCCTCTAGTAACAACAAAAAGTGTGGCTATTTTTGCCACAGGTCTTGCTTGCTCCAATTTATTCAGTATGTATTGCACCCAGAATAAGACAGCAAAGGGTCCGAGAGATCCCTATCCAGATTATTTACAAGGACACATGACCAGGTGAAAGCTTCTCTCATACTTATTAAAAAAAAAAAAGTGCCCAAGAGAAGTTCTTTTCCACCTATACTCCCTTTGGTTATTATTTTGTAACTCCGTATAAGCAAAGTTTCACTGCACCTGGTAAATATCTGTGGGGGCAGGATGACTCAGTCACTTAAATATGTAGCATGGTTCCCCCTATTTCTGTATTGCAGCAACACCCCAGTCTGTGACTCTGAGCAAGTTACAGGCTGTCTTTCAGATGGTATTTAATATGAGGTTCTCACTGCTTGCTAAGAAAGATCCCCTGGCACTTTTCACAAAAGTAGGGCTATTAACCTCTCTGACCTGACCATATTCCACTATTCATTAAGCACCATGGGGGGAAGAACTAGTTTAGTACTGACTGAGAAGGAATAGTGCCACCCACTAAAGCAAAAACATCACACTTAGCAGCAGCCTGAGTATATACGTACATAGACATATGTGTGTTTATAGTATATATACACACAGTGTATGCTGAACAGAAACCAGGGAGTAATCTGATGTGGTAGTTACAATTCACCGTGTCTTAGATTAATGTGTTACATCGTTCAGTGGCAAAACTGACAAGATGTTACATGATCATGTTTAGTCACAATTGGGTATGCTGTAAACCAAATAAAGAATTTTCTCTGATGCTCAGAGTTTCAGCATCCAGGGAGAAACCTCTAGTCCATGACTGCAGCCTTAAACTGGTGAATTTATACCAGCAGAAAAGTGAAACAGAGGAACGAGGCCCACGTTATTTCTCTCATCCCACTGTTTCTTCTCTACATTATGGCTGCTAAGAACAACTTTGCAGCTTGATATGTTTTCTTTCTGCCAGCTGCCACCTTAAATTAGCTTTTCTTATGTAATTTGATAGTAAGGATCTTTGGGTTCATGTCAGGAGTACATTTAACGTGCTTCCAATACTCCAGCATAAGCAGCTGTGATATGCAGGCAACTTTGAACATCCACAACCATCACCACCAATTACCCCCTTTATTAATCTGACCTTCCAGTCAATACCCAGGGAGAATTTCACTGTCAGTCTAACATTTCACAGCTTCCTATGTTTCATGAGTATATATATACACATTTATTTATTATATGTGTGTGTGTGTGTGTGTGTTGTGTTTCACATTTCACTTGTTTGCTGCCCTCCCAAAAAACAGCTCCTTAATTTTAGCTGCTTTGGTAATAAGACATAAATCACTTTTTTATGGCTGCTGCACCATTTTTCTGCTAACAGCTGCCATATTGCATTAGGCTACATTATACATGATGAAGAATGAGGGAGAGGTGGAGCACAACATGTGCAGCCTAACAAATTTATTATGCTGTTCAGTTGACAGGCCTATTCATCTTTCAACACTGAGAGTACAGTAAGTCCTACTAACCCAAACTAACAGCACTCCGGAAAATGTTAAGAATGTAGATTATATACAAATCAGTAAACTCTGATACTGTGTCTTCAGCTGGAATAATCTACTCCTTGATAATGGAACCGATGTATTTTAGGCATCTGTTACCCTTACGATGCTTTTATAGCAAGGCATTTATAAATTCAATTTTCCAAGCACAGCACAAAACTGTATTGAACAACGAAACCGTTTAGCTTGTGGTTATGTTCATACAGCTCGAAAACACTCAGGACTTGTCTACACTGCAAGCTGTGGGGTGACACAGAGATACCACATCTCAGCTGAAGTAGTTTATGGCTTCCTAGTGCAAAGTGGGCATTCTCTGGGCCCACATTTTGGAAAAAGGTAAGTACCCACCTAGAACAATGCAGGAAGTCCTTAGGGTGTCAGAATTGCTGCTCTCCCTTGCCTGAAAAGCCAAGCCTCATTCCTGTGTTTTCAAGAGATCATCCACAGTCTGAAGCATCCCCAGTCAAGTTTATCATTTCAGAGCACATATTTTGACACTAGAACATATTTTTAAAATGGTCTGTAAAACCTGGCAAATGTGGAAACCTGTTTAAAAGCTCTGACCTCAAACCCATCAGGAGTTCTTACAGCTATTTTTATTGATTCCTGAAATTGAAATTTCCAAGTCGAATTCCTCCAACAGAAGAAACAGTCATTTCTATATGAGAAAAAAAAAAAAGAAAATCATTAAAATATGTACATTTGAAGTTATAATATAGATTATTTAGGTTATAATAGTACAGACTGTAGAAGATTTCATAAGTGGAACAAAGCTTTAAGAAGCTCTTAAAAGAAATACTATTCTTCCTTTCCCATGTAAAGCCTCTTGCAGCTTCTGCACTTATTAAATCACAGCACCGAGACTCCCTGTTAAGGAATACACAAATTCAAATTTTTGCAATTCAACCTTTTCCCTTATTATCTTTACAGTGGCATTCATAGTGTGGGGAATACGGTAAATCATGTAATAATGTTAATTATGCACAAGTGGTAATTGTAGAGCTTTTAATAGTGACCTCTGTAACTAGAAACCTTACTGATCATGCCTACATTTGTATGTATAATCACATAGTGCTGCCTAAAACACCAAAATCCTAGCCTGGCTTGTACTGAAATCTGAGTAAAACCCGGGCTGGACTCCTGAGGAGAAAAGTCTTGCTTGGGTGCTTCTCAGAAAGTGTTAAATGTGTCCCTCTTTCCCTCAAGAAATGAAAAAGTTGAACAATGACTCTGTATTATTTTATAGAACTATAAAGAAAAATTATTGAATCAAAATTTCATACAAAGTAATCCATGCTGGTTTGAATTTAGAACATTTGAAAAACAACGCTTGAAAGAAGACTTTGGCAGGTTTTTTGTTTCCCATCAGCATATCAGCACTATTGCACCCTTTTATTTCTTGTGTATTCTGAGACCTATATACAATTCTTTCAGTCTTTGCTACTTCAAATGGCTCTGTATTTAACACACACACCTCTTTTAGAATACTAGCCTCCTTTTTTGTGGTTGTTATGACTTTTTTTGGTTTGGGGTGTTTTTTGGGGGGGAGGTGGTTTGATTGTTTTATTGTTGTTGGGAGGGGAGGTTGTGTGGAAACAGTCTGCAGGCTTGGGACAAACTAGAGAGATCTGTTTAAAAATCCACAATACACCAAAGCACAGATTTCATGCTTTCCATCTCTATTACTAAGCTGTCCAGGTAGCCAGGATTTTCCTTCATGAAAGTTTTTTTCATCCACAAATCATTTACACATAGAGTTGAATAAGCAAGGGTCAATACCATGTCACAATATTTGGGCAATGTCTCAAAGGGTCCTTCTCTGGCACACGGGAGTTAAAACTCCTGAAAATTCAGATTTTTTTGCTAAGACTTAAAAGAGCTTTGGACACCACTATATCTGGTCAAATTTGCTGGCTGCAGTGAACAATAAATGAGACCACATTTTTTGTTCTCTTCATCTTTAAAATTAAGTTCATGTGAGCTGCCTCCTGTATTAGCATTCATGCTCAGAAAATCTGCAGTTACAGCTTGCCACTACATAGAGGTGTTATTACTCACTCCCTCAGTGCAGCCATACAAGACCTAAGCACATTTTGCTTTGAAGAGGTTAACCATCTCTGAACCTTATGAAGTGTTTTGAGTGTTAATGGTCTCTGTTCAGTTCTGTATTGCTTTGAAATAGACCAGCTTATGCATCTGTTTATTTGAACTTAGATTAGCTAATGCAGTTGTTTATTTTTCCTTAACTAGAGCACTAAAACACTTATTCTATATAGTTTTAATCATTAATTGCTAAGAAACACATTTTTTCAGCATAAGAATCTTGGAAAAAGTTCCTTGCTTTGAGTGGGAAGATGATTTTATCCACATTTGGGTCTTATTGTTTTAAAAGCGGAAGAGAAATGACAAAATCTTGAGACCATTACATATGTGCAAAATTATTTGTTTATTTGATTTTTTAACTTAGTGAAATGCATGAATTTATTTAAATTTTGTTTGGATAAAACTTTCCCCTGACACTATACTCTATATATTTTAACTTGGTTTACTGCCTGGATGCTTTGCATAAAGCCAAAACCAAAAAGTACACTCTCCAGCTATACATAAGAAGATTTTTAGTTAACCACTTTTTAACCTTTCCATTCCTATGTAAGGAAGCATCATCAGTATCAAAAACTTGCTCTAATTTTTTGCAAGGAACAATCTTTATAACAGCAGAATGAAATTCTTGTGTTAAAAGAAACATTTTGAAACATCAGAAAGGAGCATATTGATTGTTTTTCAAGAGAAACTTTCCAGTTTTCATTTTGCATTAAGGCTTTCTTTTGAAATTTACCTATATTCAACTTTAATGAATGTTAAAAAGCCTACATGAAATGTCTTCTGACCTGAAATGACATTTCTTTCAAATTTGTGTGTTGCTGTTTGGCAAGAAAACTGACAAATTTTAATTCTGGGTGGACCAAAAGAATTTTTTTTTATTGTTGTTGATTTTTTGGTTTGGCTAGCAAACAAATACAAATAAATAAATCTAGCCTTCAGATATAACTTCATCAGCAAAACTGTCCTTTCAGTTTTACACATGTAAACAACAAGTAACTGTATTTGTTTTCACAGGGTTACGTCATACTTATGCAAGAGAGAAAGGAGCAAGATTTCCTGTCAAAATAGTAAGGAAAAAAAAAAAGGTTAAAAAAAGGAAGGAAAAGAAAAACAAACCAGTGTAATAGAGCCACATCTCTCCTGTGTGTTGCTTGACACAAGCTGAAACAAAACTGACTTGAGACTCTGCAGAAGCATAGTTTGGAAGCGAGAAAAATAAATTGAATCCTGCAGCAGGAGAGCACCTCCCCCAGACACTGCACTGGGAGGAATCAGAGGAGTTTCAAGGGGCTGTGGGTGGAAAAAAGGATTAGGAAGAGCCAGTGGGACTTGGCCGACCTTTGCTAACTTCCTGACCCCCACTTTCCACTCCTGGGAGCTGGGTTCTGGTCGTGGGAACAACACCTGCCTTTCCCAGCCCCATCTCCACAGGGGCTGCTGCTGCCCCACGGGCATGCAGGGCCAGGAGCCACCACAGCAAGGGGAAAGCCTCCTGTGCTTCATCTGCCCTGCTCTGGGGTCCACAGGGAGGGGGTAGCAGTGGGGTGAAAAACATCTGATATGTAGTGAGCAATGTGGTTCATTGCTGAAGGTTTTACTACAGCTCCACCAAGTAAAGCATCCAGCCCCATCTCCTTGGGTAAGATCTCAGCTGGTGGGGTCCCAAGGGCCCAAACCAGAAAGACAGCACACAAACAGAAGCTGCTGTCATCTTTAACTGTGCCCAAAGGTGGTTTTGGGTCACGCAGGTGGACAGCAGAAGTGGACTGAACAACATACACAGGCTGAATACTGAATGGACTTTCTGTATCACTCTATATCTCTTACTGTAGTGCAGAGAACTACAGTAAGTTACACACATATTTTAATATATGTGTGCTGCAGACTGAAAATGTATTCACACTTGGGTCATCACCTATATTTCTGTCAATTTCTCTACAGAGAGATTTTCATATACAGTCTTATGTGTGCACTCTGAGTGCATGTGAGTCCGCACACATTTATCTAATGTGCACATTGGTTATCCTTAAATTCGTGCTTAGAGGAATATCATTTACCCTACAGTTGTTATAAATCACATATCATATGACATGTCATCACAGTGGTCATAAATTACCCAGTATCCATACAAAACACAGGCCAGTGACATCATTACTATCAAACATTTTGGCCCTGTAAGGTTGATTGCAGGCCCAGGGCAAAAACTGAGAGGATTTCTGTTGAAGCACACTTTCCTTCCTTCCCTACTCTCTATTCTTTCCTTTTGTTTTGCCCTTCCAGTTTCCTCCTTTCTCCAGCTCACCTTTTCCTTCTCCTGAGTAATACAACTATTACATATTTTTCCAAGTCTATAATGCCTAATCAAATTAACAAATCCTTATAGTAACATTACCATAGTTCTTTTTATATCTTTCTCGTGTAATATTTCTCTCATTTCTATGACTTACACAGAAATAATAGTTAAATTTATTTGCTTTTTTTCAACAGGAAACTACTAGATTATTTGTCATGTAAGACAGGAAAGACGTGCAAATGTCCGGAGACAGGAGAATTAAAAATAATATACAAATATTGTATTATAATACACATACCCACACATATTTTGTATATCAAAACACAGGAAAGATGTTTTAGTAAGGTTAGCTTACAACTTGCCATTGCATCTCTGTGCTTGCCTAGCCTAGTGTAAAATCAAAGTTAAGTTACTGTAAAAGTCAAGTCTTCCTTTCTGGTTCCCTATATAGTTTAGTAACAGAGAAAAAAACCTGCAGCTTTGGATCCACCTTAATTACAGAAGTTGTATGTTTAACAGAATCACAGAATATTCTGAGTTGGAAGAGACCCACAAGGATCATTGAGTCCAGCTCTTAAGGGAATGGCCCATATGGGGATCAAACCCATAAATTTGGTGTTATTAGCACCAAGTTCTATCCAATGGAGCTAATCTCAGTTGTTCCCTCTTCCATCATAACTCCTGCATAATGTCAACCCACTAGCGTGGCACTATGAGGAGTAGATTCATAAACTCCTCAGCTCTTAGGAGCTGTGAGTACTACAGGCAGAGCAGATAAGGGGAGGAAGCCTGCTCCCACCTCACTTGTGCTAGTGGACAATTTGGGTAAATTAGAAAGGAGATAACAGACTTAACACACAGAAGCACTCCTAATCTTACATTGGCCTTTATTATTAATTATTTTATTATTATGGTGCTATATATATCTTTTATTTTAGTAAATAGAATGCAATAATGCAATTAAGATACAGTGTGAACATTCAATATTGAATTCTACATGCAAGTACTAGAACTTGAAGCGGGAAATTATTAATGCAAATAAAAACTGGACAGGTTGATGTCTGCAGATAACTACAGGTTTTGAGATAAACAGTGAAGCAACTCACTGTCTGAAGAATCAGCAATGAGAGGGAAAGAACTGTCTCTCAGAATATCAGATCTTGGTGGTTACTGCAATCCCTGTTAGGTAAATAAGATTTGGATCTGTCTAGAAGTATATGAGAAGCAGGACGAGGAGAGACCTTCATTCTGATTTTGATCTTGCATCTTGAGACCTGCCCATGTCATGATTTTTTTGTCTTGATACATTTCTCCTCACACCTGCTGACCCTTCCCCATCCTTGGGAGGGCAGAAGTTGGCAGATAAGCACTTATTTAGGGTCCTGCCTGCCTATTGAGCCCCTATTGCATGAGAGCATAGTGCACATAGGCCATGGTTATAAGTCTGATCTAGGAGTGGTACTTTTCTTGTAGAGTAAGAGATCTTGAAAGAAGTGAGTTTAGGAGTTCCTAAAGTTGCCCTAGGTGGTACATAAGCAAATGCCATAAAAATGAAAGCTCTTTTTATGAGCTTTTAGTGAGAAATAAAACTGCAAATAAGTTGCCAATATTGTTTTCAAGAAGGCAGGCCCAATAAGGTCTTATATCTCTATTTCAATAACAACACAGAAACCTGCTGATTTATTGCAATGTGTTTTTAGAAACTTTGGAGTGCTTCAGGTGGCTAGAAGTAATGCTGGAGCTTTAAGCAACAAATGCTTGGATGAGCTCAAACATTCCGGGTTTTCCTGTGCTTAATATGTTGCATTGCTATCTTGGTATGTAATGTCACAGATGGTAATATTACTCATGAAAGAACAAAGAAGCCAAGTCCATAGACAAATTAAGGTGGTGGAGAGGCAGAGAGAGAAAAAGGAAAGAAAGGAAAGAGAGAGTAGTGAATGCCTACAGCAAATAAATTTTATTTTAAAGATTCTTTATAAACACTGAACACCTCCTCAAGAGCTATGCGTTGGTAAGAGTAGCCATAGAAGGCTGTAAATCCTTAACCTGGCTGGTATCCACTGCAAAAAGTAGAGTAAGTAGTGTGGTGAAAATACTTGGAAATGAATAGATGAACTTAATTTAACAATGGGCAGCCGTCCCACAAATTCCCATGCAAACCGGTGGTGGCTTCCTCCTTTTATTTTTTTAAAAATTAACTCTACAGCCCTTCTCCAACAACAAGATTTAGAATGTTTGCCTCTAACTTCTTTGTGCCTTTCAAATGTCTTTTTTAACTATTCACATACAGTTCACATTACCTACCATGAAGAGCTTAAGGGAAACGATTAAGTTCAAGTATGAAAAGAAAGAATAGAGCAGTCATTGAAGGCAAGTTATAAAGCCCATGAAACCACACATACTGTATGGAGTTGTGAGGGAACCTCTTCCAGCTCAGCACACAATGTGCTCACTAGGGCTTCTGCTTGCTCAGTTAACTCTTTCCGTGATCCAAGGAAGTAGAGCCTATGTTAAACACGGCAGCACACTTCCATGAAAGAAACACACCTCTTGAGCAATTTCTGAAGTCAAATTTGTACTGTTATTGAAATAATTTCAAGTGTAGAACTCTACCAGTGAAATTGCCCTTCTAATCTCTGAGTCATTTAAATATTTGGCAAGGCATTGAGAAAGATAACAATTGGTCCAAAGAGCTATAAACGGACACAAATGAGAAATTTTGTGAAAGAGGAGTAAAATATTTCACCTGTAGTAAAATGTAACTATTTGTCCATAAATTCAGCTTAGAAACAGATTTCCCACTTTTTTTTAACACTTTCTGACTTCACAGAGTTTGGAGTATATATCATGACAATTTACAAGAGTTTGGTAGTTGAATTCTCAAGAAGGAAAAACAGAAAAGTGTGGCTTACGGGTGTGAATAAGGCAATACAAATGAACAAACCTGTTTTTAGAGCAGTAGGGAAAATTTCCAACACTGATTTTATTGTGCTGTTGAATTTAGTCTTCAAGTGAAAGGGTAGATGTCTAACAGCCAGAAAATTGTGTATACTGAGAGTACACTTTTACTGGCAAGGAAATGCATACTTTAATAGATATTTTCCATTTCTATAATACTATAACTTGGTGTTGTACAATAAGTAAGGTGAAAGGAAAGATATATTGAACTTCTACATCTCTTTCACAAAGCACTTGACCTATCTTGGCATACACAGGCATATAAATTGAAGCTATTTTGCTTTAAATATTTTAGTATTTGGAAGGAGATTTGATCATTCTCCAGAGCCTGGACAAATCTAGTGAATGCAGAAATAATGGAAAGTGTTAACTTCTCCCTTTAATGTTATTTATTCTATAATTCAGACTTGACAGTCTTGCTGACCTGCCTGGATTTCCTTGAAAAAGAAAGAGCAAACTAAGTTGCATTGTGCATGATGATTTTGTAATCTTCCTAGATTTGTTATATGTCACCCTCATTGTCTGTACCCAATGCTTTAACATAGCCATAAAAGCAGAAAGTCAGATTTTCATTTATCACTTTGTTTTATCCTATATTTAAGGGCTAAGACAGAAACCTACAGTCACTCCTCTGATACTGCAAGAAATTAAGAATACACAGAAATTGGGGCCATTCAAAGCCTTCAATTCAACTGAAAGTCCAGAGGGTGGATAAACTTTTTTAAAGAACCAATTCAACATTTGGCAGAAACATATTTTACTGACATAAACTCAAAGGGTTTACATGGTTATAATGCCTGTTTCTGAGTGATTTGGGACAACATAAATGTCATCTCATCTTTCTGCAAAACAAGAATACAGGAAAATTAATCTTTGGTCAACTGCAAATGTATTGCAATTAAGTAACACAACATGGAAGTCCATTCCATGCAGTTTCAACGTGCTAGATGCGTAGGCACAAAAGTTGACCATTCATAACACTGACGCCAGAGATTCCCCTGCCTTCCAGCATTCTCTCTGATGTAATCTGTACAGTTGGGCTAACTCAGACATCTTTTCCCAGACCATGAATCTTGTTAACTATACTTCAGGAAAAAGCACAAAGAACTGCTTCTGCTCCAGAACAAACTTCAATCCTGGGATGCCAATGTGTATTTCTATTCAGGATTATACTTCTTTCCAGTGAAAAGTGAGAATTTAGAATCTCAAAATAACAAAATGTTGAAATGTGCATGGGTAAATAACCTCATTCTCCTTCACACTATGATGTATAGTTTGTAAGGACTGGATTCACACAGACATCTAAAGAAGTGGAAAGATGGGAAATAATTTTTATGTATATATATCCAAACAATGTAGATTTTTACGAAAATCTATCGAGGGAGAAAAAAAAAAGAGAACAAAATATGAAAACAAGAAAAAAAGAAACTGAAAAAAAATACAACGTGGTCTTGACCACCATGTGGTGTCAGAAGTATTTAATGTGTCAATGGCCAGCTGACTGCCTAGCACATATCAGGTTGTGGGACATGGTTCTATTACCATGGATCCCAAAAACCATACTACTGTAAAACACTTAGTTGGACGTCTAAGTAAGTTCAAGAAATATTTCTTCTGTAGCTTAAGAATGAGTACTATGACAGTTCTGAAGATTAGGTGTCAGAATTAACAGAACATGACAGAGCCCTTTTAGAGAACGTGTTCTTACAGTGCATGAAAAATAGGGTTATCCCCTGTGAGGTTTACTCCAGGAAAAAGAAGGTTAAATCTTCTCTTTTGTGACATTTCAGGATTTCACGCACATGAACAACAGTTTAAGGATATTCTCTTTAATATTCCAAGCTGTAGATAGTTTCTTTTTCTTGAAAGAGATTTGAGCCTTCTGTCTAACATTGGTGTTTGATTGTGGAGAACTCATGCCACTGGTTAGAATATATTACTTAAACAATGGCCTTAGAATTACACAGAAAACAAAACAACCCAAAAAGCCTCAAACCCAACCACTTCTTCTACTTATATATTTTTCCTTTTTTTTTCTTCCTTTCTATTAGAATCCATAGAGCAATATTACTTCATTTATATGCTATTGTAATTCTCTATGGCCCTGGAGGGAATAGGAATCCTTTTGTCTCCTTTGGTACTTGTAAGATTAAAGATCTGGTTTTTTCACCTGATCTGACAGTCATAATCCCAGAGACAGCACGGCATGCATCGCATCTGGGTTTCTTTGCTATCTCAGCATCACCTTGAGGAACAATGGAAAACATGGACTATGAATACATAGATCAAGGAACTTTCTGAACTTTATATCATTTAGCAACTCACATGTGAGGTCACAAGATACAGATGGGTTACATGATGCTTTTTGTTGACTGTCCTGATAGCCAAAGATGTCAGCTGCCGGCCCTTGAAGCTACGCAAGAAAGCTACCTACACATGCAATTCTTCTATATGTGTCTTAGTGTTTTTCTTCTCTCTCAGCATATAGTACACACAGAAATAGGACATAAGCTCCATAAGAAGCACGACAGTTCCTCTTGGAGATAAAGCTTATTGTGCTTGTCTGACTTGGATGGGAACTGTGTCAGATACTTAGAGCACTGTGATGGGCCACAATCTCTGTGGAAGCGGCAGTGCCCAAAGTGTCCTGAGCAGTCATTGCTTTACTGACTTCCCTCTCCTTTTTGATACCAAGAACGGCCTGCCAAAGAGGCTTCGTTTTGCCCATGTTTTTTCCCAGTGCCTGGACTTCTGTCCCTTTCCATATCACAGACATGTAGAGTGGACACAGAAGGAGGGAGACAAGCTATTTCAAGTAGATATGGCAGAAAACTGAGACCACTACTGTGGGCATGAGGCCATAGAAGACTTCAATGACATCTTGAGAAGGGCATACAGCAGCTACTAGGCAGCTACTGTGGCTTTTCTTGGACTAACTTGATCCCTTGAAGCCTGCAGGAAAGCAGAGCTGAGGAGGCAAATCTAACATCTTTTAGATGCTTAAGGAAAACTCTGCTGTTCTTCCTTATAGAGAACAAGGAGCTACAGACTTCTAAGCTAAGTTCAAGTCTTTGGCTGTTTGATTATTTTTTATCATCCCTGTAAGAACTAGAATATTTTACTCTTTTCTCTAGCATGTACAGCTGAGCTTTCTCACAATAAAAGAAGAAATTGCTTTGACAGAGCTGGAGAGCAGTAGGTCGAGAGGAATCATCATGTTTGAGGTTTTACTGTTTTAATATTGATCACTCCTGCTTTATTCCCCAAAGGTGCTAAACAAAACATTCCTGATTGCATTATCAGCTTTTCCTCCCCTCACCTCTTCTCTCTGTATTCTATTTCTCCTTAGGTTGAACAAGAGAGCAAAACTAAGAAAATGGTGTAGAAAAAATTTGATTATAAATTTTTGGCAAAGAATCCATATTGTATGCTCCACATGGCTGAATACTAATGGACCTAGCTTGGACTTGAATAGGAAAACGGACTAGATGACCCTTTAAGATCCCTTCCGACCTACATTTTTCTGCTGTTCTATGTGACACAAACGCCCTGTATTTCACAGAAGAAAGGTGGGTCTGTGTTTCTCCTGGAAATGTCAGTCTGTGAAATGATTCAGCATGGTACATGACAGGTTAAAGAGGTGGCAGGTCCAAGACCCTTTGCAACACATTCTGACTTTGTCCACCCCCAAGCATCCTGGACCTCTGGGGAAAAAGGTGTGGAGAGATATAGTTATAAGAACAGCAGCTGATGCAGGCCCTAAAGATGTCAGAGGCGTGACAACAACGCAGACTCGGATGGCTTTTGTGTCTGCATTGTATAGCAAATCATCCATACATTTGAGCACAACCTGCTGCACTTTTGCCCTGCCACATGGCCTTTTGTATAAGAGGGGGGCTGGCTGTCCTGCAGCTGTGGCTTCCAACTCTCTTTATGCCTTTTCTTAAGGGGACATGAGGGCCAAGGAAAACCCACCTGGTTGAGGCTGTCAGCCGAGGGAACACTGTTGACAGATCAGGGCCAACCTTCCTGCTGAGACTCTCAACAGAGGAGGAAGCAAGAGGCACACATGGCTCATATGCCTGTGGCTTTTCTTGGACTAACTTGATCCCTTGAAGCCTGCAGGAAAGCAGAGCTGAGGAGGCAAACTGCTCCAAAAGTAAATGTCGCCTGGGGACTTGGCTGGGAGTTAGACAGACATGTTACAGATCCAAAGTGTAAATCTAAAATTTTGAAATGAAGTTTGGAATTTTTCTGAGAAAAGCTTGGCCACCAGGAGGTCTGGCTGTAATGCCAATGCCAGAGGAGGCAGAAAAAACTGGACTGAACTTCAACAAGCAAGATATTCCCTGATTGCCAGTGACTGACAAGCCTGGCTTCAGCACTACTCCTTGAACACACCAGAACAGCTATGAGAAAAAGGCACCTACTGTAAAAAAATACAGGAGTTCAGTGGGTGGTGAGTCTGCTTTTCACTCGGGAACCCCTTAGAAGTCAGTTAGGAGCAGCAGACGGGTCTCAGTAGCAGCAGAGGCTAATACAATTGAGAAAACAAAGTTGAAAACAAACAGCTGCATAATGTATTGCAGTAAGGCTTCCACAGCACAGAGATAGTGGGTCATAAACAAGTCCCCCAGTAACTGGATATTATCCAACAAGGCACAAGGCCTAAAAAGAACTATTTGTTTTTTCACTCTTCATGGGATGAAATGCACACTGCAGGAAAATCCCGTTCAAATCAACATAGCGTCATGGAAACCATGAGACCATCAATAAAAGTAATAAATGGAAAAGGGTTATAATAATATATACTTAGCACTTTACATTTTCAAAGTGCTGACAGGACATTAATCCTCAAAATACCCTTGTGAGGGCAAAGGCAGCTTTAACATTTTGAGGTGGGCTTGTGAAACAATTTTTGGTCTCAAATTGATCTGACCTGACTTCTGTTCACTAGGCTCATACTACTCAAAGTTAAATTGGTGTACAGAGTATTTTCACACCAGATAACATGATGCTTCATTTCTCCTTCTCTGAATATGAATAGCAGAGCCCAGTAGGTGTTTGCTATACTACACATCAATGCTAGCACCATAAAACTGCTTTCTAAGGTCGGTTCTTCCTCTCAGCTTGGGCCTATGGCTCACTGTGTTTATTATCAATGGAGAATCTTATTACATTCAATTACTCAGCTAACCTTTTTCTTACTTAAATAACTATGCAAAACATAGTTGCCAGCAATTCATATAGCAAAATATGCAGATTAGCCATTTTCAATGAACTGAGAGGAGAATTGCCTCCAAGACAGTCAGGAAGGAAAACAAGTGTTATATTTTATAACTTCAAATGGCTGCTTTTTATCTTTCACAGATTATTTGTTCAACTGCAGTTTTGAATTAGCTCTCCCTCTCCTTTAGCTCAGGTCAGGGACAGGGAATGGGGGCTGCAGTCAGTTGTTCAGTTTGTTACACATTTCTAGTTGTTTTCATTGGACCTGTGATTCTTCTACTACCTCTGTTACTGTTTATGATCTCAGTAAATCAAAATGTCATAAATGCTGTGTAATCCTGTGTAGCTGTGCAGGATGGGTTTCATTAAAAGCATATGAAATGAAGTAGATTGCTATAAATAGAGTACCTTTGTCAAAAGCACAAAAACTAGTTGTTTTGTTTTTTTTTTTAAATTAGAAGAAAAAGGAAAAACCTGAGTCCAAAATTTTATCTTTAAGAGGATCTTGAGATTAGCTCAGCTGGTTAGAGAATAGAGCTAATAACACCAAAGTCATAGGTTTGATCTTCGCATGGGCAATTCACTTAAAAGTTGGACTCGATGATCCTCATGCGTCCCTTCCAACTCAGAACATTCTGTGATTCTGTGAAATGATATAAATGATTAATCAAAAGCAAAACTAGGACAGGTGAGTTGGTGGCTGTAGGAAGAGGAAAGATAGAGAAAGAGTAGAGATCTAAAGACCACATAGACATGTACTTCCTATATGTTACACTCCAGATTTTAAGCCATAACCTGCCCAGAGTGTTACATTTTATTTAAGACTTTTTAAAAGCCTTTTGGTTCATTATAACCTTGAATTCTCATCCGGATGAAGAGTCACACACTCTTCTCTAAGGGAAATTCTTTTAATTTAGTGAGAAAAAGAAGATATTTTGGCAAAAGGTTTTACGGGAGTAAAATACAACCAAGAAAAAATATTTCACTCATCACAAAAAAACCATTCCACAGAAAACACCCCCTACAAATAATCAATATACCAGCTTTAGTAAAACACAGTTCATTGGTTTTAAGTTACCCATAAGAGAAGGAAAAGAATAAAAGAAGAAGACAGATAAAGGGTAAAGAAAGAGAGATGAAAGAGGGAAAGAGAGAGAGGACAGGAAAAATGGTTACTGACAAGATTTGATGATTCACATGGTGCAGGCAGCAGGAGGAGAGAGAGAGCCCACATGGAGTCCCGTGTATTTATAGAGTTCAGTTTTCCCTCCCAGGCAGGATATCCAGTCAGCGCCTCAGGCCAGAGTGAGATGTGCTGCAGGCAGTCACAGGCTGCATGGGTGTGGTGTGGGCGGGCTACCAGGCAGGTCTGCCTTGACTGACAGCCCGGCTCNACAGCCCGGCTGCAGGGCCTTCAGTGATGCCATGTGCTCTGCATGGGCTGCAGGCCTTGCCTTCCAGCTTTGCCATGTGCCCTCAGCACAGGCCTTATGTGCAGGCCTTACCATGTTCCTGCAGGTCCAGGCCCAGCTGTTCCCCACACGCACACACAGACAGTGAGTTGGTTCTGACCCATATCAATAATTCAGTGAGATTCAGATCCTGTATCTCACAAGCAGTTCAGTGGATATTAGATTCAGCCCAGCTGTATGATATGTTCTGCTCGTGTAACCTTAGAACTGAATGAGGAACTACTCAAGAAGCAGGCTTTTATAAATATTGAGACAAATAGCATTCACTGTTCTAAACTCGACTGCATATGATAACAGAGCAAGAACGGTCACTATAAGTAATAGGTAACTAAAAAGATCTAACAAAAAAAATCTCACCCCGCCCCCCCCCAAACAAAACAACACTTATGCCAGCACAAAGTGAGATTTCCTGATAAAGGGAAGACTTTCTCTTTTTCAGAATTTATTAGGAACATTCTTCTGAGAAAAAGAAGTTTGAACTAAGCAATGTCCTTCTTTAAAATCATGGACATACAGTGACTTGCATAAAAATGCCGTTGACCACCCATAAGAAGAATGCCTAAACAATACATTGGTAGCAAGAATTGTGGAATGAATATGTGCTGCCAAACTGTGGCACAAGCAAATGTTTTGTGGAGGAATATTGGGTGGGGTTCTGCATGGCCACCTACGAGAGGAAGGGAGACTTTAGTTATGGTCTGCCAGATCTTGCTATGCTGGAGATTCCTGAATGCATCTGAAACATCCAGCAGAAGATTTCTAGCAGACATCTGGGTTAAGTCCCTCTATACTGCTTGACTAAAGAGATAAAAACAGAGCTGAGAAATTACTTCAAAATATGTAAAATATTCTGAGGAAAAGTCCTCTTAATTAGTAGTGATAGTGAGAGACTAAAAAGAATTTGAAATGACCAACTACTTCATATCACATATTGGGAAATCACCTCAGTGAATACAATCCAGTAAGCTAAATGTCCTGACAGTGCCCTAAAATTTCTTTTCTGCTGACAATTAGATGAAAAGCAATGAAAATTCTGTCTGCACACAGGCTGTGGATACAAGATTTCAGTGATCCAAGCAGATCCCAGACAGATAATAACTACTGCTTTCATTTCTTCAAACTACGAGTTCAGAAGTTTAAGCTGATACAAATAGTGTGTTTTGCCATTGTAAGCTCTCTCTTCTGCTTATCTTTATATTTTATGCTGTGCTTATTGCAGTGGTATTCCTCCTAGGCTACTCTTCCCACAAAGCACTCTTGCCAAACTCCTAATGATCCATTCATCCTGTGTCTTGATATTAAAAACCTCATGCAAGACATGCAAAACACTAAGGCAATTAGCTACACCACCTGCCCCATTCCACCTACTTGCCTGACGCTATAGGAGACATCATCACATCAACAACAACTACAAATACGAATCCAGATCCAGACCAATAAGATGTCCTTCCACAAACTTCCAGTTATGTTTATTTTTGGGTACTGAATAAGGCAATCTTCCTTCTTGCATCCTATTAGTTTATCCCAGGAAGTATTTAGAACTAGAAAATGGAAAATGTTCACTACAAACTATCACAGAAAGATGAAATTTAAAAAAAAAAGCACAACAAAACACATAAATTGCAAAAAAACATATGTCCTTCAGCCAGTTGGCATAGCAGAAATGTGGACATTCCTTTGGAAGAAAGGACTTTTATTTTGTGGCTAAACTGAATATATAACTCGTGGTTTCTACTAAGTAAATCCTAAACACTATACATAATGCATATGCATATTTGAGGTTGCATGTTGGCTGGGGGATAGAAAAATATAACCAACCAAAACCAGACATTCCTTGCTTCAAGATGGAAGTACCTATTTACTGTTTTAAGAGGGAACAACTAAAGATCTCCTTACTTAAAACTGTTCCCACAAAAAAAAGTATATTAGCAAAGCTACACCAACACTTGCAAAAGAGTTGAACAGAACAAAAAAATATAGACATATAAGGCAAGTATAGGGTCCCTACATACCACTTATGGAAAAAGTATGGTTATTACTGCAGTTTGTATTCCTACCCCGTTGTTACTAGTTTCAGTGAAAATACTTCCACTGCTTTAAGGTATATAAGTCTGACTCAGGAAAATATTTTAAAATACAGAACTTTAAGAATTTGCATACTTTCAGTGATTTTAATAAGAATCAATGACAAGCATTAAGTATTCACTTAGGAGTCCTGCTAAGCGGGAGCCATAGTGCATTATTTCTGTAACAATAGAATGTAAATAATATTGTTAGGTTGAGTACTGTAAAATTCAGTGGCTATTCTACTGTAGGCTAGCTAGCAATACTTTCTGGAGGATATATATGTGTAATGCTATTTAGATCTGTGCAACAAGAGAAGTTATAATACTTGTGAAGATAACTATATTACTTAACACAGCACTGGCAAATACTGGAACCACAGACATGTTACTTTTATGTTTCCATTATCATGGCACTAAAATCATGGAGCAAATTAAAAAGTTCTTGTGACAAACCTTTAGGAAAAAAATCTATGTCAAGTGAAATAATAGAAGAACTTTTACTTCTAGCACTTTCAGGAGAAGTATGAGCTTTGTACTTGGCACTGCTTCTGATCGAAAAATTTTGTTCAGCAACCAAATCTTTCATTAAAAGATAGTGGGAGACAATATTTTTACACATAAACTTTCTTTCATTTTCTCACCATAGGAGAGAATGATATGAAACATATTCTCGAATTTTCTAAATTTTGCAAAATCTTCTTATATTATTAGTTGCTAAAACACAGTAACTGAAAAAAAATTTGTGTATAGGGTATTATTTTTTGTGGATAGATTGTAAACCCACAGGAAGATTAATTCCAAATACACTCTCCAGGACATTTTCATTGTTGAACCTTAATTTCTTGTTTCCACTCAATTATAGTTCCTCTCTTAATATCAAATTAGGACAATTTCTCTAATAATTGCTAGATAATGACGGAACTCGCACGGAGGCCAAGGCAGTTGGGCAGCAGAATGGAGAACAACTGTGCTCAGTGTTGGATCACATGGTTTTCCCTTTGGACCCAGTATCTTGGCAGATGTAAATGGAAGAAAAGTCTAATTTTCATGGAATCATAGAATTACAAAATTATTTGAATTATTAGAATAGTTTGCTTTGGAAGGGACCCTACAGATCATCTAGTTCCAGCCCCCCTGCTATGGGCAAGGATGCCACTCACTGCCCCAGTTTGCTCAGGGCCTCATCCAACCTGGCCTTGAACACTGCAAGGGGTGAGGCATCCACAACTTTTCTGAGCAATCTCTTCCAGTTTCTCACCAACCTCACAGTAAAAAAAAAGTCTTCCTTATGTACAGCCTAAATCTATCTTCTTTCAGTTTAAAACCATTGCCCATTATCCTGTCACTGCAGGCCTTGGTAAAAATTTTCTCTCCGTCTTTCTTATAAGCCCCCTTTATATATTGAAAATGCTCCAGGAAGGTCAGCCCAGAACGTTCTCTTCTGCAGGCTGAACAATCCCAGTTCTTTCAGCCTGTCTTCACAGGAGAGGTGCTCCAGCACTCTGAGCATCTTTGTGGCCTCCTCTGGACTTGCTCTAAAAGGTCCATGTCTTGTTCTGGGGACCCTAGACCTCAATGTAGTACTCCAAGCGGGGTCTCAGGAGAGCAAAGATATTTTCACAAATAACAGCATGTAGACATTGTATGCAGAAGAAGCGGACAAAGACACCATTCACTGTGTAATTATTAGCCAGATCTGAAAACAAAAAAATATTTTTAATCTTTGTGGTTAAGCTGTGTGCTCCATTTCCCTTAGGCAAGCCATTTGTTGCACAATTTATGCTAAATGAAGTGTTCTCCAATTCACAGTGTATTGTTTCATAAAAAGAGGGAAAATGCAGACGGTATGTGCCCATCCCTCTGACCAGTTCACATGACACAAGACAACCTTCACCTACCATTAGCAACAGTGCTATAGCTTAGCAATATTTGTTTCTAAATATCTAACCTGAATGCAATCACCTGAAGGCAAGCTGCACCAAGAGATTTTACTCCTTTATAAATATGAATGGCTGAAAAGAAAATGTCAACAATAACAAAAAATTCCATACACTTTCTACAAACTGGGATACTTTTGCAGATGACGTAAATCTTTTGTTCTACAGTGGATTGCAATTATCTAAACAAAAGGATTACAACTGCCAACTGATTTTTGGTAGTAATACTGAAAACTGACAGAAGTTTCAGTAAGAGATTTGCCAGTTGGCACAATAGAGAAAGGAAACCCCCCCAACAGGCAGCACATGACAGAATTCCTCCCTCCCAAACACACAGAAGCTGCAGTGCTTACTTGGGATGTTCTTCTTTCCTTTTCCTTACATTGAGGCAACTTCCACAGCTTATATTCAGGTCCTCAAAACTTGCTCTTGATCCAGTGCTACAAATGCGGAACAGTTATGCTTATGTGAGTGGACATCAAGAAGAGAACCTGGCAGAGCACATAAACTGAAAATAGCTTGTTTTCCTGATTCATGAGCTCATAACTTATCTCAAACCAGTTACTCAGGGCAAAACACCCCTTCCGTTCCCCATGCTCATCCTGTGAGATGGCTCCCACTATGATACAGCATCACAACCAGCCCTCGGAAACTCTTGAGAAGCATTTGGAGCTACATCAGCTGAGCAAAGGGTGGCATGGGTCTGCTTAATTTCAGAAAATGGCAGTGTTGGAATTATAGTGTGGTGACAGGATTCATCAGAAGAATTTATTTCCGTGCTATGGGCCTGTGGCCTAATGAATTGGAAAATATTTGCCTATGTTCTCTGCTTAAGCTCTAAATTAAGCTGACACCTTTTATTAAAAATGCCAATTTTATGAACTGAAATACATGATATGCTATTGCCTGATTGATAATACAAGTTTCTTTGCAGTTCTGTTTATAATAACAACATTTTTTTCTTGGCATACACAAGGGCTATAAATTCTCCACAGGTGAAATTCTTATATCCTGAATAGTGTATTCAGTACACTGTATTGTTTCTATGTAAATCAACAAGCATATTGATTAATGCTAGCAGGGGTATAGTGCTGAGTTTATATTCTAAATTACAGATTGCTGAAATCTTATTTATCTATTTACAGTGCCTGAAAAAAAAATAGTCTGTTGTCTATTCTTTTAGCTTCCAGGTGGTGAGGTAGGGATTTAACACTGTCTCAGTTTTCAAGAAGGGCAAGAAGGATGACAAATTAAAAGGCCTGTTAGTGTCACTGCAGTGACCAGTAAAATTATGGAGATTATCCTGGGAGGTATTGGAAAACACCTGAAGGACAACGCAGTCATCAGTCACAGCCCGCATGGCTCCAAGAGGGGAAAGTCCTGCTTGCAAACCTAATTTTCTTTTATGACAAGGTAACCCACCTAGTTGATTAAGGGAAGCCAGTTGATGTCATCTTTTTGGATTTTAGTAAAGCTTTTGATACTGTCTCTCACAGTATCCTTCTGGACAAAATGTCCAGCCCACAGCTGGATAAACACATCACGTGGTGGGTGAGCAACTGGCTCAGGGGTCAGGCACAAAGCGTTTTAGCAAATGGAGTAACATCAGACTGGTGACCAGTCATTAGTGGGGTTCCACGGGACTCCATCTTAATCCCGACTCTCTTCAACATCTTCATAAAAGACTTGGACACAGGACTTGAAGGAGCACTAAGCAAGTTTGCCAGTTATAGTAGATTGTGAGGAGCTGTTGACTCCCTCAAAGGCAGAGAGGCCCCACAGAGAGACTTAGACAAATTAAAGGGATGGACAATCCCCAACCCTATGAACAAAGACAAATGGTGGATTCTGCACTTGGGATGGGGCAGCCATAGATGTATGGTCAGACTGGGGAATGAGATGCTGGAAAGGAGTGCTGTGCAAAGGGACTTGGGGGTCCTGGTTGATGGCAAGTTGAATATGAGTCAGCAGTGCCCTGGCAGCCAGGAGGGCCAGCTGTGTCCTGAGGGGCATCAGGCAAAGCATCACCAGCCAGTCAAGGGAGGGGATTGTCCCACTCTGCTCTGCACTGGGGCAGCCTCATGTGAAGTTCTGTGTGAAGTTTTGGGCACCACTATATACAAAATATATAAAGCAATTAGAGAGTGTCCAAAGGAGAGCTGTGAAAATGGCCAACAGCCTTGAGGGGAAGCCATACGAAGAGTGTCTGAGGTCACTTGGTCTGTTCAGCCTGCAGAAGAGGGGGCTGAGGGGAGACTTCAAAGCTATCTAGAGCTTCTTCACAAGGGGCAGGCACTGATCTCTTCTCTCTGGTGACCAATGATAAGTCCCAAGGGAACAGTAAGAAGCTATGTTAGAAGAGGTTTATGTTGGAGATAAGGAAAAGATTCTTCACTTAGAGAATGGTTGGACATTGGAACAGGCTCCCCATGGAGGTGTTCACAGTACCAAGCCTGTAAGAGTTCAGGAAACATTTAGACAGTGCTCTCAGGCACATGGTGTGTTTCTTGGGGCTGTCCTGTGTAGAATCTGGAGTTGGACTTCAATGATTCTTGTAGGTCCTTTCCAACTCAGGATATTCTATGATTCTATTATTAACAGGCAATTTCATTGAACTAGGGCTTTCATTCTTGGGTTTCTTAGAGGAGAGAAGACTACTTGGGGAGTTTTAATGCTTTTTAATGGAGGAACATCAAATACTGCCTATGCACAGTCTTCTGACTCCATGTCACTAAGAGGAAAGCAGCACAAACTGTGGAGAGCTGCCCCTAAAGGACTCCTTGCAGCATCTGCTGGAGATCTTCCAAAGAGAAATGCTACTCTGCAGTGTAAAGAAATGATTTGATAATACTCCCTCTGAAGCTTGGAGAGTCAGATAAAGGCAGCAAGAAGAGATTTAATTTACACTTCAGAGGCTCACGGTTGTGTTCTGCTAACAAAGTGGTCTGACTGTTAGCTTTCCTTGCTGAAAAACATAAAGATTGATAGGTCATGTTAACAACATTATTATCAGTAGTTTCAGGAATGACATACATATTCTGTGCCTGAGAATTTGCCTAGAGCTATATGAATCTAAATAGTCAAGCGATACAATCCAGCCAATTCTGTGCTAGAGTGGCTAAAGGAAAAGTGAAACCAGCAGCATTACAAGGGATGAAAGATTAATTTTCTAAATTCCTATTTCCTTAAATTGATTCAGTGTAAATTCTCCCAAGAATCAATTCACATCAAGTGATAACAGGATAAAATATTGTTCAAAATGAACATAAACAAAACAAAATTAATCCATACCCCTTAAATCTTCAAGTATTTGTGTTAATTTTGAAGGAGCTGCCAAAACCTCTGCAGCTTCCTGAATGAACTGTTATTAATTACGTTATGCTCATGCAGCTTAACCTGGGTATTCCACAGCACTGGAATGAAAAATCCCTGATCACAAATACTCACAGCATTTTTCTGTGTTTGCTGCATACTGCAGGTATGACAGTCAGAGCAGCACACTATATACAGAGGTCTCTCAACATGGGAGTTCTGTTCTCCTCATGAGCCACCTTCCTCCTCCCCTGTGAACTGCCTGTATTAATTTTTTTGACCGTTTTGTATTTTGTGTTTCCTCTTCCCTCCTCTGCCCACAACAGTTCCTAAAGATCCCTTTAAAAAAAGAGTTTCATTTCCCTCTGCACACTACATGCAGATATGCAGACCCACTCATCTGTCACTTAATGTGTTTAAATTGGTGATGTTATACCAGTGTTAAGGTGGTGTGAAAGGGCAATTTGGCTCTGTCTAGTCTTCATCTGTTCAAGCTCATACCAGCACACAGAGTTCCAAATAATCAGGAGCTTCTCTCCAGCTGGTGTTTTGGTAGAAAAGGTGGTTGAGCAACCAGTCTGGATTTTCCTACATCTGAAAGAGCCTGAAGATGCCTTGAACATTACATACACTTTCCTAATATGTTTTCAGTGTCGGCTATAGCACAGCAGTGGGTGGAATGACAAATAGGTATTCTTTGGGAACGAATTGCCACTGTCAGAGTTCAGAGCAGTTTAGAGCAGTAAATTTATATTTATTTACTGGTGCTTTTCACTGTTTACCAGGATTTTTCTCCTGCCCAATTCATGCAGCTATACTCAGAGGAGAACTCCTTCTGTTTTGCTGCCAGATCTCACTTGGACTTTATCTCCCTCGGACTTTATCTCCCTCAAAGTCTGCACAGTGATGAAGGAATACAGGGACTTTGAGTGATATTTTGCATATTCAGTTTTCTCTCCTGGTCCTGTTAGTGATCTGCTGTGCCACCTTCCTATGCAGGCTTTTTGGAGACAGCATGAAGCACAAGGTTAATTGGGTGTATATTACACAACTTAATGTTACTGATTAGATTTATTTCCTTTAAAACTAAGAGATATATTTCTCTGTAATAGGTTGTGAAGCAACAAATGGGTAAGATGTCAAACTTAGTCACCTCTCAACCTCTCTTTAATAGCATATTTTAATAATGAAAAGGGAATATGAGGGATGAAACCAATCAATGGAAAACTTAGCATGCCATTACACAGGCTTCTGGATATTATAATTCTGTTTCCATTGGACTTCCCTCCAGAAATTCAGGTGGTTTCTGTTAATAGCTAGAGCATAGTGAAGATTTCTAATTTAATATCTGAAAGACAGTTTTGTAGAATGACTACATTAACAAGTATTACCAGCTTCCTGCTCAGACTAAAGAGAATTTATTCTTTTAATACACCTAACTCCAGGGTGGGATTTTTTTCCCATCCTCTGCCTCCTCTTGTCTTCATTTCCTTGGGTTTCACAAATATAGAGTAACAATTAGTTATGACTCAGACCAAGGTGGTTAACACTGTACTATTAATAAAACCTTTCTGGGGAATTATAAACTTCTTTTGCATTCACAGAGTACATAGGTAGAAGTATTTATCCATGCATTATACATCAGGAGATGATGAGCTGGATAGGGAAGATTGTTAGTGTGGAGAAATTAAGAACAGATGAATACCTCACCTTAAAAATCAAACTGCACATGGATTTCTTTTTCCCTTTGGAGTCTTTAAAGTGTTCTTTCCCTTTCTCTCCTCACCTCTTTAGTTGCTTTTATAATTCTTGTAATGCTCCCTCTGCATTTCCAAGCTTCATTCAATAATAACATTATGGCAGGAAAACTGAAATAAGAAGTATCACCACTAAAATAACAATGACAACAGATTTGCAGAGGAGAGAATATGGTAAATGCTTGATTAAAACAATTCCCAACATTGTTATTTGCATTTCCATCATTTATCTGGAGGAAAAAAGTGATAAAGTCACTAAAGGTTCATTGCATGCTATTTAGACATAAAGAAACATCAAGAAACTCTTTCCACAAACACATTAGCACTGGAGCTAACCTAATACATTGTCAATAACTGTGGCTCACATAGACCTTGCACATCACATCTTTGAACATACAGAAAGTAAAACTGCAAATAAGTTCATATATAACTACTGAAATGGCTGTCCTTATCTGATAAAGAACCAATAATACTATTGGATCACACAGGGACATTAAACAGCAGCTTCAGAACAGTGTAGCTTAGTGGTGGAAGAATTTATTTATGCATACTGTCTCATCCACAGCAATGACAAAATGTGTATTAATTTAAGTGGCTCTCAGATCTCATCCCCAAAGTGCCATTAGCTGTATTAAAGTATGGCCTAAACAGGGGTTTACAACTGTCTTACTGAAAACACACACACACACACACACACACACACACACACAAAAGGAAAAGCCCCAAAACTTCAAAATCTCAGCCTGCTGGGACAACTTATTAAATAATGTTAAACAATCCATCAAATAGTCCTGAACTTGCTGTTTAATTTAATTTTAAATAAGATGGCACTAGATCTGATGAAAAGAAAGTGGCAATGTTTTTCATTGGCAGTAAAATTTCAGTGGGAAAATGGTCTGCATTTTCAATAAACACTTCAGCACAGTTGCAACTCTCTGATTCAAATATTTGAAATATTGAAATGGCTTTGCTATTTAAATTATAGATTTCACAAAGGAACCAGGATATATCTGAATGAAAATTCTTCTCCGTTTTCCAAACAAGTCTAACTGCCACACTATAAAGAGAAGTTTGCTCACTTACTGAGTTATACGTACCTAAAAACTTTCCTTTATGTACTATTGCTGGGGTGGGAGACATCTGGAAGGGGAGGATGAGAAGAATGGGACATTAAAAAGAAATTTTGACATCACAAGTTACTGCAAAAGGAGGTACTGCCCATTTTCATTCTTTTTTTACTTTCCTTTTCTTCTCATAACTAACTCAGTTCAAGAAGCAGTACATTCCTGTATGACATCCACTTCAGATTTCTTCAGCAAACTATGCAACTTTGCATGATACATTCTTTTTTATTTTTTAGTGAAAAGGTAAAAAACTATCTTGTATTGCAACTATGACATACTTAAAACTGCATTTTTTCCAGTACCATTTAATGGAAAAAGTATAGGCTTGATTATTATTAAGCTATATCTATAGTTACATACATACACAAGCACATGTACACACCCCTTTCTGTGGCTTGGAACAATTGCAAAGGACAGATGGACTTGGGAGGGGTTTCACAAGTACTGGAAAAGGTCTCATGTACTCATTTGTTTACACCAAGTATTTAAAAACACATAAATCAGCCACTTCAGGGCAAGCAAAGCAAAAAAAAAGGAAGTGCAAGTAAAACACATATGTACAGAGAGCTAATGTATCTGCAGTAACATACAATAAATGTGGAGAATGTAGTCTGCTGTAGCTCATGCTGCTCTTTTTGCCCTTTTATTCTGCTTACTCAGTGTTTACTACTGGGTTATAGGGACATCAGAAAGAAAAAGATACAGTAAGAAGAGCATGAAACTAGTCTGCAGTCAGAAAAGGCCATAGACAAGAAGTTCTGCACTCAGATTGAGGCTTATGTATAGCCTGTACTTCAACAGAAGAGAAGTTCCTAAAACAGTCTTGGCCCACTGTAGTACACCAGGCTTGACAAGGACTTAATCCTACTGAGTCAAGGGCAGAGCTATGCTGAAGAGTGGTGTTAAACACTGAAAAATAGCATCTGAAAGCAATAAATCCCTTGAGGGGATGTATGAAGAACCTTTGAAGAAACAGCCTTTTCCCCTTCCCAGAAGACTTTTTAGGACTGCTCTGTGTAGGAAGAGACAGGTAATTCCCTGAGAGGCTAGAGGGCTTGCATTTCAATGAGCAGCGCTCACACAAGTAATCTTTCAAGAACAATGTTTACTGGCCAACTCCCAAACTCTTTCCTTCCACTTAGCTCCTAGCAGCCAAGACTTTGGTCCCTGACTGTCCAGTAAGTCCCTGGCAGTAATTGCCTCTCCTTTAAGAAAGCACTAGTAGCACCATGACAGGTCTATCTACTGGTTCTGTGCAAACACAAGTATTCTTTCATTCAGGAAATAGTACAATAGGCTAACTCCCATCTTGGTTTTTCCCCTCCCAAGATGAATTTTTTACTACATTCCTCCTAGTTGCTGAGACTGCAACTCAGCTAATAGGGCTGTAGAATCAACAGTCTCAGCATTTTACAAAGATGATGTACTGAACACACCTATCTGCCTATGTTTGAAGATGCTGCACTTCCAGTGCGTACTTGGATTTGAGGGGCAGTGTGCTGCCCACTCCAGAAAGCAGTTGGTCCATGTGAGACCCTCAGAGAACTTTGTGATGCTCCACATATGAAAATGCATGTTTTGCTTTTAGCTTAAAGTCAGCAGAGTTTAAACATCAGATTCACAAAGCTATTTTTTTATATTTGGAAAAACATATTTATGTGGTCAGTCACACGTGTAAGTCAACAAAATAGTGTAGGGAAGGATCTAATTATCCCAGTTAGTGGCTGGATCCATTTTTCTCCCTTTCTGTGGGGAATATCTTCCACTGAGCTTGAGTTCCCACACTGTGAATAGGAGAGAAGAGGCCTGAAAATTTTGCACTTTCACAGTATACTCACTACTGAAATTCCTCAGAGCTTCCGAATTACAGCCTTCATCTTGAAGGCTTTTTGGGGACAAGTTTTTTTCTTTCTATTCATTTCAGGATAGATCATTTGAAATTGTGCAAAATCATATTTCCCCAAGCAACAAAAAAATAAATCAATATGCTCTCCACTCCCAATATTTTTGTACAATTCAACAATCCCCCACATTGCTATTGTCTGTTTTCACTTGAGAATATAAAACCACTTTTCAGTAATGATGCCACTGGTAAGCATTATACTATAAGATCTGCAGCAATAAGAATCCAGGCATAGTAAAATTCATGGCATGCTCAGATTCACAGGGTGTGTTAAGATATATTAGACTTTAACTACCATTGTGCCTGTAGTCCAGCTGAAGCAAGTTTGTGTACTGATGCTAAGCATGACCTTAATTTTGCTTAAATAACAAAAGGCAGGGAAAACTTGCATGCCATGCTGATCTGAATGCAGAAAATCTGACAAAAAGTCATATAACTTCTGTATTTAAATATGCTCTTAATGGCAAAGCTATTACAAAACCCAGCAACCCTGGACAACCCTATTTCCACTTCTCTGAATTCAATGTTTCCTATTTCAGTGCAGGCCAGATGTAACAAAAGGGAAGAACAAAGTTTGTACCTCTGCTGTGCATGATGAATGTGTGTAATATTACAGTATGCTAGACAAAATTATCCATTATTCATTGCAAAGGAATTATCCAGTCTTTCAATATATGCCAACAGTCAGAACTAAAATATCAGTATCAAAATTCCCTTAATCCAAATCACTATTAACTTCATTATGTTCTGTCAAGTCTTGAAGAAACTGCATTTAATTTAATGAGCTGCTTCTATCCCTTAAGTAGAGAATTTTAGCAGCAGCATAACTGTAAGACAACTCAGAAGACCCTAAGGGGATTTCTGAAAGCTCTCATAACCACTTATATTGTATGATACCATTCACTCAATGCCATTCAGTGAGGATTTTTTATGATATCAGAGCTTTAAAAGGCTGCATGCTTGGGTTCACAAGACAAGATTGTATTGTTTAGTATTTAAATGGGCAAAATTCCTTTAACAGGAACAGAGGTGCAATATATCATCTTTCACTGACTATTGTGTTCCCTGGTTTTCTTAATGTAAAGGCTGCACAGATATGCTGGATTGGCTTGCTGAGAAACCACAACGCATCAGTCTTTCTTCAGATCTGCATCTGCTGTCAGTCTCCTGCAATGATTCTCCTCTCTCTATTTTCCTTCAAGTCTTTTAGGCTTTCCCACTTTGTGCTTTCTCTCAGTTTTATCATAAATCTATTTGTTTAGTTTATGTGCAGCTAAAAAGCAGTCCATACATTTACTCGCTGCTGCTGAGCCTTCAAAGAAAGCCATATGGGGAAAACCACAAATGAGTGCCATGAAGGTGTTATTTAGAAAGTGATTGTATCATATCTGGTAGGCTTGATACTCTTACTGAAATCCCCGGTTATAGCTACACTTTAGTCAAGTGACAGAAGACACTAAAATCCTCTCTTTCCAGGGACATGCACAGAGCACTCCTCATCACTGGGTGTCAACTGCAGTTTTGGTCTCTGACGTACACTGAACAGAATTTAGCAACTGATAGGCAGAAGCCAATCTCCACAGTCAGAGGGGTTTATGTTCAAATTACACCAATTCATTCTGATAACATTGAAAATAACACAGGATAGTCAAAGAAGTGTGATCCAGTGACATGCTTGCTATAAAAAGGGTCTTATTCACTCCAATGGAAATGGAATCCAAGTAGCAGAGTTAGCTTACTACCGCAAGTCATTTGAAGATGCACTAAATGTGCCTTATATTCCTCTAATTTATAGAGTCTTTAATGAGGGAAATGTTGGCTAAGAAGTAATAAGGGATGAGATTCAGGTGCTCAAGTACAGGCATATAATGCAATTTGAGATACACTGTGCTGTCTGAGATATTTGCAAAATACTTACAGGAGACATTTGAACAGACACTAAAGGTCCATACTGAAACACACAGAAACTTATCTCAAGATGTGTAAAATGCACAATAATTGGAGGAAGTCAGAAATAAGAAAAACATTTTGTCTGAGAAGAATAAACAGACAGATGCTTAGTTAAAGTCTCCTCTTGCTTCACTGGCTGGGGTCATTGTAGGGCCTGGCAGATCAAGGGAGTTCTGCTTAGCAGGTTACTAGCTTGAAATCTTTGAAATTACATAATGGATGCAAAAAAAGGAAACCCACTCATTCTGTGCTAGAACTCAAATTATCCTTCAGGTTCATAAGCAAACACTTAGAAGTTGCTCATAATAATTCCATTGCTGTCATGAACAAATAGGTCAGATGATCACTTTAAAAAGTCTATTGATCATCATCAGACTCACCAAAACTTCATTTCAAGATGTCAGAAAACTTAATTATAAAACAAATTAATATGTGCCATTGCGAGAATGATCTATTTCTGTTCATACTTAACAAAGAGAGACAACTAATTCTTTTTCTTTTTCTGTGAACAGAGCAAACACAGGAGAGGAATGAGATATACCCTGCCAAGATGCTGAAAGATGGAATTATGACTCCTAGGAAGGTTGGACTACAACTTTGGAGCCTGTTAAGGAGTGAGTATGAAACGGAATAGCTGGAACATTTCACAAGGTAACTGGTATCATGCAGTGACTTAGATGAGGAGGATGGACATTAAATGAAAGCAATTAAGAAGCACTGCATTCAAATGTATGACTATTATGCCCACACTGCAGGAGACAGCAGGAGGCATTGAATCATCCAACATTTAAATCAACACCCCCTTAAAACAAAATGTATTCAGCTCAACGTGGGTATCTCCAGCGGGCTCCAGAAGTTCTGACAATGTGTAGCATGGGTTACTCACATAATGCTCTGCCCATAATGCAGCCATCATTTAGTAAGCAACTTGATTCAGAGGTATAGATAGTTTCTTATGAATCATAAAATGCTCAGCATCTGATTTAAGGGTTTTCTGTCACCACTGTAGATTTTCTAGTGCTAATTTTATGTAGAGAAGGGCTTTCAGGGACAGAATGATGATAGGGTTGAGGGGTGGTAGGGAGGAAAAAAAGAGAAGGGAGAAGTGAATTCAAGGGTCTTGGAAACTGACAGTGAAAGTGCTGTGGCAACAACACGTATGTTTTCTGCATTTTTGTTTTTGTTTTTTAAAAGCAGTGAATATTGAGGAGACATTAATCAAGTTGTTAAAAACCTGGCAGAATAAATGTGTCAACAAAACTCCTTTTTTAATCACATTCTATTAAAACACTTTGAAGGATTTCTATGGAAACAGTAGGCTGTTACAATAGGAAATACCTAGCATAGCTGAAAATGTCAATCTTCCTTTCAGCAATGGGCTGGCCATAAATAGAGATTCAGCCCAGCAAAATTCGTATCACTTGGAAGCAAAGCCTCAAGTAAGGGAAGTATAGCAATGCAGGAACACTTAAAATCTAAGACAAAGAAAGCGATTGCCTCTCTCAGTAGCAATAGCAGCGTGCTAACAATAAAATATGTAATTACACTACTTTTTATTTTGGAAGAGTGTATTTGGATGTATCAGGATATAACATCTACTTGGATATACCAGAATAGTTCTTGCTTCTAATATTTTTGCATTTGGAGATAACTCCCAGTGACAGAAAAATAGGGATAGCTCACAGATCGCCCATTTTATTGGTTTGTCTTACAACTGATGACACTCCACATCACTCACAATTAGCAATACTGCCTCTGCGTTACTTACTGCCCACTCATGCCTTCTCTTTGACCATACCATTTTCAATGTCATGTTTAACTCTTTAATGTGCTTTCCCAGTGCCCAGAGTAGAAGTACCTATATGGATTTTAAAACAGAACACTAAAACCACACTGTATTCTTTAAAAGTGTGTAAACCAAGAAAGAGCTGCTCTTGCTCTTTTCAGAAGGTCCTCAGTTATGCACACACTCCTTCCTACACTCTTCCCACACACAGATCCTATGACTGGAATAGCATCTTCCTAAAGCATGAAATATTGTGAAGGCTCACTTTAAATCTCAGACTGTTAATCTCACCGGAATCTTTAAATCTCTAAACCATAAAAAAAAAAAGAAAATTACCCTTCTTTCAGTACTCTACTTGTTTAGCAATGTATGTGAAGAGCATATTGGTCCTTACTACTAACAAGCACTTCAGTAACTTCCAATGAACAAAACAGGTACCAAAATTCTTACATAAATAAAGATTTTTTTCCTATACTTTGCAAAAGGATGCAGGGAAGCACAGAGACATCATAAACTTACTTTTTATGACTGCTTCTTAAATTCTGCCTCTGAAATTCTGGATGGCCACCTCTTGTGTGCCACCATTTTGCACGCAAATTGGAGTCAAAGGATTCTCTTGGTGGCAAGCGACAGTTTGGATAAATGAGGCAGTGACTCATTGGTGATGTATGTGGTAGAAGCTACTGGTCTTGGCTGCCATAATGCTTCTGTATTAGATTGGTATCACTGCCTCCTTTAGTCATCCAACACATGAACTGCTGTCAAATACTAATAAAAATACACTATTTTTTCCCATGTTTCTTATTTCCCAAGAACAGAATGCTTCTCACATATGGATGATGAAATCTGGAGGGCAATGACATAACTTGAAAGAAACGTTGCCTGTTGCATTGTTATTTGTTGACAAGTCCATTTATTTAAGTGTGCCAAAGTAATAACAAGTTGGAATCTAAGATAAGCATTCCAGAACATATTATTGAGGAATGCTGTGGGCAGCATTGTGTTTCATGCCCTGTGTTGCCTGTTGTATCAGTAATGAGTTCATGACTAAATATGTCTTTGGGCATTTGCCAAACTAATGGGATTGTGAAAGGCTGAGGACCGCAAGAATGATGGCCTGATACTACAAAGTCCAGCAATGCAGAAGGTCTCTTCTAGACCAGTAGAGGATTTCTCTGTAAATTATGCAATTACAGCTGATTAGCGTCAAACTCAAGTGGACACAGGGATTGAATCAACACCATACAATTACACTGCACAGAATGAAACAGAACAGCACTCCACTACATTAAATAGGACTTTAGAAATACGGATGACATATCTACTCCAAAAGTAACAATGTTATCAATGATGAGTTTTTTTTCTTGCAGTCTAGTCTCAATCACCTCACACACAGACTAGGAAAAAAAAAAGAGTCTAAAACTTGGAATTTGTATTTTACTTTGGAAAAAAGTTCCAGTGTTCAGATGCTTATGAGGAAACCGAACATCCTGATCCTGTAGCATCCAGCTTGTAAAATTTTTGGGAACTCTGCCTCTAGCTGCAATTGGGACCATTGATTTAATTTTTAAAAAAAGTGTCTTATGCTTGATTTGAGGAGGATGGAAAATTCCTAAGGGACAATACCTTCCAAAAACCATGCTTCTTTGAGAATGCTTTGAACTGGGTATCCCAAGGATGACCCATGTTTACATAACTAGTTTCTTTTTAAAACTTAGGCTGTTTCTGGTTGCCATTTAGAACACTGAGATTTTTAAGTAGAGTCAGAATTGAATCTTAAAATTAGTACAATCAGCCAGTAAAAAAAAAAAAATTACTTGCAGGTAGGGAATTTCTTTTTTAACAAGTTAAATAACTAGTACCATGCCTACATTAGAAAATATAGCAAAGGTGCAGTTTGAGTTATTAGAAAAAATAAATCACTGCATAAAATACTTCATATTGTACAAGTAAGGAAAATCATAAAAACTTCTGCCAAAAAGGAAAGAAGAGGAAAAAAAAATCACCATTTTATCATTACTAGAAATGACAGAAAGTTCTGAAAGGTTTAGGTGGAGAAACAAATTTCTGCAGCAAACTGTACACCAGATTTTTGACTTTTTACATATTACTCCATCAGTCCAGCCATTCTGCTAAATTAACACTGAGTGAATAACTGCTCATCAGAACAAGATACAGGTTCACAATTGACAGTAACTATCTCACATCCAGAATGTAAAATCATTAATTTAACAGCACCATGAAAATTTGTCTTGGGTGAAAATCTCTCCATTTTATTGCAGGTTTGAAGAATAAAAACATATAGAAATTTTAAAAAGTATTAACAGAATATGTTATGAAGACTTCTGTCTGTAGAGAATGAGTTTGAATCAATTTTAATGACCAAAAAAAATAGCCAGGGGCAATTGCTGACTGGCAATTCCTCCTAAGATGAGATATGGCACCACTCCTGACACCACAAGGCTAACAGTGCTACATGATTTTGTTTTGTTTCTTCTGGCAATATTACCAGAAAGTGGAGGATTTCAGTGAATCACAGTGGATGTGCTACCTCTTGAATTTTCACTCATTGAGATGCACTGTTACATTAACACAGTGAAAATGGCTTTATGTTAGTTTCCCAAGTTGTTGTTAGGACTTTTTTCCCAAACCTTACCCTAGCTGCTTTTAAAATGTCATTTTAGCATGTGTGTTTCATTCATAAAATCAAAAGCATGTTATCTTCTAACAAACGTAATCCTGAAGAACTGATCTGTTTTGAATTCTACTGGTTTTTTTGATGACAGCAAAATACGTGCCTCTCAGATGGAATTACTGAGCAAAAGTACTTGATTGTGCTAATAGCCTTCATATGAGTAAAGGAAAATTAATTTAAAGAAATATATCTGTGTACACAGACAAAAACAGCAACTGAACATCTTGGGGGAAAAAAAAGACCTCTTTGAAGACTTAGGACCCATGTTAATTTTAGAGGTTCTTGAAAGTCATTCTGCTTAACTAATGAACAGCTTAACTAATGAAACCTCTGTCTTTACAAATATGTCCCTTTTGTCTTGTGAAGAATTTCCCCTTGTATTAACCCACTTCCCTCCCATTTTGTTGCTGACACCCTAGATGATGTCTCTTATCCACCAGACATGACATGTCCAGTCACTCATCCAGAGCGGTATTGAGATCTGAAAGCCTTGTAAGATAGAGGCCACAACACCTGTTCCTCCTGCTTCATCCTCACTGTGTCTTCCTTTCGGGCTTGCTACACAGCTTGGCTGATCATGCCCAGAAGTCTGCACAGGCAGACCCATCTTTGAGATGTCTATTTGTCTGCCAAGCCTGGCTGGAACGACCATGAGTTAAATGACAAAAATTGTGGCAAAAAGGGTGAAGGATGGGGAAGAGAAGAAAGCAGAGAGATCTGAAGACTGAGAGGTAAATATAGACCACTTACTTAATTCTTGTCTCCTTACAAGGATAAGGAAATTAAAATAAATATTAGATATCTAGACTAGTGAGAGGATGGATCAGAAGATGCTGTAATTACATGTTACTCCGACCACAGTCTTAAGGGTACCCAGCTATAACACAGCAGATATGAAACACATTTATTAAGCCTTTGTCTCTCACATTAAAAAAAAAGAGAGTGTGAATAAAAGGTAATTCCTTTCTACCCCATTATATACGAAGGTATCCTCTGTAACCCCAAACGATAGCTTTCTATGAATTTGTTTTAACTCACTAATAAAGGATTTCAATATTACTTGGGAACTAGACTGGAATTTTTCCGTGTATTATTCAAAAGCTGTTTCAGATACAGTTTGAGGTAAGGAATATTAATCAGGGTGTAGTTGACTGATGGTATTTGGTAAAACATTTGATTGGAGTTCAGCATGGAACTTGGGCAGGATCTAAAGTCTCACTGCAATTATTCCAAGGCCATTTGTACATACATATGTGAAACTTTTGATGGCTGCTTTTCTTTGGGAAGTGTCCCTTTCATCAGTCAAAGACACTGCACAGGAATCAATTAAAGCTCAGTACATTGTTCACCAAAGATGAAATTCTGGAATATAAACCCCCTCCAGACGCTCTTAAAAATCTAGGACAAGTTCTCTATTAATCTATTAGGTTCGTGTCAGGCTTTCCTTCCTTAGTAAACATCCTCAGTGGTGTGCTTAGTAACCAAGTAAAAAAGAATAATTCCAGTGTGCTTGCACAAGCTTTGGAGAGCACTGAGTACGGCAATGTTGGAATGAAAAAACTCAGAGTATGAAGTGAGAGTATGACAGAAGTGGCTATGCAAAAGTACCAAAATCCAATTTACCAGATGGTGTCAGAAGTAGAAAAAAGGAGGGAAGAATACGGAAAAATATTCCCCAGTGGGGCTTTCCTGAAGATCTCATGCTGCTACTAAGAAGAAAATTGCAAAATTCCAGAAGGTCAGTGCAGAATTCATACTGTTTCTGCCAATAGAAATGTGAACATGTGTCCAGGGGCAGGGCTTGTACACTTAGTGCAGGTGTTAACATCAGTATTTTCAGCGCAGTCTTTCTTCTCATTAGAGAGGTTAAAATGTGAAAGCAAAAAAAAAAAACAAACCAAGAAAAAATGAAACAGCCCTACGTTTAAAAGCATGATTGACATGAACTATAAATATTCATAGAATTTTTTAAAATATTCTTTTGTTATGCTTACAGCTAATGGGTTACACTTTAGACATAGGAGCTATTGCTACCATAAGGGCCATTGATAATTTTATCAAAATTTTAATAAAAATAAATAGTCAAACCTTTTAGTTTGGAATCCAGGGAGGGAGACACTTTTCTCAATTGTATTCAAGTGGTTTAGCCAACACTGACTGTTTTTATAACACTGGTCCCTTTGTTGGAGATAATAACACTAGGGTAAAGATCTTGAGAAGTAAACCACACATTTATTTGGTCTTTAAGATTCACGGTAGTGTTGGCTTCTGTGTGATCTTCATAAAACACAGGGATGCAACGTCCAGTGTTCACAAATACCGCTTCCAGCACATGACTTTCTCACTGTTATTTCTGTGATACTTCTTGTACTCAGTCGTGTGAATTGTTCTCTGATTCTACAGTCTTGACTATGTGTTTGGTGCTCAGCTTCCCAGCTTATTTTCTTGAGTCGGATTCAGCAGGGCGTAGATGTAGTATTGAAGATGTTGCTCAGTGTGTTCAGAGAAGGCTGTTAAGTCATGATGCTACAGTAACCCGAAGCTTGTTTACCTGTGTGTCGGACACAGGAGAACATGGCAAGAGAGACTGCCACTGCCTCAGGGACAGCCTGCAAGGAAGCAGGAGAGCTGTTGTGAGTCGCTAACACCTGTTTCACTGTCTATATTAACTGCTTCTTTGGGGCTAATGGGATGAGACTGTGGAGCTCCAAAGAGACAACCCCAGATTTTGCACCTTTCCTGCCCCACCCTGCAGGGAATGCAGAGCTCAGGGGTGCATGGGACAGGAGAAAGAGAGGGCAGTTCAGGCCTTTCAACATCTATTTGCTTGCAAAAGAATTACTAAGAGGTTATGGAGCATCACATGTATTTGAAGTAAAAATGTTTCACAGCTTGCATATTTACTGGTTCTTTCTGTTCAATCTTAGGAAAGCTGTTCTGTTTTTTCAGGTGACCATTAAGTGGGCTGTTCAGTTTTCTGCTTTACCGCTTTTCATTTTACTTCTGCAAAGTTATTTCTCTCAGGGAGATACTGTAAACTTCACCTAACAATGGTTGTTACAAACTTAATGATTCTTAAAGCATAGATCCTGCAAAAAACGTCACTGCTTCAAGAAAGATAACAGAAGTCCATAGTACAGCTCTTGCTTCCACACAATGAGAGATCTTACAGACAGCTATCACTTAGGATCACATTTTCTAAGTCTCTGGCCACAGGTGATTACTTTTAAATTAATTTTTTTAAATTGTTTTTCTCAAGCGTGAACAGTTCAGTCATTGTAGAAATAAAGGGAGAGGAAATGTAGGGGAAAGAGGAAAATTCCACCACAGGAAAAACAAAAAAAAAGGTCTTTTCCATTTTAGAACAGCAAGACTTTCTAGAAGCATCTAGAAAGTAGAAACCTGGGGTGAAAACAGTCCCCAGGAAGAGGATTTCATCAATGCCACTTTATTTTGATTTGTCCAATTACAACACTTTGAAAATCCAATTTTGCGCTTTTACAGTAAAATAGATGTGACTTAGACCTTTTCTCAGGAAAATTCCAAGTCAAGAAAAACTCTGACTGTACACTCACACACGCATTTCTAACTTAGCAGCTTTGTGAAGTATTTAGTAAGAATATATGGTAAAGGAGGCAGGAATTAGCCATTAATTATGTATAGATATGAGGCTTTGGGAGCACCTCTTTTGTACTCCATGCTGGCTTGATTCCAGTTCCCTACATTAATGTTTCCCTGTTCCTGAGAGGGACAACTTGTTTTGGTGCCATCTGCAATTAAAATTGATTTCTTCAAGGCTTCATTAACACACACCAAACTTAGAAGCAGCAGGGGTTTAAGTAATTTTTAAATATCTGTGAGTACTGTATACAGAGATAAAAGTGAAGTCTGTCTGAATCCTAATCTGCATTTCAAAGTTTATCAAGATGTTTTTAGTATTCTTAAAATTTCTCAGGAAATCTCAGGGAAGATCTTTCCTAAGCTTTATGAAATACAAGTGCGAAAGTTTTTCTGTATGGGAACATGCTTATGGATTTTACATTAAGGCAAACCAGAAAGCTCTCAACTCTACAGGGATTAATAACCTCACAAAATAATAGACTGTCATGTGTATATTATTTACATGACATAGTACTTTCCACTGAGACTTCCATCACAGGAAGAAAACAGAACAAGTGCAAGTGAAATATTGTAGGAAAGAACACATGGCAGCTGAAGAGTAATAATTTCTAAAGCAAGAAATTTGAAAGTTATTAATCAAAATTGTTAGTATCTTCCTCCTTCCCCACTCACTTTAAAGTACACTAGTTGATAAATTAGTAGCATGTCAGCATAGAAAAGGGGCTTTTAAATTTTATCACCTTATAGAATATTTAAATGGATTTAAAAGAAAGTTTAAAAAGGCTTAAGTGAATGTAAGTTTCTTCAATTTACAGCTTGTTCCAGCCTTTCCACATGTGGAAATTCACTTGGAAAGTTCCAGAGATATAATTTTCACCCTCCTACACGTCACCTCTCATACAGTTCACAGTTTGCAAGAATGCAAATGACTAAAACGTTACCTGACATTGGTGATTGCAGACAGCCCAAAACAGAGCACATCTACTTACCTTTTGGGATTGCAGAAACGTATGCCCACTCACCCTACCCCATGAGACAGAGCAGTTCAGAAGTATGCACATGAAAAAAATTACTTATGAAAAATGAGTTTGCAACCTCAGCTGGGCTGGCCATTTGCAGCAGAGGAAAAGCCTAGGATTGAATTATGGCACTGATTTGTTCACTACCGTGTTACAAACTCTTAAAACAGTCCAAGGAGGGGAAGAGAGGAGATATTCTCTGCTTAGTTTTCTTAGAACACTAATAACATGAACAATGAAAGCCAACAGATGAATTTTGCTTCAGGCTTTTCGTTCATGTAAGTTTTTTGTTCTAATACTAATTTTTCCACTTCATACAGAATCATACCAGCTTCTGGTCTGTAAGCTACCATTCATATACCAATATCCATCCAACCCAAGAAATGATAGTTTCAGCTGTCTTGTTTTTTTGTTTTGGAAGATGGACTGACCATATTTGGTTTTGATTACTGGTCTTTGAACTTATTTTATTTAAGTGCGGTCATTTTCTGAATATATCACTCCGTAAATATGTCACGGTAGGGTTTCGTGTTTACTGTTTCTCAATGACTTCCAGATCAAATTTATTTGGTTTGAAACCAAAAAGATGGTACGTGAGCTTGGTTTTGGACTAGGGTTTGTTTTGGTTTGTTCCTTTTTAGGCATGTTGGGGAGAATGGAGACGGAAGCAAGGTTAACCAGTATTATGCTGTCAGCCATGCCTCTGAAAGTTGGGCTGTCTCAGGAACCTCTCCATGGTGAAAGATTTTAAAGTTGCAATCTTTGAACAAAGATTTTGAAACTCAGATTTCACTAATGAATCCTTTGCTGACGTGACAGCATACCATAGTGCTTGCTCCCTATAGCCCTGCTGGCACTCCACAGACAAAAGGATTGAAACGTAGTACAGACTTATTCTAAGTCAAGCGTGCATATGAAAGTGGTAAACACATAGGGAACGGATCTGTTGACTAAGAACATGCCATTTTCACATAGTCACTTTTCTGACTGTAACCGCACTTTATACTTCAGACATGGTTCTGTTTTCCTCTGCTGTGGCACAGCAGATGTGAAGCATTTAAAACCTTTTAACAGGACCCAACCTACTGCTGAATGACAAAACTCTGACAAAATAATCCTTAAATTTACATCCCTGGCATTTTTAATGTTCTTTGACAGGGTCAAAAATCTTGATAAATCAAAGTTCTCACACTGGAAAAAAAGCAAAACAGGCGTCATGACTCATTGAATGGTAAGAGAGGCAGATGTCTCCATGAAGTCCTGTTTTGAACATTAAAAGTTTTAAAGATGCAATTTAGAAAATACCTCAGCTTCCCAGCTGTATTTGCCTACCACAATATAGTGGAGGAGGAGACAATACACAGAGTTCGGTTTCTGGGAAATCTCTGCTGCCTTCCTGCTGATATGCATGTTTCTTCAGTCTTCGGGTTGGAGTCTGTCTCCCCTAAAAGTCTTATGTGTTATATTTTTCTTACTGAGACAGTGGAACATGGGACATCTCAGAAAATGGCTTCATCTTGCTAAAGTAAATATTCCAAAAAGGGGCTTCCACAAGAGAAGGAAGTTAGCAAAATAAAGTCCCTCTATCTGCTAAAATATAATACAAGAGACTGTTTTAAGGGCTCACCCATCATTTTTCTTGACCCAGTAGAATATCATTGGCACTGCAAGCATCATGGGTTAGTCTGTCTGTGACAGTTACTCTTATTTAAAGGTAATAGTCACAGATTCCTATTTTACAACACACCCTGGAGACATGAAACAAATCAAACTATCCATATTTTGCAATCATTTCTTGGCATGATCTGTCTGGTAATTAAAAAATTTTTAATGGGAATTGCTGCCACAATTTGCAGGCTTCCTTAATCCAGCTATGCTATCTGCAGCACCTCCAGGCACTTGTCTTATTCTGATAATAGAAAATCAACAATACCATGGCAGGACTTGAGGGGATGCCTGACAATGATGAGAACTTAGAAAGGAATGCCAGTATTAAAACTTGGCTGGTGCATGGTGGATTTTTTTTGTTGTTTTCGGTGGTGGTGGTAGTGGTGTTTATTTATCTAACCATTCCTTTATCAGGAAATATCACACGGACAAGTGAAGTCTTCTTTTGTGAAGGTCTCCAGGCCAACTAGTACTAAATGATTTTAACATAGAATTAATTAAAACAAAAACATTTAAACACTATAATTCTAAACATGGCCTTCAGCTACACACATGCCAAACTACAGCAATTGCAATGCAATAAATCAGTGTGAGATATATACTAATGAAGTAAAAACCTGATTTTTGCCAGGACAAGGGCAAAGCTCTCTTAAATATTTTGAAACTGCAGTCTTGAAATGATCAATTATCAACAGACAGCTGCATAGAGGTTTTTTGTTTTGTTTTGTTTTTAGTGAAATTTAGCCGTACATTGCTGTACTTGGAGTTGGTAACTACCATTTGTTTGGTTCTGACTTGAGTAACCCATGTTACTTTCTAGTTTTCAAATACTCATCCTGTCCCATTGCTCAATTTTCTCTTCCCCCTAGTATTCATGTCAAACCTCTCAATGAGAAAAGTGCACAATATCCTCCTGAACTAATTCTTTGTATAAGTTTTTTAAAGATTGAAAAATCCAAATAATGTTATATACTGTCCTATTGAATGCAAAGTTCAATGTATTTCTTGTGTTTCTTTTGTATTGAAAACAAAACTCTTTAGCCCAGTCCAGTGAGAAGCGTCACCACACCATAATACCTGGACTTGGAGTATTCAACAAGTTTGTTTTTTTTAAAACATAATATCATTCCGGGGAGGTGCTTGAGAATGTGGGGGAGGAGGCTAGCACAGGGAAGAGGTGAGCACAATCATTTAAGAGTCACTTACATCTGGTTTTCCATCTTATTGCTCTTTTGCATATTAGTAGCACAGTTCTCCATGTTGGTTTGCTGCCCATCAAAGTGCTCTGAAGTATAAAATAGCAAATCACCCTCCACCTCGCACTTTCCCTTCTGGAGGGCTGCAGTTTCACAGAGTTCATATCTCATCTGAGAAACGTACTCCAGCTGTATAGCCGTTGTTTAATACTAATGTTTATCCATCTGGTGGTATACGCTGTCTCTGCCTTTCCACCTCTATGGAATATGAACACACCAAATTCACCAAAGATCAACATGTCTGACATATGATCACTCTGTCCAACTGTCTAAGGTGACACTGGTTCTGCCTGGGTCCCCATTCCCTGTAGTAAGACTGCAGCTGCTCTCTGTCAGCCTTGGAGGAATCTGACAGGCTGGAGCAGGTCCAGAAAGCAGTAGCCACTGGCCTCCTGCCTCTGCAGGTGGGATGGCTGTGAATCCACAAGCATGCCTGGCCCCATGGTGCCAGCTTGTTTGTGCCTGGGCTGTCTTTGAAGCTTACGGCCAAGTTACAGAAGAGATTACCTTTCCCCTTATATTCCCCAGGGCTGCCTCAGGTCTATTTTCCCTGGGTTTCATCACCCAGAGCAGGCAAGGGTGCTCACCAGGAAGTCTGTCGCCTCTCAGTCATGCCTCCCCTGACAGTGCACTGGAACACTGGCTCAGCACAAGCCCAGGACGCTGGGCAACATGTGCCTGTTTGCAGAGGCCTTTACAAAGAGGACAGCAGAAGTCAGGGAATTAAACAGTTAAAATCAATAACCTTTGCTCAAGACTATGTAATGCTTATTTGTTTTAAAACTCCATCAATATGTGTTCCACAAAAATAAATTTCTGTTATCATTTATGTGCTGTATATGCTTTATCTTATTTGAAGAAACAGATTAGACATAAAGCAAGAGGCAGGCAATTTAGCCTTCTTCAGCAGACAAATACTGTTTATCTTATCATGTAAATTATGAAAATAGACCTAGAGGATTTGGCACGGGAAACCTAACACACAATAGGTTAAATAAAGCTTTAGGAGAAAATATCAAGCCGTCTATCGTTAAGACAAAGGGATGAAGGGTTGGATGACATGCATTTGAACTACCAGCGTCCATACTGAGACTGACTAACTGAAGATTTATAATCATTTATTGCTGTCTTACTCTGATCTTAACTGGTAAAATACAAAAATCTGAAATCCTGACATTTCCTGAAATACTGATTTTTTAATTTTTTTTTTTTAAATTTTAGCATGTCTTTCACTTGACATTTCTTTCTCTGAATAAAGGATGTGTGAATTAATTCATCATGCACATTTTTCAAACCCTCTGACACCACTAGTTTGAATAAAGTGTGATTGGTTTCTAACTGCAAACAGAACATACAAAAAATGGGACAATCAAGACATTACAAAAAGAAAAAAATCATTTAGAATATAATCAGAATTCAGTGGATAGCATATAAAAGGAATATAGGCTAAACTAGGTGGAAAGAGTGAGAACAATTCCTGTAAGAGTAGAACTGAAAAGAGATTTTTATCATCCACTTGTGACTGAGTCAGCTTATGGCCCTTGATTAAATTCCTAAAATAATACTGACAACACTGTACTTGTTCCTTGTACTGCTATTATGACAAACAGTCCTGGCATGAACCATGACTCTGAGGCCCACCCTCAACCCTAACCTGTCTTAAACAAAGTTACGGTACACCTTGCAGGCACTTGACACGCTTACATTCTACACGTCATTTTCAAAATCTGCTGCCTGAGCATGTGCAGCCTTACAAAAGGGAAGTTTCAAGCTTCTCAGCTATCTAGGCAACATCAAATTTTGCCATTCTGTGGGTCAAGAAAAAATCAGGACAAAAATATCTCAATACAGCAACAGCAGCTGGGACACATGGCTACCCAAGACCAAGGCCAGGCAGCTCGCTCTTGCATAGACTTATGTCATTCAATAAGGGCAGGGAGCAACTCATTGCTGCTGTGATTCTGCTGTCTTCGTGAGTCTGCTTTCCTTAAACTAGAGCCTACCTTGCTTGAGCCTAAGATAGTCCTGCCATAGACTTGCCCTTTCTAAGAAGTACTGGCAGTGGAAAGTATTTGGTATTGTCTTTAGAAAACACCACCTCAGAGCAAAAAGCCTTCACAGCCATTCTGAAATCTTCAAATGCAAGAAAATCACCTGTAGCCAAAATCAGAGGGGGGAAAGGGGAAAGGCATCCTTTCCAGGCAGGATCCATGCTCACCACGTGAGGGGTAACCCTAAGCTTCAGTAAATACAATTATGTTCCCTGCTACTACTGTGAGACTCCCATAGGAGGACGGCTCTGTCTTGCAGGATTGCTGCAGCAGCCTGACTGCAACAAGCAGTCATGAAGAAGCAGCCCTTGGCGTGGAGGTGGACCAAAGGGTAGAACATGGCCTCCAAATAGGTTAGAGCACATTGACCAGCTGAGGTGGCCAAGAAGCTGTCATAATGTTATCGGCTGGTGTACCACACTGGGCATGTAGAAATTTGAAACTACAGATGGTTTTGCTTCCTGCCAGACATTTATTTTGCAATACAACAAATGAAAACAGGCCTTTGCATTGCAAACGTCCTATTTCATGAATGTGAGAACACGAAAGCAATTTGTTGGTTTTTTTTGTTTGGTTTTTTTTTTTTTTTTTGGCTAATACTTGCATGTAAGCAGAAAGCATGAAGGTCAAATCACATTACCTTAGAGTAGCAGTAGGACAGCAGAGGTCAGAGCAGGGAGGCTACTACAAAAGGGGTATTTAGTCGTCTCAAAAAGTCTCTGCCAAGCTGCAGAGGTGGGCTAGGGTATGATGGACTCTTCCCAGTGTTTCATATTAGTCTGCAACAAAATAAAGGCAGGCTGTTGAGTGGAAAGCTTCTCGAGGTGTCCCTATACCTGTATATATATTCCTTATAAAATGCAAAATTAAAAGTTGAATTGCTCATAGTTAACACAGTCTCACTACTCCCATACAAACTAGGGTTTTGATGTGGTACTGACTTAGAGGAAACCATTGCCCTAAACTCATTTCACAGATGACTAAACAAAGAGGAGATTATTATAATTTCATTTGATGTTGGTAATTAAAGGTTTTGCAAAATAAAATGAAAGACAACGCTCCCTTGCAGTTTGGAGACTAAGTAAAAGCATATATAGTTTTACAACATATGTACTTAAAATGGCAAGACTTCATCTCCTAAGCCTTTATTTCATGTATAATTTATGTAGATATACGGTACTGTGGGTTTTTTGGTATAACTAATGGTTAGACAGAGAGCTCTTTAAATGTAGTAAAGCAAAAGGAAACAAAATGGACACCATGTGCAAAATCCACAATATGTGCTGTCTTAACCCTTTCATCCTGTACTCTTCCCCGCAATCAATTTTTATCTGAAAGGGCCTGCTAGCAGTTAATTTCTTTTTATGTAACAGTTGACACAAGCACATCCAATACAGTACACTGATGGATCTGTATAAAAAAGATTCCACATGCTTAGGGGCAGGGGTGGCGTGTGAAATGAAAAAGTAATATTGTCTACTTCTTCATAGCTTTTAAATGGTCTAAGTAATTATTATATGCATTTATTTTATTAAAAGGAGAGACAGTTTTGTTTTGATTTCTTTGCTCTGATCCCATTTATTAGTGCTGTCTTTGAAATTCTACAGACACTGCATTTCTGTTACTGACTGGACATTTTTGAAATAGTACCACTATCAGGTAGATCAGATTGTTGGCAAAAGCTTTGGCACCAAAGAGACTCAACAAATAAATTTCATCACGCTGACCCTGTACTAAACAGCAACTTTATGTGGATAACCTCATGGGAATGGAAGTTGAGAAAGAACTATTTCAAGGCCTCCAATAACTTAATCTCTGTTCAGTTCATAATGCAAAGCCATTTTTGTTTCCTTTGCTCACAGTACTAAAGAGTTTTTGGGATACTGTAATCCTCATAAGATGGGGAAGGCAATGTGGGGGGTAGGGGTTTGCAGGAGGGAGAGGAGATCCCACTCAAATTATGTTCCATTAAAAAAAAAAAAAGAAAAATAAATAAAAAGCCAAGGTTTTCATCTTGGAAATTCTCAGCCTCAGTTACGTGAGTGCAAAAAGTAACTTTTATTTGAAGAACTAACACTCACTTCTTTGTTAAGAAAACTTAGGGCACCACCCAGCAGACATGAAGGCTCCTATGTTATCAGCAAACTATTTCCTGGGTATATGTTCACCCTTTCCATGTAGCTTGCTTATTTTTTCAACTCAAAAAAAAGAAGGAAAAAAAGAAAAAAAAAAGAGAAAGAAAGAAAAAAAGGCAGTGCAAACAAATTCTGTAACACTGCTGAATGATCTGTATTTTGCTGCAACAACTACTATATTGATGTAATGGAAATTTCATAGGTGTCCAGTTTTGCAGAAAAAAAATTGGCAAAATGCCAAGGGGAACCCTAGTGCAGCCTCGCATATTCTTTCCAAGGTCTCTGTGCAGTGCTGTTGCCTGCAATCATCCTAGAACGGTCCCTAAGAGGCGGAGACAATGTGCACAGCTGAGCAAAATAACTCAGGTGGTAAGACCATGAACCCCCATTCCCCTATTAATGGTTAACCTTACCCTTTACCCACAAATGTAACACCAGTTACTTTGCAAATTAAGCATTGCAAGCTTGAGTTTTGTAGAGGAGTAAGCTTGCATGATTATGCTCTCTGTCCGTCTGGCTCTCCTTCCAGGTTTGAACCTTTATGCTAGTCTGAGCTCTGTTTTGACAAGGGTGGGAGAAGGTAGGACTTGCCAAGATATCAGATTCCCATAAGTGTCTGGAAAGCCAAGGATGAAAGAAGAACAGGAGATGCTGGTCGTGCCTGCACAACATACCTGCCAGCAGCTCTTTCCTTCGTGCTCAGAGGACCCTGCAGCACCTAGTGCATTGCACCCAACTGGGAAGCACTCAAGGATGCTAAAGAAATGGGGCAAGGAAAGGGGAATGGGTACACAGGAGTTAGCTCTGGGTTGTGTGCAAAGAAAATTGGATACACTGTGGGAGAGACCATCAGGAGAACAGGGAAAGGGAACCAGATCATTGTAGTGGATATAGCTTCCTTAGTGCCACAGTTTAAGGCACAAATAGGTCTCTTACTGGATCCTCCTTCTTCCCCAAGAAACATTTTTGTAAGAGCAGTAGAAATGGCGAGGAAGGAAGGCTATACAACATCCACAATCAACAGCAGACATGCCATGTAGAAAAGTATTTCTTTCAATAATCCTGGGGGTCACCTCAAGTAACAAAATAGACAGTGATATGGCAAAAACTTATATCCTGAGATACTCGGCCCTGTAATAATGCCACATGTAGCAGGATGAAGCAGTTTTCACTGCCCAGTGTGGCTATACAGTGCTCACCAGTGGGCTGCAATGCTCAGGGATCTTCTACCCCTGCAGCCCCAAAATCATGGATCACTGTCTCCACAGCATAGTCTGGCAGCATAACCCAGGGCTTGCAATAAAGTCCCCTCTACACTCCTGCAGATGAATCTCACTGTTTCCCAGGAAAGCAAAGCAGAAACCAGCATCTGCTAGCAGCAGAACACTGCAGTCGCCTCTGCTGACTCCAGCTCCCGTTGGAGCAACACAGCCAAACCTCTACGGAAGGGTCGGGCCCCAGTCTCCAGTGAGCTGCACAGACCTCAGTGGGCTCACAGCTACAGAACGGCATGAAGAATAATATTAATATAAAAACCAGGTGGTGCACAACTTTTTCCTTTTTTTTGCCACTGTGGGGGAGGGGTAGTACTGAGAAAGACACAGATGACCTCTATACCCTGCTACTCCAACTAAATCTTCAGAACAGATTTCTGACTTGTTTTAAAATACAATACACCTTTTCATGAAGCTGCTGTTGGAAATCAGCTATACCAACTGTTACTGTATATATCAAGATACCCTACGCTATACAGTGTATAGGGTATGTTAGTTTCTACAGGAATGGAAGAAGAGATGAGGCAGTCTTAGGAGAGAGGAAGCTTTTTTTAACTCAGGGTTTATTCTATCGATTTCCCAGATCTAACTAGCAGCAGCCAGTCATGGCTTTGCTATTTTATCAAGCCAGAGCTTTAAACACACCTTTGCATTTCACCAAGTTTTGTCCTTGAAAAAGTCAGGTGTCCATGACTAGTGTATCCAGACATTTAACCAGATACCCTGTCCAAATGTAAGAAAAACAAAGGGCTGTTGTGATGGGATAAATGCTTTCCTCTGTAGCTAGCATTTGCAGTTTCACTCTCCTTGTCCCTTACCATTGCCCTGGTAAGGTGTCTAGCAGCCAAAACCAGAAAACAAAATTCAAGACAACCTGCAAACGCAAAGTTGGCTTTACTTGAACACTTAGCAAAAGAAGAGTCCAGGCATCTTGCCATGGTAAAGTAGTACGACAAAACAAAAACAGAGTTTAAAAGTTTATCTTCTGGAAGGCTTTTGCACCCTTAACACTGCCTTTGTATTTCAGGGCCTTTTAAGCTGGCCTTGTCAGGCTAGAAAGACCTCTGTACAGTCAAGAAAATACTCTCTCATAAGACCCTGAGATATGATAAGGCCTCAAATTCCAGGTTCTAAAGAAACAATGACAACAAAAGACCAAACAAGTGAAAGAACAGAAGATTGGGATCAGAAGATGAGCTATGAGGTAAAATTACAATGGTTTATCAAGGAAAATGCTCAATTGTAAGAATGATTTTCATGTTTGCTTTTTAGCACCCCCACCTCTCCAAGAGAGCTTTTTTTTCCTTAGTTTTCACTTTGACTGCTCAAGACTAGGATTTTCCCGCTCTGTTTACTCTTTCACTCAGTCTTCACTAAAAAGTCTGTAAACAATTGTCATTTGGTATCTGTAAAAGATAATGCAGGTGAGAAGCCGAATACTGAAATCCAATACCTCCCTGTAAAAACCCACCATACTATCAACACCAGATAACTTCCTTTTCTCTGCTAGAAACCTGACCTTGTAGATATACTAGTGGTAAGGGAATACATATCCAGCTTTTTTGGGTAAGTTATCAGCAGGTCTTCCCTCTCATGAGACAGAAGTTTTCTGGAGAGTAAATACCTGATCCAACTTTACAATGGCACCTTAGGAAAGCTTTTCTCTGGATCTCAGTATGAAATGAGTGAGGTTGCCAAGATAGTTATAATGAGTCCTCCTCCGAAGTGCTGGGCACAAAGCAGCATTGAGGTCAGTATAGCATGAATGAAGTAATTTGAAAGAAATCACCTTTACTTAGCTTTCTTAGCACCTCACATGCTCAAGCATTCAGTTTGTCTTTTGAGTTTGGAAATATATTCTCATCAGAACTGCACTTTACATTCTAGAGTTTTGAGATGGATGTGTTATTTACAAGATGATTTAAGAATAAATTTAGGAACCACTCCTACTGATCAAAAAGTGTTCAACAAAAATCTAGCAGTATAATTTTTTTAAAAGTACCTCTTTGAAAGTTTGTTGAGGAAAGATATATCTTCAAAAACATTTTTTTTTTTAATTTACAGTCACCTGGAAGACATAGAAACCCCCTGCATTAACAAGAAAAGCAGGATTTGGCCCTGAATGACTCTACTGAGCTCCATGCTGTCAACCTAAATTCTAAATGTAATTCAAGTTGGTCACTACAGCTGTGTTGTTTCAACAGAGGCTGTTTTACATGTCAGAAATGTCTGGACCACAAGAGTGTCACTACTACACAACTTCTGACCTTGACATGCTTTGGAACTTTACAGAGGGAAAAACTGTTGTAAGAAAACCTTCCCCTCCCCCCCACTCCCCTTTTGTTCTAACCTTGAAGTTAAATTGGGGTATAACTAATGTAAGTATAGAGCTTTGAGGTACATATCTTAAATATGATAAATGACCAGTAGAAAATTAAAGGTCTACTGCTACAACACTGTCAGTCCTTAAATGATGTAGGGTCATGAATCACAACATCCACATGCAATCCTCAAACCTGTGTTCTGAAATATAAAACAGCTCCAATAATCATTTCATCTTACACAAACACCTATGTGGGTCAGATTTTAAAGAGCTGGAGTTAGTCTATGTGAAGCCTGGAAGTAATAAACATGTTTGACAAGGAACTTTGAAATGTCCCTTGCTGGAGTTTTCCCTGTCTAGTTCCATCTGCATGGGTGTTCTACCTGGTACCTCTTTTCTATCTCTTGGGCACGCCTTTTAAATAGTATGACCATACCTGCTTTGCTTTTCTCACTTGTACTTTAGGCACCACTTTGAGCAAATGAGGAAGACAATACACCTTAATCAGTTTTAACTACAATGGGGTGCAATAATATTCCTTGACAGATGACAAATGTTCCTTTAGTTCTGCACCTTTAACTCACCACTGTTAAGTACCAGCTCTATTGGGGAGCTCCTGCAAAATCCAGTGAAGGTAATGAAGACAGTACAGAAATATTGACATTTCTCCCCTGAGACCAGCATGGGGAAAGCCTGGAGCAAGGAATATTTACCCTCAGTGGCGGAGAATCAGTTTGATGGATGAGGAGGGAGAAGTGAATGTTGCCTACCTGGACTTTAGTAAAGCTTTTGATGCTCTCTCCCATAATAAAACTGATAAAATTCTGGTTAGATAAGCGAGTGGATAGTGAGGTGGATTAAAAACTGGCACAATGGTTAGGCTCAGAGGATTATGAGTAGTGGCATAAAGTCCATTTTGAGGTAAGTCACCAGTGGTGTACCTCAGGGGTGGATACTGGGGTCAGTACTGTTCAACAGCTTCATTAACGACCTGGAGACTGGGACAGAGTGTACCCTGAGCAAGTTCACAGGCAATACAGAACTGGAAGGAGTGGCTGACATGCCAGATGAATGTGCTGTGATTCTCAGAAGGACCTCAACAGGCTGGAGAAACAGGCCGAGAGGAATCCTATGAACTTTAGCAAGGGAAAATGATAAAAAGCCCTGCATCTGAGGAGAAACCCATACACATTGGGGGAGATGTGCTGGAAAGTAGCTTTACTGAGAAGGACCTTGCGGTCCTGGTTGACAACAAACTGTCCAAGCAGGCTGATGCAACCTTGCAGCAAAACATCTTGGGCTATGCTAGGAAAAAGCATCATCAGCAAGTCAAGGAAGATGACCTTTTCTCTCTTCTCAGCACTGGTGAAACCTCATCTGGAGTGCTGGGTCCAGGTCTGGGCTCCACAGTACAGGAGAGAGATGGACATAATGAAGAGAGTCCAGCCCACTAAGAAGGCTAAAGCACTGGAGCACCTCTCTCATGAGAAGGGTTGAGAGAGCTGGGTCTGTGCAGCCTGGAGAAGAGAAGACTCAGGGAGATCTTATCGATGTATATAAATAAATGAAGGGAAAATGCGAAAAAAGACAGGCTTCTTTCAGTGTTGGCCAGTGATAGGATCAGAGGCAATAGACACAAACTGAAACACAGGAGATGCCATCTGAACATCAGGAGACACAGTTTTACCCTGAGGCTGACCAAGTCTTACCACTGGTTGCTAAGAGAAATAGTGGAGTATACATCTATGAAGACTTTCAAGAGCTGACTAGACACAGTCCTGGGTGACTTGGGATCTAAGTGACCTTGTTTGAGCAGGAGGGTTTGACCAGGTGATCTCAAGAAGTCCCTGCCATTCCCAGCAATTCTGCCTTACTCTTACTGGAGATAAGGAGGGAAACACAAAGTGGAAAGCAGTTGCCTGCACCATCATGCCTAGTACCCACTCTCAGAGGTATGATAACAAACTTTTGTAGCATGTTAAGAAACCTTTGTAGCTCCACCTTCTCTCCCAGCTATAATGGTCAGGAAACTTAACTACCTGCCTAAATTTAACATAAGTCAATAATGATTCTCTGGCCCATCTCAATCTTTCGTGATTCTTTATTTTCCACTTTGTTTACCCAGTGCATGCATTTTTAGTAATTTCTGTTTAGTTTACTATTTTTCAGACTGAAAATCTTTTTTCTGCACTTATTCTAATTTTGAGACCTCTCCCTCAAACATAGTGGCAAAGGCTTTGTAGCTGTTTACATAGCTTCACAACAAGGACAAAACTAGCACGTGCTGTCTGTTACTACACATCATCATTGGTTCTAGAAATGCCTCTTCCAGTGAACACAGACTTTCTTGTTACTGCATTACCAGCAGTACCTAATAGGTTGGGACCCTTTGAGCCTTCATTTCTTTTCTTTGCATGACTTTCCACTCTGCACTCTGAGATCCTCCTTTTTTTTTTTTTTTTCTGGAAATCCAGCCATGAATTCTGCAACACTAGTATGGCAGGATCTATCACTTTTAACTCGCTGGACTCAGGGCTACCTTTCTCCCCATTTTCCTTTCACCAAATCTTACCTTTTTTCCCTTTATCAAAATCTATCTTAGCAATTCCACAAATAAAAAAACCCCTGGATTCACATTTATTCTAGGTTGTGCAGTACTCTGGAATGCTGAAACACAATGCAGTTATGTCCAGAGTATGTGTATGCATGTGTTCAAGCATTCCTACTTAGAAGAAACCACCTCCCACTTCTCTATGAAAGGCATAAGAAATTCCCACTGAATTAAAAATGACCCTGCATTAAAAACTAACCAGTGAGACAAGCAAAGAGGTTATTTTTCTAGCTGGATTTCTACTGACAGCTTTTTAAGAGATCCCAGAGGCAAAGCAACTGAATCATATATACTCAGACAGAGGCAGATAATGCATATTCGTTGATAAAGCAGCATGGCAAGACAACAACAAGAATTTAAAACTTCTTTCAAAATAGCAAGTGGTTAAAAGACCCAAGTAAAGGCTAAAAAAAAACAACCCAAACTTTATTGTTAAAGTCATAGGTAAAATTTAGTAATTCTTGCTTTTTAACAATCTTCTTTATAAGGTATCAATTCTGAGACACACTATACTCAAAAAATAAATATGTCAAATATTTGCACTGTTTCCTGATTTTTTTAAATACCAAGCCAGCCACTAGTTTTAGATAAAGATTACAATGTCTTTTATGTACTGTCTTTTGATACTCATTCATCTGTAACTGGGGCAGGACTTCACTCTGTATATTATATTATCATAAATGTTGTCATGTACTTACAAGTCATAAAACCAAAACCAAACCACCCCCGACAAACAAAAAGAGTTATAGCGCACATATTTCAATGACACGATGCAGATTATGATGCAAAATCCATTAAAAACAATGTTCCAACAGCAACATACGGTTATTCATGCTAGAGGGCCAAGTTAATTCAGAAGCTGAAACACACTGTGGGAACAGCTAATGCTAACAAATATAACCAGTAACAAAAATTTATGTATTTTATTAAAAGGGCTTGAAAAAATGATAATGTGAGTGATGCTATAATACACTGGTCTTCTTGAGTAAATGAAGTCAGCAAATAAAATCTGTTCAGTTCCCATGGGATTTTCTAAGAAAATACTGGAGTTGCAGTGTGAAATTGTGAAGATCAAGGAGAGCCAACAGCTCACAGGTGATTACAGTGCTTGCTGGAGATGTGAGGCCTGACTTCAGAGCTCTTTTTCAGATAGTTGCTCACATACCGTGTAAGACTCTTAAAATTGGGCCATATTGTGGGCACTCACTCTCACTGCAGCCACCCCATTTAACATTAAAAGAAAAATAATAGAGTGCCATGAGAAAGCTCCCATACCTGCAAAAAGGAGCCTAGGAGAGATCTACCCTGGAATAGCCTTCGTGAAGCTGGTGAAAGACAGCACAGAGCTGGATACGCACTCCAAGCACAGGGATGTTGGATGATCTGCATGTTTGTGCTAGTGCACAGGTAGACCCACACTTTCTTTGCAAGATGGAAAATTTTTAAAGATGTTTCCTGCCACCACCTATGCAACAGGAACATTTTTTATGACATAAACATTTTCCCAAAATAGAAAATATATTTGTTACCCAGCTCTCCATATTACTTCCCTCCCTCCCCCCCCCCCGCTAATA